>JACDOX010000020.1:236130-257036 GCA_014549065.1 Cardinalis cardinalis | reverse complement strand
CGGGCGGGCGCGGAGCGGGGGCGCCGGCCCGGGGCGGCCGCGCTGCCCCCCCGCGAAAGCGGCGTCGGTGCCTCCCCCGCGTGTGCTCCCGGGTGTGTCCCCTCGGGGCCGGCCGGCGTCCCCCACCGCCGCCCCAAGAAAGGCGAGCGCCGGCCGGGGGCGAGGAGCCGGCCCGCTGCCGGGCGAGCGGGGAGGAAACTCCGGCGGGCGGCAGAGGCGCTCCCGGGCGGGCGGCGGGGCGATCCCGCCCGCGGGGCCGGGGGGAGGCCCCGCTCCGCCCGGGGTAGCGCGCAGGTAACAAGTTTCGGAGTTGGGGCTGCCGCGGCCGGGGGGGCGGCAGCCGCTCCCCCGCCGCTCCCCGCGGGGCTCCGCGTCTCCGCCCGGGCCGGAGGGCGGCGGCGCGGCCGGGGGCCCCCGAGCCCGCTGCCGGCGGCGGGGCGGTCGCGGGGCTTGAGGGGGAAGCAGCGTGTAACGGTCCCGGACAGCGGCGGAGTGCGGAGGCACCGCTAGGCGGAGGAGGGAGGCGGCGGCGAGGGAGGCTGCAGGTAGCGGATATAACGGTGCGGAGGGAGCCGCGCTCCCGGCGAGCCGCGGCGGGGGAATTACTTTGGCGCCCGCCCGACCTCCCCCCTGCGCGCTCGGGACGGCTGTGCCCGGCCCCCGCCCCGGCCCCGCCGCCGCCCCAGCGCGGCCGCGGCGCTGCCCCGCGGGTGACTGACCGTTGTTGCGGCGCGGGTTCGGCTGCTTCCTGCGCTTACACCTGGGGCCATCCGCCATGATCCGCTCGCTGGTGTCTAAATGCTCCAGTCACCTCCTCCCCCGCCCGCCCCCCTCACTCCCTCCCCTCCCCCCCGGACCTGGTTTACGACACTGGGTGGTTTTACTTTTACATCACCTTCCTACACCTAGTGCTCGCCCGGAACCTTGTTGCCACGGGAGACGGGCGCTTTACGGCAGCGCGTTTGAACGGCGGCGAGGGAAAAGTTGMGCCCGCAGGTACCGGGAACGGCCGCGCCGCCCGGGGGGGCTCGGGCCCCCCTACCCCCGCGCCGGCGGCAGCGCGGGGGGACCACTGCGGGGCGGGGCGGGGCCGGGCTGGGGGTGTCGGTGGTCGCCGGCCCCCGGGGCGGCGCGGGAGGATCCCCGCGGGGCAGCACTGGAGCGCCGCGCTGAGGGCCCGGCCCCGCGCCCGCCCCGCTGCCAGGTGCGGCCCCGGCAGCCGCCCCCAGGTGCGGCGGGGCCGCGCTCCCGGCCTGGCTCCCCCGGCCCGCGGGGCTGTCCCGGCGCGGGGCCGCGCTCCCGGCCCGCGGGGCTCGCACCTGGCGGGGCTCGCACCTGGCGGGGCGCGCTGCGCTGCGGGCGCGCCCGGGCTCACCGGGACCGGCGGGACCGGCGGCTGCTCTGGCGGGGCTGAGCGGGAACCAACAGCTGCAGCGCAGGGACAGCGTTCCCACCGTGCGCCGCGTCTGCCGCGCTCGGGCTCTCCTTGCTCATACTCATACTTCCCGGTTTTACAGAGAGGAGGAGACGTATAAAATTCTGTGCCTTAACGAATAAAAAGAAGAGAGCAATTTTTCACGGATAAGTAATAAGCAAGCTCTGTTGTGTTTAATAAACTTATTTAATGTATATAAAAATTRAAACCATCAAACACTTGTGCTATTTATTTACTCTTGCTTTTTCACTTCAGGCAATAAAATAATTTACTACGTTTCCTTCTAGGCTTCCTTATTTCTCTTTTTTTTCTTTATCTTGGCATGATTCTGTAGAATTTATAGTTCTGTGCTTCTGGGTAACTCTTTTATCTAAAGAAATTAAATGAAATTAAATTAAATTTCAGTGAAAGCATTTCTCTTAATGGGATACTTTCAATAAGAAATTGATACACTACAGAATTTGAGGCCTTCAGCTGTTCTACACTGTCCTATTCCACATGCTATATATTCACATTCTCTAGTAAGTCACCTCATTTCATGGAAGCAGCATAACACCTCTATAGGAAATGAGCTACTGAACACTGCCAGTTTATGGACATACCTTGCATCTGAATCTCCCACAAAAGTCTGGACAATCAGAAATGCTTAGAAAAGAAGTATTGGGCTAAAACGGGTGCAGAATTAGGTAAAGATCCAAAGGGATATTTTCCTAATAAATTGTATCCTCAAAAACCCCCAAGCCTTGGCTTTGGATACTTATATGAAAGCAGTGGTTGCWGGTGCCAATCATTTGATAGTTCTCAAAAAATCCTTAAGTTTAGGTGTATTGTTTTTTCTTACACCTCAACTTAGTGATGGTTGGCTGCGGACCTCAGCATTTTAATAAGGATCTACCTAAGAGTGATGAAAGAAGTAAATCAAACAGTACCAAGTGCTTGATGGACTAGCAGGAGTTGTTCAAAAGCATTAGATTTGGCATCAGCGGGGAGTACTGAACCCCAAATATGAGGATGGTCAAGAACTGCAACATGAAACCAGATGTAAGATAAAAGTGAAACTTGTCAGCTCAAATTTCGAGTGAGCGAATTACAAATTTTAAGGCAGAGTTTTGTTTATAGTTCAACATCCTTKCTTTAGAGTTTCTGTGCAGAAGATAACCTGTGGCTGTGAAACTGTTTGCAAATGAGTGCTTAAGGTGTTTTGGAATTGTTAGATGCTTTTTATCATTCCGTGGATGAATTTGAGGACGAACCAAAATATGATGTACAATTTTTCATGCAAAGTTTTTACTTCCTTAAATTTAGTCATGTTCTTAGGAGGTAATTGCAAATAATAAATAATATCTGTAAACATAYTTGCAGATTTGTAAGAATATTCTCCTGCATGCCCACACAAAGTTCCAGGCCTTCTTTAARCAACTTTGAAGAGCTTATTTTCATKGAGTCTTGTCATTTTTCACCTCTGGATAAGAATTCTTGTCTCTTCCTTTTGAGCAATTTATGTTTCCTAACAGAATGAGAAGAGAAACAGTCTCCTGGTGTTTGTTGTGCTCATTTTCCAAGAGCCATAGTGTCTGTTTGAACTTGAATCTCCTGAGGTTTCCAAGCAGCTGGGAGAAACTGGTGACAACTCCTGCTGCCCATTAGTTCCTGAAGAGCAGAACTGAAACTGGCAGGAACATTGGTAGCTGTACACTGCTATAGTTTGGATAAATGAGAAGAGAAAACCCCAGCAACCTTGGTRTATGTTATCTTTGAGACCAGGGAGGTCTAGAAAATAAAAAAACCCCAGAGATTAATGTTTTGCATCAAGTTATTGATGACTCCAATCACTATTCATTGTGAAAAGTGTCTCATTCACAACTTGTAAATAGATATGTAGACAGGTTAGGTTTTGGGGGTTTGGTTTTTARACTTTGTTATATTTAATCCAAGCAACTGGGCACTTCACATCTTTGYATACAAAGTTCCCATTATTTACTGTGCTAAATACTGTATTAAAATTCCTATTACCTTCGTCATGTTCTGCAGGATGTGAGCATGTTGTAGATGTAATTTAAACTGGTTTGTGATTCAAGAATGGAAAATCTGGTTTTCCATTATGGTGCACAGCTTTCAGCCTGACTTTTCAGTCAAGGATGCAGGAATTAATTAAGATGTTCATTTGCAAAATCGTAGTGAAGAGGTATATTTCYGCATCCTACTAAATGTGGCAGTCTTGAGAAGATATCTCTTTAAAGGAGGAATTCTAAGACAGTGGCCATCCATAACAATTTCTAGTAACATAATTTGTATGGGAGTTTAGGCACCCTGAGTAGGTTATTGTAGTTAAAATATGAGATTGCACAGCTGCTGTACTTCACCATTTTTGAAATTTATTTCCTTTGTCTGAAGACAAAAATTAAAATACTTCCATAGTCACACTATGATGATGTTGTATGGATGCGCAAAAACCAGGTAATGATTCTTACAGACAGTTTTTTTCCATKTAAAAAATGTTCCAGTATGTTGTGTTTTGATTTATGATCTCTTAAGTATATATCATTAAATAAAAGCAGTCAGTCCTTTGTTTGTATTCCTACTCCTTWTTGATGCTTATGAAGTTTCACATTGTATCTTGATTATTCTAGATTTAAGCATGTTCATTTAGTTTAATGAATTGAAAATTACAATGGAAAACAACTCAGTGTTGTTTTTTATGTATTGTTTCTTGTTTTATTTCTGATTTGTGGAGGTTCTTATTTTCTTTTTTTTTTTCTGATTTCCATTAGTGAAGCTTTGTTTTCAATTCTACGCATTTCTTGGAATCTCAGTTCCTAAAATTTATTTTTCAGTTAATGATTTTTTCTTTTTGATTTTTTGTTAAATGCACTTTTAATCCTCTATAGGAATTGTAGTTGAAAGATTTGTTAGGAGAACAGTGACACAGAAATATACAGTTTGCTGCAGCTGAGGAACTAATCTTGAATAAAGTGTTAATTGTTGAGGTAAAAACATAGAAGTGTAGTGCCTTTCAGATGGTCTTCCAATTTCTATTTATGCTTCCAAATGAATCTAATAAGTTTTGAAGGTATACCCTGGGATGCTGTACAGTCTCAAAAAATGGTAAAGCTGCTTGAAATTTTCCCATTCATTTAGAGCAGACTGTAAATATTTATCATGGGAAATTACCTTTTTTTCACTTTCCTCATCTCATAATTTTGTTTTCTGTTTTCATACTTTACCATAATTTACTTGTACATTTAAAGCTTGAAGATTATGACGTCTAATAAATTGTCATGTCTTTGCACAGCTTGAGGAGATTGGACCTGCTTGAAAGATGTAAGTGTGAGRGTGTAACTCTGCCATAAATCATCAAAAAGTACATAGCATAGATAGCTATAATGACTTGCACATATGCAACTGACTTTTCAAACATCTTCCTTATTAAGAAAAAGTGTTTGTGAAGGTCACAAAGGCTTTCAAACCCATTTTGTTTCTCTTGCTCTCCTTTTGCCCTACTTGTTGCATATTGTTTTTCTCTTGAAAGCAATTAACCTGTGCTGATACCTATGTCAGGTTAGTATGCTTTAAAAAATGAATGTACTAGAATATAACAAGAACCTACTCTTCCATTCTTATACTAATTTTAGCCTTCATTGTGATCTCTGTTTCAGAGCCTTCACACAGCAAAAAATTATTTGAGAAAAAACTTGAAAAGGTCATTCCACATTCTTCATGCAAAAGGCAAATCTCATGTATTCAAAATGGAATTGGAATGAAAATCTAGGTATAAGTGGTGGATAGTGAACAGTTGTGGGGGGTTTTTGTTTGTTTTCAAAATACCTGGAACTTCAGATGAGAATGTCTGCTTCAACACTTTATTTTCTACCACTAGATGCAGTAGCAAAGTGYTGCTTCAAAATACTATTTTTAAAAAATTACATCTGAAGTTGTGACTGATCAACTTACACTTGTAGTGAAGTTAGATTGCCTGCTTTTAATAGCAGCATGTTTTCCATTCATCTTTGTTAATGATGACTCTGCTAAGTGTTCTTAGCCTTTATACTAATTAAACCCTAATGTGTTGTGAATATTTTCACATATGGATCATGTTTGTTTGCTTCTGTAAGTTCCCCTCTATTTCTGATTTAGTTCTGCTCCCCAGCCCTCTTGCTGTTTGCTGTCTCACGGTTTTGCGCACTTGTTCMTTTGGCTCTCATTTGGGGTTATTCCCTTTGTTATGATGTCTGTACAGCTCTTTAAATCCCAGCTTAAAATAATTTCTTAATTATTTCATTGCATAGTCTTCTCATTTTTATCTGGGGCTTTTAGTAGTTGAAACAAATTCTAATGTTAGGCGTTAGTCATTTGTTACCACTTGTTTCTTGTTTTTCCTCACTTAAAGTGCATAATGTTTCTCCAGGGAATGTTTGTTAATACATAAAAGGAAAGCTGTTGTTCCAGAGCTCACAGTGTGTCTTCTGAATATACAGAATTAACATAAAGAAAAACAGAAAAAAAAGTATGAGAGTCTAACAAAACAAACAAATAAGTACAGCTGAAAGTCTCATTTTGTTTAAGAGACCTCAACCGATGATCAGCCAACACCATAAGGAGAAACAGATATTGCAATGGTTAATTTCTGGGATGTGAAGTGCAGCTTTGGTGCACTCAGCATAGTTTGTCTGATTCTCAGGGTTGGCAAGGTCTGTCTGATAGTTACAAGCATATGGTGTTAAAATGCAATATGTTTGAAACTCAGATGCGTAGACCAAACTTAYTGGAACTACAGAGCTATGTAAAATTCAGGTGTAATTATATCTGAGTTGAGTTTATTGGAGCAGGCAACAGCAGTTCAATGCAAGAATAATCATGTGTTGATACAGAATTGGAAAGGGATTATGATTCTCGTGTAAGGCTATGCATATCAAGAATTTTGGGTTGCACTATGAAAAAGAAAACACTAGTATGGATCCATCCAAATAGTAAGGTTTTCATTTTTCCCTCGTGGAAAAATAATTCTAAAAATATTTTATGTGAGATCATCCAGAAAATGTCTTTTTTCACCYGAGTATTAAAAGCCTGCATTAGAGTAATTATTAAGGGAGAGCAGGTGGTCCACAGGTTTCTATGAACTAAATGATTTGAAAATTCACTTTATTAGGTTCCCTGTTGTTCCTGGGGAGATTTGGACAGAGATGTCTATGGTGGACAGTATCTTAAATCCCTGGGCTTTAGATATTATGAAGAGCTTTCATTTTCTCTTATTGATGACTAAGTACTGTAAAAATGACAAGAGCTCCTGTGTCATCTTAAGAGAAGAACTTTAAAACACTCTCCACACCATTTAGATAAATGTTATGGCCTTTAGATTATAATATTTCTCTGGTTCCATTATTATTTTAAGTATTTTAAACCAAAAACATCCATCAGTACACGTTAAGACCATCTGAATTTTCTTTAGGARGGTGAATTTCCATCATTACTGAATGACAATGGTTCAGATTTTTATTAGAAGAGAATATAATTGAACTTTGGTTTTTAATATCCTGCAGGAACTCGTTGACTACTGGGATTTCATATTAAAGATTGATCATAYCCAATGTTTCATGCATGCTGGGCTTGTTCTGAAAAGCCCAAATTGGTTSCTGAAGAGCAGTTAGGAAGAGAAAAACCAGGTTTAAAGATCTGCAGGTGGTTAGGTAGAGTGAAGAATTAGGCAGATTAGGGAATACCAGAAGCAGATCTTCACATGCCCAGAGAATTTACCTGAAAAATCCTGAGTAAGAATAGAATTCTACCTAGAATTATGTAGAAGCTGAAAATAGTAATTGAGAGCTTTGTAGGTGTCTCCAGCATCTTRACTGACCATGGTTTTGCAAATACAAAAGAGCTATTGATGCCTCAGCTTTTATATTTTTCAGATTCTSTGCTRCTTTAGTGYGTAGTTCTGAGCTTCATATTAARGAATGGTAAGCTCTCTTCACAGAGTARGTAGACAAAACAATTCCTTCTCTAGCTGGAGATCAAGGATAACTGATCCAAATCTCAAGCCCAAGAGCTTAAACAACAATGGAATGAAGAGAGAAAACAGGAAAGATAGGACTTCATAAGCTAAAGCTATAAATGAAAAATTAACTCCAATATGCAAATKGACCAGAACTTATAAAAGTGGAAGACTTCATGGCCAGTCCTCCAGTTTTTGTGGCCATTTTGGGTTCATCTTGAGTGTAGCTCTGGCTGGGCTCTTGTACTGCCCAAGGTGTATCCATTGAGGGCTTCTAATAAACACCTACTTTATTCTTTAGCTCTGTCTAGCCTCTGTTCTAGGTCAGCTCTCACAAGGCACCACTATCTGCTGCAAAAAAATTAAAATTTGATTTGTTTTAGGTGATTTTGTTTTATTTCAAAGATTCATGACCTATTTCAGTAGCTGTTGGTAGGCCTTCAGTTGAGCAGTTGAGTTCTTGCCGGTGATGACTAATTCCTGTGCAGTGACCATGGTAGGTGACCATGTGTGGGATTCAGCTGCCTCCCACAGTTTTACTTGTGGGCTATTCCTTCCAGCTGCTTTGTAGTTAGTGGGGATCTAGTCAGTAGAGCCTGGCACATCTCACAGGCACATAAGTGAGATGAACTCCAGCCCATCTCTTAGTCCTGACATCAGTCCAATCAATGAGGTATATTTTCCTGTCGTGAGGTGTTTGGAGTATTGGAAATTACTTCGTTCCTCTGTTCTAATTTTCATTCTCAGTTTTGTGGGGTGAGAAGTCCTAGAATTTGTTGTCTCCCCTGCAACAGATGTCTGTTTTGTCAAATACATTTAGATACTGTTTCATGACAAGGCCATCCTCTGTGGATTTTCATATAATGTAACACCAAAAGAAACAAAACTACTTGTTATGGCATGAAAAAAAATTGCTTTTTTCCCCCCATAAATATTTGAAATCCACACAAATGTTTATTAAACATCTGGGCAGTCTTAACATAGAGAGGATAACTGTGGAGGCCTTATTGTTCAGAGATGTGCAATTCTAAAGTTCAAAGTTTGTTCCTCCAGCCAGAGGTATTTGGATTCATCATTGGAGCATCTTTCAGAGAAGGACAGAAGAAATTCACTTAATTGTATTAATAATAGTACTTTGGTGCCATGCTATTTATTCTAAATAATGTCAAAAACTTCATGGGATTCATTGCTATTTTGGTGTTACATTAATTTGCAAAATGGATAAACTCCTCCCTTCAATAGCATTCTTCAACAGGAATCCAGGACTGTACCTACCTTGGATTCTTCACCTTAGACTGCTTTGTCTTTAGTTGCTGACTGCTTCCTAAATAGTGCTCTGCTCCTAAATGGTGTTTATACATTCTGTAATGTTTTTATGTTGACATTGTTTCTTGCTTAACTGTTTATTCCAGAAGGTCTGAAAAATTATGTTTGCAACTCCAGTTAATTTCCCCTTTGCCAGGTAGCTTATGAGCAACTATTTTTCAGACTCTATTTCAAGACATTTAACTACAGCCTAGTCTTAATCTGAGTCAAATCACAGTCACATTTTCTGTTGAACAGTAATGCACTACATTTGTCTTACAGRCTCTGTAACTGCATTTTAAGGACATATGCATTGCTTGGGCCTCCATTCTCCTTAAACTGATGCATGCTGGTATGAATCCTAAGCAAACTGTTTTGGTGCCTTTTTCCCAGCCTGTTTTTCCTCTGGAATAGTGATGGATAACCCTTTCTGTTGACTTAGGCAAGATCAGAGAAAAAAAAAACCAAACAGACAGACCTGTCCATTCCTGYGACTACCTAGTCTGAAATGCCAAACTTAGCAAACAGGCTGTTCTTCATACATAAAAGAAAATATAGACACAGTACCCAGCCAGGCAGGAATCACCAAATGTACCAGAGCAAAGCCCATGGCTAAAATGAAATGGAAATATTTCATGTAAATTCATCTGTGTGTTCTTTTACTTGCTTGCTACACAGTGTTGTCTGTCACTTCTTACTACACTAGAGCTCAGGGTGCCTTTTTKCATTAGCTTTTCTTACCTTTCAGAATGTTAAAAAACATGCAAAACAATTTTAGTAACATTTATGGTGTATATCTGTTACTACAATTTATCTGTTTGTATATATACACACATGCATAAAGCTATTTTTAAAGATTAGGAAGGTCACAAAGGCATGGGCTTGGCCTAGATTCATGATCCCTTGGTTATACCCGCATCTGGCTGCCCCATCCTTCCCAGGAGATTACTCCCACTGCAGCCAAGGCTGCTGTTCAAATCCCCATGTATTAGCAAACTGAAAACAGCAGTAGTCCAAATTAAAAATGCTCCACTGGACCAGCAGCTGCAGACCCAGCCTTTCTCCCRTTTATTTGAAGTGGCTGAAGAAGCTACTGTTTCCAGCTGTAGGATCAATGTTCTTTTCAGCTGCTCCAGCTATATCCAGCRTAGATGGCAACATTACAGAATGGAAATATTAATTCTTCTCTTTTCGGTCACAGAGTTTTAATTTTATCCCATAATGTGTTAGCTACATTACCCCTTCTCTTCCTGCAGCTCGAGAAGGTGTGTCGCTTGGCAATGTGTTAATGTATCTTCCCTCCATGTTCAAAATAGTTTCCAAATCCTAATGATCCAGGTTATGCAAGGCCCACTCTGAAGATGATCTTGGAATTTCCACGGAAGGCAGTCCTGGGCAGATGCTTATGTGTGATTTTGACTTATGCAATATATGGAAGGTCATACATCATGTCAGATGCATTTCATTTGTCAGAGTAGTCTTCYCAAATACTTTTAGAAACTAGCTAAAATGGAAAATTCCTTAACTAAGGAAAGTGTTTGAGGATTCATTTGGTCTTTTCTTGTTCCAACAACTTCTACCATACTGTTAACTACCAGCTAAGGGGACATATCTCTTTTGGGGAGTAGTGTGGAGGAGTAGGTACCAGAAAAGTTCCAGATACTTTTTATTCCACTTTCCAGATGGGAAAAAATACAGGTTTCTCCAAACTTATTGCTCTTCCCCCTCAGAATCTTAACAAATTCATCAGAAAGCTCTTTTCTTCATCAATTAAAAGAATGTCAAAAACACTTCCCTTTTGCAGTCCTACTTGGATCTAAATCTGCATTTGACATTTCATGCTACACCCAGTTCCAACAGATGTAGGCTCTGTGGCCTTGAAATTAGGTACTATGTTAAGTTATATCTAATTTTAGGCCGTGCCATATGGCTCTCCCTGTATTCTCCTAGATGGTGTATGGAAGGTGAGCATGCTGTTTCGTTACAGAGATCCCTTACCTCCTGAAGGCACGGGAACACTCCCGCTCCTTGGACGACAATCCATCAGCAGGCTTTGTRGAGCCCTGCTACATTCTAGTTAAAGATATTATCTCAAAAGGGAAACACAGGCATCAATTAATATCAGGACATTGATCACTAGCTTGAGAATGTATATTCCCACTGCACATTCCATTATAAAAAATATCCACAACAGGTTATATTTAACAAGGAAAAGAATGACCAAGTTTAAGGATAAGTATGTRGCAGTAATTTTTGTATTTTTCCCTTTAGAAGATGCCATTTGATATTAGGGACTGGTAATCTCCAATTTTTAAGCTACTATTAATTTCAGTGAACAGACCTGTCTTCTGTTATCTGACCATCTGGGATCCTTTTAAAAGAAAAACATCATTCCAGTATTAGAAAGAATATTTTAGCTTGCCATATTTAATCAAAACATATTGAAGCAAGATGCAAAGCAGTATCAGATAAAAGCTAAATTCCTCTGTTAGACGCTAAGTGAGTCTAACCTTCCTGTCTAAAGAGAGTCAAAGAGTTTAAGAAATTACTGGCTTAGGGTTATGCAGAAAATAAGGAGTACTGATTTAATAATGTCGCAGTTAAACATAATAACAAAACACAAAGATTAATATATGTTGACTATATGTTACAGCATTTCAGGGGTTGAGATATGCATTAAGGAGAGTGTCAGGTTTTTCTCTTTGTCTCTCCCATTAGGAATTAGATCACATTCCACAAGGCTAAAAGTAATCACCTTGTTTTCATTTTCCATTATGAATTTTTCAGTGCTGCTCTGTCAGGCTCTAACCATGTGCTTTCTGAACAGAGTCCATCTGACCAGTGCTGAGTGCTCTGCTTGCTGGCAATGCATCCATCACTGGGAGTGTGCTCCCTCCTCACCTGACAGCACTGCTCATCCCACTGCTTCCAGAGTGGGAATCTACAGAAGGCACTTAGAGAGRCTGGGGAAGCTCTTCCCTGGAAATCAGGGCCCTTTGAGATGAACAGAGGGAGGTTTGAGATGATGCTTCACCCCATTCTGCTGAGTCAAGTCAGCATTAAGTCAATAGAAAGAACTCTTGGGAGTTCTAATTACAGCTGAGAATCTTAGGAAGTCAGAGAAGGAAAAAAAGAGGAGGGCTGGAGTGCTTTCATAGCCTCTTCTTTTGAACATCCAAGGAAAATACAAGAACTCCATTACTCATGGAACCCAAGAACTGCAGTTGCAGAATCTATYCAGCATCAATCCCACTGATTTAATCCACAGGATTTTTGGGGTRATCAATTAGTCAGCACTAAGTACCTACAGAACTGTCTGTGGTGGACCTGCTATAAGATTTGTCAACATCAGTGTTCTATCTCTTCTACACACTGCTGCTGGTGCTTTGTCTTCATTTCTTCTTGCTTGAATTGATGCACATGGCATCCAAATTCTTGTTTTCAGTGTATTCAGTATTTTGTAACAATTTGTATAATTATAAACTTGATTCAATGCAATTTGTTGAGGGTAATTATCCTGTAGCTGCCCTTCAAGGAAGTAAAAATGAAAAAGTAGTTGTGGTCCTTCTTTAGAGTGGCACAGCTGAAATAAATCCATCACCCAAAAATGAATGGTAGGCGAACTTGTCAGGAGGTAGCTGTGCAGAGGGATGGCTGGAAGTGGGTGTCACTGGCATATACCTGGAAAATCTGAGAGAAGTGACAGGASGAGAAGTAAAACCATGCTTTGGGGAGAAAGTCCTGCAAAAGAACTCTGTTTTTCAAGTGCTGCTTAAAGCRAGGCATGAAATGGCAAGCAACACAAGTGCCTTCTCTAGCATTKCATGCCTGCCTGGCTGGCAGAGCCACAAGCCAGAGCTTTCTGGAAACTCTGCTGGTGTGCACTTGGCAGCCAGCAGCCTCGGAGGGCTCGGGCAGCCGGGTGGGTGCCCCTGCTGCCCTGGGACCCCCTGTGCATCCCCCGGGGAAAGCACCACTGGCACCCCGTTAGCAGAGCGAGGCAGCCGGACCGGGATGGAGGACATCCTGCGGCATGAGCTGGTAATTAAGGATCCTCAATTAGGCAGAGCCTTGAGGCAAGAGGATAACCTATGTCTGGGAAGAGCAGGTGGGGCTGTAAATCAGTGTAAGTCTCTTGAGAACTCTTGGGGTTTGTTTGGATTTTTTTTGGTGGCTTTTTGTTTGTTTTCTCATTTTRATTTTATATATACGTATATATAAAATATAATTCTATCTATTACTTTATATTCCTAAGTGGTTTAGAATGAACTGCTCCAAAATATTGAAGCATAAAGAACAAGAGAATTACTAAATATTTGAATTAGTAATCATTCCCAGAATTTGGAGAACAAATTTTTGATACAGAGTGTTCCAAAAACATAACAAACTGACTGGTTAGTGGGACATCAGGGAGGCACCGCAGATAATTACCTGAAAATGAGCAGCATCTTGAATCTCTCAAAGTGAAGTCCTATGGATTAGAGCTCTATTTTCTGGCACACAGTGGCTTACTTTTAGCCRTTTTTTACTATTCATTTTTGCTCATCCACTTTCAGATGTAACTAATCTCCCCTGGGTGGAGATTCCAGCATTACTACAGAACTGTCTCACTGCACATTCCGTAATAAAAAATAYGCCACAACAGGTTATATTTAACAAGGAAAAGAGGAATAGAAAGTGGTACATCTGCACAATGAATATAATATAGCATTGACTTGGAATTTCCTGACTTCAGCAGTGCTTCCAAAATAATAATGCATTCATAGAATTACACTTAGCTTTCTGCTTTTAAAAGGAAAATATTTGAAAGCAGAAGTATTTTCATCTTCCAAGTACTTCTGGCTCTGTGTGTGAGATAGTGGAAATAACACAGGGCTGTGTAACCACAGCAAACAAGTGGGGTGGGAATTCTGATCCTGCTTGGCTGGACCAAACCAGAGCAATATTGAAGCCTGTATTTTGAATTTAATAAGTAAAAGTTTTTTCCCCCTAAACTYCATTCATTTCTATGGATGAAAATAAAATTACTTGTAGACAGAACTGGTCTACAATTGCAGGTCACCTGCAATTACTAATGCCTGGGATTTCCATTATAAGAGGCAGGTTTTAGTTGGCTATAATTTCAGCTGTTGGTTGGTTGAAATTTTACCTGATTAGACWGGAGCTTCCTTTGCTGGCTAAATCCTGCAGCATGACTTTTTGMAGGCACAAGTTCAGCAAAATTTTTCATTAGTATCTATCAAGTAATTAAGCAAAAAAAATATTATTCTGACCATGTAGAGAAGCTCTGTATTTTAAGCTTGWTTAAAATTTGGTAAAGTACTCACCGTCTTGTTGGGATGTCTTTTCTGCTTTCTGTGCAGAATTTCTGAAGTTGTAGCTATTAGTAYAAATTTAGTACATAGATGTCCAAATCGTACAAATTTAGTACAGGATGTCCATAAAAAGAAAAAAAATCCATCGACCCAAGCATGCTCCAAAACAGGGACAGAATTAGATCACTGAGAAACACTTGATTGATCCACCAGTAAAAATGCTGAAAGGCAGCTGGAATATGTACATATGTAACCTCCTAGCAATTTTAACTTTTGTGGGGTTTAGCTGGTGAAATGTGCAGTTMTTTTCCTTCCCTGTTTTACCRGTAAAAYTCCCTGATATTTACAAAACTTTGGAGTGTAGATTTTATTCTCTYTTTTATAAATGAATTTTTTTTAGCATTGCTGTAAAACCAAAGAAATGACCACCTGGCTCATTGACTTCTTCCTAGGTGTTACTCTGGAAGGCGTTACCAGATACTCTTTGGATACTGACGCTTTTAACCATAATAGTAAAAATGTTGAAGATATGTAAAGATGACATAATTTTGGGATCTTGGTCAGTGAAGATTATTGGGCATACAGCACAGTGTCTCAGCTCCATTCTCTGTTAAGTCTCTTTTTAGCATCCAGCTCACTGCTAACAACCAGGGAGATCATTGATGTAACAMACACAGAGCCTCTGGTACTTCCTCAGTGCTCATCAAAGTGAAAATCTCTTCTCCATTGTCCTTGTATCCTCCTCCTATTTTTTTTTTTTTGCTGTCACCAATAAGACCTAAGAAATAAAAAGTTGTAAAACTTGCATTACTGCTGGTAAATAAATGGCCTTATCAATGTTCACAGAAGCAATTCCAATAATTTGTTACTGTTATTAGAGAAATGTGTTCRTTTTCCTTTACAGGTTACTCAGTATATCAATAATTTTAGCTATTGAGTTTTGACACTTCACTGTTTTCCTGTGGGACTATTTGGAGATAAGTTCACAAACCAGCAGGTTTTAAATAAGACACATTTTTCCTGGTTTTGAAACAGCTCCTGGAGCTGGGTGTGCTGCACACCGAAGGCCAAGGGCCCGATGGACAGGCTGACACTGTCTTTGCCGAGTCTCCAGGAGAAACTGGTGGATATTRGGTCAGGCCCTGGAAGTTATCTGTTTTCTTCCATTTAACTGCAGGCTTAGAGCAAGTCTGAGCAGCTTTTCCTGTGGTGAGCTTAAGCGTGGGATCAGTGCAAACACATATGTTCTTGTGGCTTCATTGGATCCAGAAAATCTGGTGGGAGTATGTCTGCAASCTAGTCGTGATTGCTGCAAGCTGTGAGCGTGACCAGGGACGCCGCAGAGCTTCAAAACCTTGGGAAGACTGTGTTAAGGTTAATGACATTGGATATGCAACTGATTTACAGTATGCTGAAAGCCTCTTTCCTATATAGCAGATGGAAGAAAAAGCAATGTCAACTGTGACTTTTTTGATGAGTCAATTTGACACATTGCTGTGCCCTAAAATTATCTGGAAAGTTTTTTGTTTGGGTTTGTTTGGTTTTTTTTTCAGACTAAAGATCAAATACAGAATTTCAGTAACTAAAAATTGCAATGTGTTGGGTGTTTACAAGTTCTAGAATCTAAATCAAGGTTTTGTCTACCACTTATGTGATATCTACCTACTCCATGCCCTATTATTTAGCTTATGGGAAAAAACTGTGCTGGTGTTACTTTTTTCCATATGTTCCACTCTGATACTGAACTCCTAAAAAGCTCAAAGCAGACTAAATAGGTCATAGTCAAAACAGTAAGGTTGCTCTTCATGCATTCTTTAAATCAGATGTTTTAATTATAGCTTTCAGTTTGTTCACTAATTAGAAAACAGGTCCACAGTGTGGTATCTATCTACTTCCAGTTGAATCAATAAACAGAAAAGTCATGAGAAAGGGACCTCTTCCCTCCAGGGAGTCTTCTCTTGTTAATGTTGACTCAGGTTGTTAGTGCTTATTCTTGTCTCCTTTCCTCTTCTGCTTACTTCCCAGTCTTTTCTCTTTCAGTTCCTCCTTGTTTCCCAATGTGACTGAGATCTGTTGCCTTTCACATTAGCATCTATGCATTTGTCCTTCATATTTGCCTGCTCTGTCATGACTGTGCTGTATTTTTCAGTCTGCATTGTGAAAGTGAGGTCTTTAACCAGGTTGAATAATGCTTTTTAAGCCAACAAAGAGTTSAGATGTGAGTTTCATTGTAAGTGAAACAAGAGAAATACTTTAGCTATAAATAATGAATATGTACTTTTAAATAACTTGTGAGAACTGTTTGGAATAATCYTGAAGGTTTGCCTCCCATCTGAAAAATCACAGTGCTGGCTGAGAAATGAATACTTCATGTGCTTGCAACTTGATTAAATTGAGATAAGTTACTAAATGGTCTGACTTTTTTCTGTTTGCTCTGTGCTTTGAATGACACAGTCAGATTTTATAACTTCTCTTTTATGGTTATCTGAATCCAGCTCCTGCAAAGACTTAACAGGTATTTATTACTTTATTTTGGCTGTGTGTGTAGAGATTTTTTAGATTTGGGACCATGATAAGTTTCTTCCTTGCTGAACAGACCACTGTAAATTTCAATAGGGAAGCAGAAAAGCCCCTTAACGAATTTTAAGGAAGCTTCTAAAACAATGATTTGAGGATGTACTATTTAAAGTGAATTGCATTAGGTACTAGGTTATTTTGAAATAAAGGATGTCTGAATAACAGTGACCTGATTTTTGTGTGTTCAGGCTTGCTACTGCACACCATAAAATTAGAAACTATTTGTTAGGGAGTGAATAATCAGAAATTCAAATGTAGCCAAAATGCTGTGATGTTCAAGGGATGCAAATTCCCACTTGTTTAACAGTTTGTGCAGGGTATATTGCRTCCCTGCAGACTCTGGACACACCTTGCTTGTATTCCACATTTCTCCTGTGTGTCAAGTCTGAAGGGCTTTCCCACGATCTGGAAATAAAGAAAGGTCAGTTAAAACAAATACCATAAAAGGACAAGGTAAAATTTTTCAGATTTTAGAGACATTATGTGTCTTCAAATCCCCTCACTAGACCTACATTAAAATAATGATCACAACCCAAATATAGAGTATTTGAACCGCCCTTTTCCAGGCCAGATGTGCTATGTTACRTAATGCCATTTTCACCATTTTCGGGTGATTGCTGGGGCTTGGAGTAAAAGGAAAATGAACATATTGTAGGTATTSCTCCAAAGAGCAAACATCATAAAAAATGTCATAAAACTCAAGGCCTTGAGCAAAACATTTAAGCAAATGTAAGTTCTGCTCAGAGCCTTGCTTACRTTCAGGCTGAATTCTTCAGCAAGATACAATCCAGCCAAAGGCCCCAGAGCTTGCAAAAAGACACAAGCACACATCCCTGCAGCCACTTCACCTGGACACATGGRAACTCCTCAGAACTCACTCCAGCCTGGCTCACTGCTAAGGCAAACTCGCTACAACAGAAATTTTCTCCATATGCTTCTCTAAATCTGATTAAATCAAAACCATCCAAGCAAGTAGTTGTTGATACGTGTGTGCAACAGGTTTTCCAGCAGTTCTTTGTAAATAAAGCATCAATGTTTCCCACTGCTTGCAGGGAGAAAATCTGCTGAGTTCARAGCACTGTGATCAATCCACATTGCAAAGTCACAAACAGAGACACACAGGACAATCACTGTCCATTTTTTGCACTGCAGATGCATTAATCAGATTCCATTTTCTTCACTGCTTCAAACTGCATTCTCAGGATGGAGTGCCAGGGCCCTGCCTCCATGGCTTACATAGCTGTCCCCTCTGCCACTGCAGCCAGAGGTGGGACAGCACACTCTCCACTTGGAGCATTTCCCAGCTGTGATCTCAAGCAGAAGAGGAGTGACTGCACAGAGCATTTGAGAGGAAACTACACCAGGGGAAAGCCCTGGAGCATCTACAACAAGAGTCTGAACACGTATAGAGAGCACACCATGAGAGCCTCTGAGCTMAGGCAGCTCAGGCAGCATTTCTTCTCTTTGGAACATCTTTTCACTGTGAAGAAARTTTTCTTCCTTTTCAGGCGTTCTGCAGCAAGGGCAAAAATAGGAACCCAATTAGGCCTGGCCTCTCCGCAGGGAGGAGAGAGCGGCCGAGGACAGGGGGGCTGTGCCTGGTCATGCCTGGGGCACAACCTGTGCAGGAACCCGCTGTCCCTCAAGGGAAATGTGACCTTTAGCAGCTCCCTTGCTCTCAGGGGGATGACAGAGCAGCTRTCCTCGGCAGGAGCAGCAGGGAGGCTGGATGTGAGCCCTGTTCCCTCAGGGGCTAAGCCTTGGGGTGGCTGTATTTTAGGCCACATTTACCTCCACCGTGTAGGCTCAGGATGAAGGAAAGGATAAAGAGTCTTTTCCCAAGCTATTGAAGAGAAACCTGCTTCCCTCTGGGAGAGGGACTCAGCAGGAAATGGGCAGCRTTTCCAGGCTACTGAAGAGTCCCCGTGGCTTCAGAGTCTTTGCAAAGCTGACCAGGGGTAGGAATAGGCAGGGAGAGGTAGGTAGTTGAGCACATCAGACACCAGCAATCTGCCACCTCTTCTTACTTACTCTCCATCTCTGCTAACTGGGCCAGGCAGATCTCTGGCTTGGCCTTGGGAAGGCTGGTGTGCCTGCATAGCTCTTGAGTGTTATTCAGAAAAGTAAGTGTGGGTTTTCAAACTTATTTAGTTCTTCAYATGTGTTTCATTGCTGTGGTATTTCTAGATCTGGGCCTATTTTTTTTTCTTTTTGCTTAGCATCAATAACATGAATAGGAGAGATTTAAAGATAACAATAATATCTCCTCTATGACTTTATTTGGCCATGGATTTTTGTAGTCTCATAAGGTAGTTTACTCATAAAAAATCCTGTTTAACCTCATAGCCTCACTCTGCACCTATCCCAATTTGACTTTGACTTTTCTGTGTGAGCATCCCAATTATTCAGAAGATGTCTGCAGAGGTGTCCAATGCCTTGGACAAGGGCCTGAATTCTTCCTATGTGCTGCCAATGCTTTTCTGTATCTTATGATCATGTTTTGCCTCCTATAATCATGTTTGTAATTTATCAGGACAATCCTGTCTTGGCTGCAGCAATCCTGTGATCAGCCAGCAAGTTCATGCTTATCTCGCTCCTCTGTTGTTTCCATTTTTTCTTGGTAGTTGAAATTCCTGATCTCACACTTTCTACTTTCAAGTGTCTGCTCATGTCTAGTACYTCAGTCCCCTTTCCTGATGTTTTCTGGGGGAGAAAAAAAAACAAAGAAAAAAAGCTGTTAATGGTGTCATCTTATCTATTGCTTTTCTTCAAGGCACTTGTATTTTATGCAAAAGAATAATGTAAAACTCTAAGCAGAAGTATCAGGAGTCCTTGCACTTTAAAAAATTGCATCTATGCAGAAAGTCTTGGGAAGTGTGTGCCTGCTGACTGCAGCAGGGCAGGCAGCTGGTGGAAAGCAAGGGTTGYAGTGGCTGGCAACACACACAGAGTCTGAAGCTCACAGGGAATCACTGTAGGGAGTTTATGCAATTGATTAGATTATATTGTGTACAGTCATCAGAAATGGATCCTCACAATGATTGTAATGATGTTCTTTGTTCTGATCTTTGCTTGTATAACATCAGACTTCTAGATAAAATAAAAGTAAATGGATGCAACTGAGCCTGACAAAGTTATCACTCTCCAGTTGCTGGAGGTAAGATGAGAGAGAAAATAAATTCACTGTCCTATTACCAAAAAAAATTTAAAACTCAGAGGTGGAGAATTTGCTGCTTTTGGGGCTGGTACAGCAGGTCTCTGAGTGGCCGTGCAATAGAAACAGCAGTGATCAGCGTGTTCCACAAAGGTGGGTTTGAAGAAGCATTAGAGATTTTATAGCAGCTGAAATACAAATAAAGGAGAAAGGCAAATGTCTGAGGATGAGTCAGCCAAGAGGTGAATGCATTTACTCATAAGTGGGCTGTGTTGTAGATCACATTGAGACTCCTTAGCCAAGATAAGGCTGCAGATTCTGGGCTTGAACTTTTTAGAAATCTTTGATTAATTGCTAGTGGATGATCCATCTAAAATGTTCCCRTTTCTTTCTCTCTTTCTTTTATTTAGCTCCTATTTCTTTAGCCTTCTGTTCACTTGCATTTTCTTTTTTCTCTGTAATTTTTTTTTTCTCTAATTAAATATAAATAAAAAGGACTGCATGTTCTGTGCTGTCACTTATGATACATTACTTCCCAGTAGAAATCCCACATTCAGTAGTGATTTTAGCTGACAGATTGCAATTAAAAAAAGATAGAAGATTTATAGGTTTCAACTGTGGATCTGCATTTCTTGTCTTCTGTGTGGTTTTGTTTTCCAAGTTAGCTGACTTTTCAACACGTGTACATATATAAATATTTCTGCTTTTCTATCTGATCAGATTAGTATTATTTAGGTCACCTCTAGTCAAGCAAGCCATGCTGGCATGGCAATGTCAGCTAGAGAAGGGATGGGTTTGGGGTTTTTTTGGTTGGCTGGTTGGTTGGTTATTCTTTCTTTCTTGTCTAAGTGGGGAAAATCTGAGTTTAATGAGCAGTGAAACTAGAAGAATCCTCGAAAAGATACAACAAAAATTCATGTGTTTTTTTTTCTTTTTCTTTTTCTTTTTCTTTTTCTTTTTCTTTTTCTTTTTCTTTTTCTTTTTCTTTTTCTTTTTCTTTTTCTTTTTTTTCTGAGAGAGCTCATTTTGCTTTGGGTAAAGCTCCACAGGTGAGATTGGTCTTTTCCACCCTTTTTCCGCCCTTTTGCTGCGCTCCGTGCGCTGCTCCCGGCGGAGGCGCCGCCAGCGCGG
>JACDOX010000020.1:185989-235744 GCA_014549065.1 Cardinalis cardinalis | reverse complement strand
CCGCTCCTGCCCCGCTCCTTCCCCGCTCCTTCCCCGCCCTTGGCCGCCGCTCCCTGGCGGGGCAGGGAGCGAGGGGAGCGGGCCCGGGGGAGCCGCCCTGGCAGCGGCCGCCCTTGGCTGCCGCGCAGCCGATGTGTTTCCCCGTGTCCTGCCAATTCCAGCCAGACAGAGCGGCCGCGGGAACAGCTGCAGGGCAGGAAGCGAACCCAGAAAGRGCTGAAAGCTGATGTTGAGCAGCAGCAGCAGCAGGCGGGACAGAGGATGCCTGATGCAGCTCTGCTCCCTGGACCGTGCAGCACATTCCCGGYGGGACCGCGGATGCGCCGCAGCGGCAGCGATCGCGCTCCCGCAGGAGCATTTCTGTGCTAAACGCCGGGCAGGAGGCAGACCTGGGCGCTTTCAAGCGAAAAATCTCCTGTCATTTCAAAAAAACTGACTACAAGTTAGCTAGAGTTATTAGCTACTATATGAACTGTAGGTTTCACAACATAGAATCCAATTATCTTGGAAAGGGGCTTTTTGAGGAGAAGCCTCTTCTTTATGGTCCTTTCTCATTTCTTATGGAGATGATCTGCACCCCAAGGAGAGCTGAAACAGTCCCCCCAGTTCTGCATGGAGCACGGTGACCCCAACTCCTGGTACACTTTCCATAGAAGAGGATGCTGTGAAACAGGAAAATCTGATTCCATCCTAGGTCCTATTCACATCTACCTTGGTAATCCCACGTCTTGTTAGCAGAAATACTATAGACAGAGAAAACCTAGTCTRTGCTATCCTGCTATCCCGACCTCTGGAGCAGCCTGTGTCACTGCAGCCTTTCTACCTTGTCTGTATTCAGTCCCTTTCAGTGTCAGTCCTTCTCACTGGGAATTTGTTATGAAGAAAAACCTTAAATGCAAACTACTTCCCAGGCCAGTAAGAAATATTTAAACACTTCAGGCATTCAGTCTGTGATTCAGAGATTTATTTATAAAACTGTTGATTTTGGGACACTAAACCATTGCATTTAAACTGCAGAAGTGAGTCATATTTGTGGGAGGTAATTACCACCAGAAAGCACAACTAGCTTTTGTAGGTTTCTCTGTAAAATGTCCATTTAGGATCCGCAACTACTAAAAATAACTAAATGCTTTGTTGAATTTCAGCACAAGTTATCTTTACAGAATTATGYGGCTTTATATATGTATTCTGTTTTCATGTCATATGAAGAACTAAATGTCTCACATACCTGAGAATTTATTTGAGTGTTTTATATGGACTGTCCTGACCAGGTAACTTGTTCTGCTTATATGATTTTCATGAAATTCAAAGATTTTGTGGTAACTTCTAGAGAGAAGCCATTTAGCATGGGAAAAGAGATTGTGGCAAGGACTTATAAGCAGTGTTTGTTCATCAGAAATGTTTCTAATTTCTTGTTTCATCCAAACCCACAATAATCTACTCAGTCTGTTCTCTTCTCCATGGCTAATAGACTTTGGGAGCTGAGGGAGTTCCAGATGTCCAACACCTGCAGAAGCTACTTGCAGAGCTGAAGGGAACTTTCCTCATTATCCCTCAGTCATGACTGAGGAATTCAAGTTTATTTAACTTGTGGTCACTTAGCAGCACACCCTACTAGCAGATGAGTCAGATGGTATGCCACCTATCCCAAGAGAATACCCTGCAACTGAGTTCAGAAAAATAATGCCATCCATCCTGGCATTCTAGGCTTGGAGCAGTTTTTCCCATGTCAGTCAGGGAGTGCTCAAGGTGCACCATGAACCCAAGCAGCCTTTCATTGCTAGCAGACCAAAAATGCAGCTGCTAGCCAGCAGTTAAACCACAGGGCTCTGACTGCCTCCTTCCCCTTCAAAAGGGACAATTACAGAAGAGGCCTTCCTTTAAAAACYGCTATTACCTGTTTGTGTGATTTGCCAGGAATCAGGTAGTGTCTGCTACATTTCCCAGGAATCTTGTGTCAAGATCATGGTCAGGAAGCCTTTCCCCTGTTCTCCCTGCTCTTCCAAAGTGAATCCAGCTCCCACTGACTCCATAGCCTTGGTGAGGTGATGGGGTCAGAGATGGGGCCCATGGGACCTGCACTTGCCTATCCATGACTTTCTGAGGAAGAAATCTAAATACTATCATGCTAAGCTACACCTCTTTGAGCGGGTCCATCATATTCTATCCATGATTTTTTGACAAATAAGCACTTTATTATTTTTCCTGGCTTTATATATATATTTTCCCCCCTGATCCCCTGGAGTCAGGTTTTAATTACCAGCTGGCTCTGAACAACTGTGCTGCACTTGACCATGGCAGCAGGRCTGGCTACAAGAGGGGTTGCCCACATAAACTGAGCTCCCCATGCTGCTGGGACACCTCTGTGATTTACCCACTCAGGAAGAGGGCAGAGTGACTGTCACCCCACACACTGAAGGATGTCAGCTGCTGCTCAGGAAAGGTCAGAACTGTCTCTCATCACTAAGATTACCTCAACTGGTAAGAGCAGAGTGCTGGTAATGCCAAGGTCGTGGGTTTGATCCCTGAACAGGCCATTCATGTAGGAGTTGGACTTAATGATCTTTGTGGGTACATTCCAACTCAGAATATTCAGTGACTCTGTGAAACCTGCTCCTCCCTGTGCTCACAGRGAGCTTTCAGAGCTACCTTTTTTCACTCCTGACTATCAGCATGGAAATGCACTTGGGTACACTTTACACTTTTACCTTTATAGGCRCTGGTGAAAGGGCTTTTCCCACTTCCTAACTCACCTGGCCCTACAACATGGCCTCTTTGTCTTATTCMTTCCTCTGGCTGGGAGCTACTGCTCTGGGTTAGGCTGAGCTTCACTTCTGTGGTGCTTCATCTGGGACTCTCTACCCCCTGACCCCACAATTTTTAAACATAATTAATTGGTACAGCCTCCTGTRTATAACTGGAAGTAGAAACTCCTTTATGCTGCGGCTCCTTTTCTAACAGGAAACACCTTGCCAGAGCACTGAGGTGACACAGCCCAGATCKTGCACCAGGAGAGATTTACTCTGTATTTTAATCTGTTGATTTACTCTGAGATTTCAGCCTTCTTGCTTCTCTGCCCTTCTGGCTTCTGCAAGGACTGTCCACCTTTCCTGCTGAGAGACTTGGCCTGATCTGGAGAAACATTAAGAAAGGCTGCCTGCAGGCAGACAGACAGACAGACAGACAGAATGATAACTCAGCTTTGGTTCAGGATTTGGGCTCTGCAGTCTCTGGTTTATGTGTTTTTGAGGGGAGACAGCAGCATTTTTAAGCCAGTTGCTTTCAGTGATTCAGGAGACCAAGAAATGCTGTGAGGATTGCACGGATAAAGACTGGTCATAGATTACTCATAAAAAGCAAGATATTTTAGTAGAATAAATTAAATGTTAGCTGACAATCTGCTTGCCAAGTTTTAGTTCAGTAGAGTTGAAATGGCCAAGTTTTTAATGCCAACAATTGAGGTTTGCAAAGGAAATACCAAACCAACCTGGTGGAAAAAGAGGTGGACATTAAATTACAGAGCAAAGACTGCCTTTGCTTTGTAGGTGGAGAAATAAACAAATTTCAGAAAAGAAAATCAGTCTGAGTCTTTTCARTTTAATCCCTGTGCCTAAGCAGAAAAATGTAGGATGTATCACTAATCTCAGAGCTCAAGGGGACACTCAGCAAACTGTGCAGAGCTGYTGGCCAGGGGACAGGGAAGAGGACCAATACAGGGAAGTGTTGCAAAAATGCTCAGAAACTGGTGCTCAGTCTCRTCATGTAAAGACTTAAAAAGAGCCCAGACCACAAATTCTTGACTGTTCTTATTTCAGCTAGTGCCAAACAAACACATTCTTTCTTGTATACAATAGTTTTTCTTGGATACAATGTCAACAATATATACTTGTCGTTGGATATTTGTGTATTTTTTCCTGTATAACGTGTAAGAGCATGTTCCTGAATTCCTGCAGCAGCAGCAGGAATTCACTGTGAGCCCTATCTTCATCCAAGAGGCATTCCTCTGAAGCTGGAGAAACTATTCACTGCGTGGGGACTGCCAAAGCACACTGGAGCAAGGAGAGCAAAATCTTCTCCTGAAATATTATTTCAGTCATTTCAGTTYTACAAATACAGGAGAAAACCTTGTACGTTGCATGGTTAGACTTATTTGTCTGCTCCAGAAGTCTGAATGTATTTCATCCAGTAATGACAGAGGTGCCTGAAAAACCACTTCTCAGAATTAGAAGGTTTATTCTGCAGTGCAGCTTGCCAAACCACACCCAGCAATGGACATCAGAGAGGTCACAGTACAGAATGCCAAGGCACAGGCACTGGTTCTTACCCAGGACCAACCTAGAGACAACTTGGTCAAGCAAATTCTGCCCYATGTGCATCCCCAACAGATGTGCTGCATTTGTGGGTCATGGCAGAGCCTGGCAGCCAGTGGCCGAAATTTCCAGACTGGTCTCGTCAGATAACCWAAGAATGACTGTCCTCCCATTTTTAACTTGCTAGCTCAATGCAAATCTCTCCTGCTCAGTTAAGCAGATGTTGTGCTACAGCAGAGCATTTCTGGGGTTTCTGCTGTAAATTATTCATATTTGGAAAAAAGGCACCACCAGGTACTATTTGGGTACCTCAATCACGCGCAGCAGTCACCTGTATGTGCCTTTTGTGGTTGCAGTCGTTTGCAATAAGTTGCTGCAGTTTTGCTTATTTTTTTGTTATGCCTTTCTGTTCTTTCTAGATTCTCCTTTCATGTACAATAATTTTTAACAAATTTAAAACAAATATGTGTTTTATCACATGCACATATGTAAATCTTAYGGTGCAGAGGAATGTACAGACTGTTGTTACTCTTGCTTAAACGATGCAACCTTTGTAGTTTTAACCTACCAAATAAAATCAGGGAAAAGTTTTACTGATTAAATGATCTGTAGCAGCAGGAATACATTATGTAGTTTTTCTTATATGCTCCTTGCTAGAGGTAAATGAGATATCATTGCAATACTGTTCACTCTGTTACAGCTCTGGCTGTGTCAGCATTTACGTTGCAAACCTTCTTCCAGAGGTTTATAACTCAGCCATAAAATGCACTCCAGTCTAAAACTTGGCATACAATGTCTCAGTCTGGCAGTGAGTTTATTTTACAAAAAGTGAGAACAATCCAATATCTGTTTGGCTGTATCTAAGTTACAATTGTTTGGATTTTTAGCCACAGAGTGGGCTGCACAGCCGATCTTGAGAAGTATCCACCTGCCTGACACATCACTCCACCTCACCCTTTTAAGGTCACCCTAAAATCCTATGTCAAACTTTGTCAAAGCCTGAAATGCTTTGTGAAATGTTAATGCTGCAGCGAGTTTAATTCCAAAGGTGGAGTTTCAGAAGTGCTGTGCATTGCACTTCTCTTGGTAGCACTGCCACTGCTCCCACTGCCAGCAGAGCTCAGCTGAACTCCCAGACAGCCCTTCATGGTACACAGCCAAGCCCCCGACCTGCTGTGATGGTGGGTAGCAATGTCTGTTCCACTTCTACATGTGCCTTCATTGTCAGGGCCTGGCTCTCCTCTCCCCTTCACCTCTTGCACAGGGCAGGAGCCCCACACACCCTCTGCAGCGCAGGGCTGCGCAGGGAGCCAGGCTGCCTTCCCCTGGCCAGCCTCTGCTCTCCCAGCAATCACGCAGGGAACAGCCCACAAACAGTGGAGCTGCTGAAGTCAGGATCTCGTGTTCAGATGCTGAGTTTGCCATGCCCTCCCTGYGGCTTTGCTGGGAATGTCTGAGTTACAGCCCCCAAGGCCAGGCTGCTGGGCAGTGGGGAAGCAGAGCCTTCACCACMCAGCCACAAACCTCCTCGTCCTCCTCCTCTGCAGCAGTTACCTCCCCAAAGTCCTCACCCAAAGTTTCCAAGAGAATTCCTGGCTCTATGACAAGGCTTTTTTCTGCTGTTAGTGCTGGAACAKAACTTGAGTGTTTACATCCTTGGATTTGCCATGAAATTACCACTTCCAAAGACATTAGTGCGTTTAAGAGTGAATACTACTGGAAGGGCAGGCAAAAGACTTTTTATGGAGCACATCTACTCCCTGCTCTTGCTCTGTGCCACACCTCAGTTTTCTCCTTCAGTTTCAAGAACGTGTTTTGGCTGTCTTTCCATCCAAACCGAGGAGCTGAGTGAGCACTAGTCTAGTTTGCCAGGTTTGATACACGCTCACCAACCAGCAATTATAAAAACCATTTGAAATATACAGCATATACTAATACATAGATTTGGAGTGATGCTGTTAATAACCATTAAAGAACATGCTTTATTTAAACAGAAATAGAAAGGCTGATGAGATTTTATCTAGAATCCATCTTTAAGACAAATATATGAGATGTAGTTTCCAAATATTAATTCACTTTCATCTCATGATATTTCCTTTTGGAAAGCCTCAACCCTCCAGGTTCTCTCTGTTTCTGCACTGCAGATGTTGGAAGATTGGGATATTGATTTCATCTGTTTAAAAATGAGCAGTTTGCAACATTATCTTTAATCTAAGCAATATAAGTCTATGCTTGAGGGAAAAAATCATAAATGTGGCTTTGAGCATGCACACAAAAAAGTATAATTTTAATAATGTCATAACTTAAAATACAACTCAAGTAGACACCTAGTATTYTGTAAAAATGAATTTAAAGAAAAACAGACATGATGTTCCTACTTGCTCAAGCCAAAGTTTGCATTGGATGTACATTCAGGGCATGTTTTGCCTGAATTGTTCAACTATTTATGTCATTTGGAAGGAGATTATTTCCAGTGTCCAGCAATGAAACTGATCTTCCAAACTCACTGACAATTTCTATCACAGAAATAAAACCTCAGCAATTAGGTGATTAAGTCACTGAAACAACCAATTCCATCAAATATTTGGGCTCCAATGTAAAATACATGTTTAATGGTAGTCAAGYTGTTTTGTTGTCTCCAGAGAATATTAAGAAATGGGAAGGAAATAAATCTTAGTATTAAAATATGCAAGCTGTCATAACAAGGATTATGGGAGAAAAATAGGCCAAATTAAAATATTATTCAAATTTTTAAAATTGAGCCAAAATTGTACATTTCATATTTACAGAACTCAAAAGAGTTACAATAATATACCTCCTTCCCTCTGAAGAGTTTCTTCCATCAGGTTTTTTTTCAGGCCAGGGAAGGCRTATGCATTTTATGAGCACAGTAGAAACACACATTAAGCAAGTATGTTCATGGTTACACTGGAAAAACAGGGCTTTTTTTTCTGTACAGGTACCTTTTTTGAAAAAGTACAAACAGCTGAAGTTCCTATTGTCACTAATYCCATGCATGAAGGAAAAAGGTAGTGGAAGCATCCACCATGCAGATACTGTCTGAAATACAACATTAGCAGAAATGTTGAACCTGTAAATAAGAAAATATTTTTGTGACAGGAAAAATAAATCATTTGGAMACCTTATGAAAGATTTGCTCTGATAAATTGCTAGACTGAGTCTGAAATTGGAAGAGGTAACTCCTTTGTTGTGATGTTATAGAGATAAGATGTTTTTCTCAGTGCTGAAACTCTTGAAATGACTGGCAAGATTCAAGAATGAAAATATAGGTCTCAAGTGACAAATTGTATGAAGAAAACCTGCAGAAATTTTTCTATGAATGTATGAGATCRTAAAACAGATTGACATTTTGAAGAAAATGAACTGCACAGTGTTTATTTTTCTGCCCAAGACTTTTCCCCTGCTGGACTTAGGGGCCATGTACAACTGAGCTGAAATGAGCATGCTCAAGAAATGGTTTTTCTGCCCATCCGCCAAGGAGCTGCAGCAGGGGTCCAGCTTTCTCCTCCCTGTCCCGCAGTCAGGACATCAGCCCTGGCCCAAAGAGCCAGTGCAATCAGGATAAAGCCTTGTGGCTTTTGTGACATCAAAAGTCCTTGGTTGTGTCCGGAGACCCACAGCAAAGCCCTCTGAGTTGTGCTGGTCCAGCTTGTGGATGACAAGAAATTAGCACAGCCATCAGATGAGAACAGACTTTGATTGCTACTAGTCTCCAACATATGGAAGGTTTTCTCTTTACTTAAAAGTTCTCTGAGTCATTCCATTCTTCTGCTTTGTCTTTGGCCCGAGTTAGCAGTGGTGTGTGTCAATCAGATTAACTTACCTTGCAGAGGTTGGCCCTCTCTGTAAAATCTGAGGCCCAGACTAGCATGAAATCACACTGGCTGTCCGTTGGGTGCCACCACCAGGATTGGAAGTTATCACAATTTGGTAACACTTTCATCCATTGCCTATTTATGATCTCTCATTTGCTTTCTGGTCCATGATTCCTGAGAGGTTTATTTGCCACAGAACTGCTGCCATCTGAGCTCTGGTCCAACCTGACAGAAAGACAGCACTGTTTCAGAGTTATTTTATACAACTAAACAAACACGGGTCAGAGAAGGGAAAAGAGCTTCTMATTATTATTCCCAAGGTTGACAAAGACCTTTTAAATCTAAATGGTCAGGTTTTTATTTTAAGGGCAATCTCAGATCAATATTGCCTTGTGGGAATTTTTGGTGGATCAAACCTAAACATTTTGTGGTGTGATTCATGCAAATCATTGGCATGGTCTTTGAAAAAGTTTGTGTCTTCAGCTAGGTGAAGGTCATAAGTATCTCCTAAAAGGATACCATCATCACTGTTTCTTCATTTTCAGACTAGTGAATTAAGCTGAGTTTGAATGCAAACCCCCRTGAAGGATAGTGTCCCAGTCCCCAGGAATCAGGGGTGCTAGTGAGAACTTCCTCACACCTCCCAGCTACCAAAGACTGTAGTTTGTATATTCACATTTCCACCATGAAGATGCTCACACTGCCTGGCCACCTGCCCATAACTCCCCCAAGAACACAGGAACTAGGAAATTGGAACAGACCCAGCCCCTTCAGCCCCCTCTCCTGTCCCAAGTGTGTTTTCTGCCATGTCAGAGCTCCATGGAGAAAGGGGCAACTRCAGAATCAGATTTCTAGTACCCTCCCATTTTATAACAGTGTTATAAGGAATTTTGCAATAAGTAGTTCAGTTTGAAGCCTTGGTCTCATCACACATAGATATACATGTCAGTTATGGTAGTGTTCAATTTCAAATGACAAATCAATTTTTTTTTCACTCAGCTATTATTTCAGCCATATCATGTGACAACAGATTTCAGAGAGTAATTAAGGACTGTAAGAAAAAGGGCTGATGTTTGATTGTTTTAAACTTACTATTGGATAAGCCCTTTGGCAGTCTCTAATTCTGTCGTGACAAATAGCATTTAATTTTCTCTTTTTTTTCCCCCCAACAAACCATTCATAATTTCACAGATTTGCATTACAGCCATATAAAAGAGGAATMATTTCACTTCTGAAATTGAAAATCCTAGCCACAGCAGGCTCCCTCCACAAATGCTTTTCCAGACCCCTGATCTGCATCATACATCCTTTATTCTCCGGGTTCTGCCGCGTGCTCTCTGAAATGAGATGAGCAGCCCTGCGCAGCGCAGGAGCTGTGAGGGCTCCTGGGGCAGGGGCACTCCCATTYCTGGTCCTCTTGTTGTCCCTCCCCTGAGAGCTCTGCAGGCTGCTTGTCCCTTCGGCTGTTGTAGAGTGTCACACTGGTGTGTTCTCAGAAACACCACTGGATTCGAGTCCTGGGCTTTGGGTTTTGAGACAATGAAGAACTTGGCGCTTGYAGAGCTGCCCTTTAGCTTCCTGTGGTTGCTGATTCCAGCCAAAAAGCGCGAGGCCAACGCAYGGCTGCAGAAACTGCTCTCCATTTTCATGTTGAGATCAGAGCAGGTTTGCTAATAGAGTCATAGGTGGAACACAGCTGTCACAATTAATCCCAGTGCTCTGCTGGGCAGCTCTGACCTCCTGGCCAGGACAAGAAGGTGCACGGGAGAGAAGGGTGCCAAAGATTTGAAGGARCAATCGATTCAATTTTTTATTTCAGTTTTGACCATAAAACAAGGGTGCTCTTACTTGCTCTAACAAGTATATATGTTTACTGGGAGAATTGGCTTCAGATTACCATAAGAATTTGTTTCTATGAAAATATTTTATTAGTTTAAATTGTTCAGAGAGCTTTGGAAAGGTGGTTTAGCCCATATCCTTGACCACAACAGCCTATTGTTAAACAAATTTAACCCTTCATCCCTTTTAAAAAAAAAAAAAAAGGTAATGTAAATATTGCTCAGTCTCATTTTCTGTATTCCCAGTGTTGCTATTTCTGTGTCACACAGGCCCTCCACATATATTTAAAGTGCATATGCTGAGAGGAACCCTTTGGCCCTGCCCTTTTTGTTATTTCAATGTTCAGGAGTTAAATACACTGTTTATGTGACTCCCGGTTTTGCACTTGTTCATAGGCTGTGTATACTGTTCATAAGCTGGGTTTATAAAGTGGAATGACCTCAGCCACCTAGTTTTCAAGCCCCAAGTCCAGATGCTGACACAAATCCTTCAGTCTCAAGCACATTTCTTTCTTTTTGTTACTGATAGTTTTTATTTTAAATTTGTGATTTTTTTTCTTTGCTACATAGAAAAATTCTTTGCATAATAAAAATTAAAGAAACTTGGTATTCAGCCCTCTTGTCCACTGAGACTTTAGAACTCCCTTAGAGGTCACAATTTCTTTYTCCCTTGTTTATTTAATTCTCCAAAATATGCTTCTAAGAAGTTGTGGTTTCTCCTCATTGCAGAAGGCAGACAGAACTCTGTTAGTTCAAAATAACAGCCAGGTTCTGCCCTAATACAAGACATGCATTACATCTGGAGTGGGATCTGCAAGCACCTGTGCCTAGATGAAGTACTACTTGCCTAGATGAAGTAAACAGAAGAACCTAATGGAAGTAGCTTTTACTCTATGAAACATTTACAAAATCCAAATTTCTTGATGTCCCAGCATTCCCTTTCTACCACCCCTTCCACCCTYTAACATCCCCTACCCTCTGCCCAAGGAAATGTTGCTATCCTTGTTTTATATTAGAAATCAGAAATGTCTGACTTTTGAATCTGTTGTTTTGTCTGAAAATCTAAAGCTTTCTCTTCTTCTATCACATAGGAATAAAAAATCCCTCCTCTCCTTCTTATCACTTGCTTTCACCCAAATAAAGATTATTTAAAAATTAATTTTTATTTTTTTATTTTYYCCCCTGAGTAAAGAGTTGAAATTCTGGAATTTGTGGTTCSCTGTTTGTGAAACAGACCCAGACTACCTTGGAGGAATGTTTTAATAAAATGAGTGATTTCAAGGTAGGAGGTCATGCTGGTAGGAGGTCTTGAGCTAGACATTGGATATATGAACCTGCTTGGAGGCTGGGGGAGGAAAACAGCCTGCAAGGCAGAATATTTTGGAGAAGGCAGCAAAAGGTCAATCTCTGTGCACATGGCTCAGTGTTTGCCACAGGTGCAACAACTGTGTATATCACTGCCTTTATTTTCCCAGCTTTGGCCCCAGCACTTGAGACATGCTCTTAGTAGGTTGCAGCATTAACAAATAGACTCCAAGAATAGATAAAGAAGGTAGGGAGTCAGGAGAGATACTCTGAGTAGAGGGAGAAYGGGGGCAAGACCTGAATGTTTTTACAGGGCCATGGCCATAGCCATGAAAAGACAAAAATGGAGGTAAAGTTTTTTATTTACTTTCTTGCCCTTGCTCTCAACAGACACAGGAAATAACAAGGACTGAATGAGAGTTCAGCAAGGAATAATATCCAAACTACAGAACAAGTGGATAACAGTGTCAGACAAATGGCCTGTTCCAGGCAGATGAGACTGCCCAAGAGGAAAATTGAGATTTATACTACGCAGATGAGAAATCTGGCATCACCTATGAATTTGGCAACCAAATATTCCCTGGTTAATGACAGGGTCATTTTTGAGATATGTGCTTCCAGCTGGCTGGAATGATCAGTGAAAGAAACAGTTCTAAACCGTAGTTAAGTCCTCAAAACAGCAAGGGCCACAAAACTATCCCAGGGTAAAAATGGACACAAGGGCAGAACAGATATGGGACGCCAGAGAAAGTCCTTTTCTGAACTGTTTGGAAAAACCCCTATTATGGTTGTGGGTGTAACCAGGTGAATGGAGCACTGCAGAGCAGCTGGATCAGGTGGAGAAAAGCCACCAAGAGCTGGGTCACAAACCCATTCTGTGACCAGCAAGGTGATCAAGGTGGCTGCTGGGACAGCTGAGACAGAGCTGCTGTCACTAGGATCAGCCACAGCTTCTGCTGGAGAAGAGAGGACACGTGCAACTCTGGGCAGCATCTAAACAACCCTCCTGGGATCACAGCTCTGAGAGCCCAAGATGTGGCTGAAGCTGGAGATGGTCTCCCTGCCCTGCTCCACAGAGTGCACCCACGAGTGCCAGGCTGCAGATCATCTGTTTYTGCAGGACAGTGATAAAGGACAGGCAGAAAGAGGCACTGTTCTTCCTCCAGTGCCAGCACAGGGCCTGGGGCTGCCTGTGGCAGGGAGAAAACTCCCAGCTAAGCACAGCATCTGCCACTGAAGGCAGGTGAACTGAATATTGAAAAGGATGGCTAAAGAAYATGATTCTAGCTCTAGTGTAGGAATAGATGCCCCTCCTGTGGTGCAGTAATGGGCTCACTGAGATGGAGGAGCCACTCAGCTGCCTATCAGTGCCGACACAGCTCCTGGCAAGCAAAGCCTGGCAGAAGCGCCCCTGGGCATCTGGCCAGCCAAAGAGGTGCTGCAGCACCAGCATCTTGGGGGTATTGCAGACAGAGCTGTGTGACAGAGGAAGTCTGTAGGAACGTGTGTCTGCATTCTGCARCCTCAGCACAACGGTCAGGAGGGGAACATTAGGGCAAAATTAGCCTGATGCTAATCCTCTGCATCTGATGTCTGCTGGTTTCTGAAGGACACTGATCAGCAAGCCCCAAACAAAAGAAGAAATCTGACCATTTGGACAGACAGGCAGCTATCTCCCCTCTGAAAAGCCCAGGGACAGGAATGGGGAGACCTTGGGGGCCTCAGTCTCTGTGGGACAACCAGAGCTCCAGCCTGCTGCCACAGAAGGACGGCTGTGAACAAAGCAGAGCAAATTTCTGCAGCCCTGGGCATGTGGTGACAGAGTCCCAGCATACTGGTGGGTAGAGCAAGACCAAGAGAAGGGCTTCTCTTCTCTATTTTCTTTAGGTCCATTAATTCAACTTAGAGGTTTTGATCAGTGCTGGTATCCCAGAGAGGGCCTGCTGACATAYGTAATTACACTAAGCAACTGCAGGACTTTGTTTTGCTTTCCTTTAGTACTACAGTGGAAAATAAGGTACTGCCCTTAAAACACTCCTGAGCTACACTTCTCTCAGGAAAATAAATAGTCYGTAACACATGATCAAACCATGTTGGAAACGTCCAGGCATCTAACAAAGTCCTGAAGAGCTCCAGGTGCTGTAGAGAGTCGAGCAGCTCATGGTCACTTGCAGAAGGAATAGTGCCAAGGAAACTCCCTGTTGCTGCTTGGTAAGAGACCATCTGTGGCCATGGCAATAGGCAGAGCAGCAGCCCCAGCAGGCSCCACCAGGAGATGAGCACTCAGGCAAGCCAGGGAGGATCTCTGGCAGCCAGAACAGGATGCTCAGCTGATGTATTGTACATTCAATAGTGTGACCATTGGGTGATCAGATCAGGAAAATACCAGGCCCAAAACAGAGTCAGAACTGATTTGTTCCATTTTAAAGGCAATAGCTACATGGCCATGTTAAATTGTTACTTCTCTTTTTCTAAAGAATGGGCTGTGTGGAAGGCATTCAAGCAAGAAYAGAAATCATGAAATGCAAGGTACATTTCTCAGACAGTAGGTTGTAATGCACTGCAGCAAAATTCAAATAATTCAGTACCATGGGAATCTGAGCACAAGACCTCTTCCCCTGGGTACCTACAAAACAAGTGAAAGGCAGGAATGACAGCAAAGAGCCAGGAGCAAAACCTGCACAGACAAGGAGAGATGTCTGCTTGGAAATACCATGCTCTTGCAGCAATCCTCCCAGGGACAGAGCACCAGCTCAGCAAGAGACCAATGAGCAGCAAAATCCAGACCCCAGGGTGAKCTGACAGCCAGGCTGTCAGTGCTGGGAAGTGGCAGTGCCTGGGTGGCAGAGCAGCCACGAGGCACAAGGCAATCTGCTGAGACACACGGGGGCTGTGGGTGCCAGCTGGTACTCAGGGCAGCAGTGGAGGTAAAACTGAAGGCAGATCACCAGAAGGCAAGTGGAGAGCAAGGCAGACATAGCAAGATTTCAGGAATTCGCTGGTTTGACACAGGAGTGCTGGGGAAATGGACGTCCCAGGAAGTGAGAGGAGCCTGCATGACTGAAGCAGCCAAAGAGGCTTGAAAAGCCTCATCAGTAGCAATAACACAAACGGGATGGGGAAGGCTGGGCTGAAGGGGGGCACACTTGAGAGACAGCAAGGCTCTRGGTGCTGTTGGACAGCAGCAGCAACAGTCAGAGCCCAGCCCAGGCTGAGCAGGGGTAACTCCTCGCTCAGTAATAGCTGCCAACATGGCAACAATAAACAGCTAAGAGGAGAGATTAACGACCTTCAAAGGTCYTGGAGGAGCAAGTGTGGCCGTGGAGAGGGGCTTGGAGGGGGCAGCAGGAGCTGCGTCTGCGTTCGCTGGAACGGCTGCGGCGTCTCAGGTTTTACAAGCGTGGAGTCCTTTCATGTTGTTGTCCAGTGCCCAGAACATGAAACACTTGAGGTGAAATCCTGCCCCCACTGAAGTTAATGGCAATTTTGCCTTGAGTCTGGTTTCTCTCTGCTCACACTCTCTGGTGWAAGGAAAGACAGATCTCGCCTTAAGAGAGGGAGGGGAGAGGAAGGAGGCAAAGGAAAACAAAGTGTGACTTTGCTGTTGAGTGTGTGCCGAGGGGACAGGGCTGGGGTCCCTTCCTGCTGGGCACTGAGGCAGGCCAGGGCTTGCTGAGCTGAACAGAAATGGGGAGCAGGGCTGAGAGGGCAGGAAAACCCTCAGCACAGAGGGAAGCAGATGGAGAGGGGAGCTGGTATGAGAAAAAAATCACAAACTGAATTGAAAGAGGCAGCAAGGAACAATCAAATAGCAAGGGGAGACCACCCCACAGGGCAGGAGGGCAGGCAGGACAGGTCACCAAAAGCACACCTTGGCAGCACCAGCAAAGCCACAACAGAGCTGGRAAAAGGGCATGGAGAGGTTTTTTCCTATAATGCTTCATTGCTCTCTTGGTTCTACTGCATTGGCAAGGCAAAACACACACTGCTGTACTGCTGGAGTGGGGGCTCAGGGCTCAGAAAAGTGGGAAATGAGTGGGTTTATGTCTTCATGGGCACCACAGGAGGAGGGCAACAATATTACTGTATGATACCTCAGCAGGATACCTGAATCCTATGGGTTAGCTAAAAACAARTGGCAGCAGCAGAAATAGGAAGATCACACACAAAGGGTAGTTCAGCATCTGGAAGCTGTGTAAGAACCCACAAGAGGAAAAGCAGCAGCTGCATGTGTCTGAGCAGTGCCAATTTCTTTGGCTCAAGCAAGCAGATTTCATTGCATCTTTGGAAGAGCCACTGTGGAAGACACAATGAAAGACCTTGCAGAAGAGGTGCTTTCCTTTAGCTGAAAGCTAGAATGGAGATATGCACAATTCCTGATTGTCTCTGTGCTGAAAGTGCTACAAAATGGCCAGAGAGGAAAGAAATTCCCACAGTAGAGCTGCCAGTGACAGATGACAGCAATGTTGAGAAAGGTAGAAAAAAGAGCCAGAGCAAGAGAAGTCTATGGGCAGACCTGTTTAGCAGTTTTCTTTTTCCCTTTGGCTGAAATGTTTTCTGATGGGAAATGCTCATTTGACTGTATGAACATTTCTCTCTGTTGTTTCCTTCAAGAACATGTCTGAAGYCAATTGATTCTTGCCTAGAAACCTCTTGTCACTCCCTAGCCAAAATGGGCAGGAATTTCCCAGGAGTCTGGGWTGCCCAAGTCCAGTCAGTGTCTGCCCAGCAGGGCCTGGCAGCAGTGCCAGGTCTCTGTCCCACCACCAAGAGCATCAACACAGGACAAGGGGCTGGGCTGGGTCACCACAAACTCTGGACAAGGGTGGTGGGCAGGCACTGAGGAAACAGAAAACATTCTGTTTTCATTATTCTCATTCATATGGAAAGWAATTTCTGGGGAAAAGTCTGGTTTCTGTGCTCTTTCCTCGTGGACATAGGGGCGACTGTTCTCAGTGCAGGCACAGCTCCCAGTGCCTCATGGCCACTGAGCTCTGAGCTGAGCTGACAGCCTGAACCCTGCCTGACTCCTCACAGCCTCAGCTCACCCCCCTGCACCACCACCAAGAGCTGTTCCCAGCTCATGGGGCTGTTGTGAGACCTAATTACCAAGTGTTTATGAAGAACCTCATTCATTAGAGGAGCTTAAGCTATAWAAGTGCATATTATCATCTAGGATACTTCAAGATGAAAGGCACTTAAGTGCTTGACAAGCTGAGAAAGCAAATGTATACAGGAATCACAGCATTTGCCTCTGAAACKAAGCATCTGGGCTGAGGTGTAACAACTGCTTTGGGCAGTGGTGTGAGGTGAGAACAGCARAGCCCTGGAGCTCAGCTAAGGACCCCAAGGCAGAGCAATGCTGCTGCTCAGGGCCCTGGTGGGGGCTGCCAGAGGGATCCCAGCACTGGGGTGGGTGTCCCTGCATGGGAAATCTGAGCCAGGGAGAGGGCAGGGACCAGCCAGGCRCTGCTGGGCCACTGGGCCCCTGCCAGGGGATTGCACATCTCAAAGGACACTGACAGCAGGTTTGCAGCTGAGAGCCTCCTGTTGTTGTTCTTTCCCCCCTGAGAAGAGGAGGCAGGAGGAGGACAGGGAAGGGAGAGCTCATGTGCCACGTGTCTGAGCAGGTCAGCYGGAAGGTGCAGGGCAAGTTCAGGGCAGGAAAGATTCATCGAGCCACCTTTTTTATGACTATTTTGCATGCATTACTTTGAGCTGAAATAAATACCAGCAGATGATTTAAGTGCCTTCCAACAGGCCCTGTAGCCTCTCAGAGGTATTAGCAGYGTGCCTCCAATAAGGAGTGCTGTGTTTGGTGTGATAAATCCGTGCAACACCACACCTCCCACGTACACAAGCGCTCGATTTCTGCAGCAAGTGGAGATAGCAATGAAGAGGCCTGGAAGGAAACCAGAAAATAGATTACTGGGGACTAGAGACCATTTAAAACACATGCTGCAGTGACAGTGAAGCTTTTTTAGAGAGCTTGCACGAACTACATGCATGGGCTCCTTTGCCCAAGCTAGGAGCCTTGAAAAGCATGTATTCCATGGTATTTTTGCCAAGGTCCTAAACAGAACAGTATTAGTATGTWTTACTAAATATCTTTCTTTCTTTGGTTCAGTTCCTTAAACTGTGTATGACATCATGATACCAAAGCTCTGAGTGAAAAATATACTGGACTATATTTTGAAGTCTTGTTAGGGAAAAAATATCTGAGGGAAGACTTGGGTACTTTTTAAGTTGCTGAGCCCAAAGTATGTGCAGCAGTACACAAAAGGACTCCACTCATCAGACTTGTAAATTCTTTCTTAAGATGTGGGCCAAACYGTTCCATATTTGCCACCTCATATTTATGCGGATCTTTATTTCCCAGATGTCAGTGCTTCAATTCATGCTTTAATTCTCAGGTCATCTATTTTTCTCCAATTACTTGCAGTCTCTGAGATCTTCYCCTTTGCGTTGTTCACCTGAGCATGATTGCTCATTTTATGCTCTGCAATCCTCTCCCCTCCTATCAACCTCTTGGCCTGAGGTTGGCACATTATTACTCAAACTTCTATGAACATATGTGGTCAAACACAAAACCTTTCACTGGCCASTTCAACCTAGCTATAATGTATTTTGGGCTGTGTGCCTATTTTACTTTTTTCACTTTYTCTTCGATGTCACAACAAGAGCAGATGTTACATGGCATAACTCCTGCTGGGCTGAGTCCAGGGCTGGGGATCACACCCCACCACACAGGACAGCCAGGAGTGTCCTCACAGCTCCTGCCATGCACTCCAAGGCTTTGGTGTCTGGCTGTCATGATCCCACTTTTATCATCCCTGTGGCATCCTCTGCTGCCTCTGACATCTCTCACCAGCCRTGGCTGTTATCTTCCTCTGTAGAGGAGGCACACAGGATTTCTGGTTCTGCTCTGTGCATGCAGGGCTGTTGGTTATCTACAGGACCATGCATGAGCAAGGCWGTGCAGACCTTGCAGCTCCCCAGGCAAACAGCCCAAGACAACAGTTAACATCGCATGGCATCTGTAATCTATGACATCCACCTGTCCTGAAACTCCCTCAGCTGYGAGTCTGGAGAGTCTTAAAACTTCCTGACTTCTGGTTCTGCTGGATATCTGCACTCCAGGTGAACACCAGAAGTGGCATTTTACACTCTGCACCTCTAAAACACAAAAGCTGTTTTTACTCATATTGCTGTATTTAGGACCAACAATGTTGGCCCATACTGATAAAGACACACTGAGCTGATAATGACACTCTGACATGACAGTATATTTAACAGTAAGAAATCAATATTACTGAATGCCACTTTTATGTGAAAAAAATTCTGCATTATGTGCAGAAAAGGTAAATCAACCTTGCGTTGGATAAAATCAAATTATTCTTTTACAATGAAAGAGTGTAGCACAATACAAGGAAGCAAAGTACTTCTGCTTTGTGCTAGCATATTGATATGTCTTTTGCATCTTATTAATATTTTCTTATGAAGATCAGTGATTTAGAGGATTTATAATAGAAAGGATCCTSTGATGTAACCAGTACCTTCAGCTGCCTGAGGCAGAACTGTAGCACCTTTCCAGGAGTGCCCTGCACAARCAGGGACCTCTAAAGAACATTAAGCTCCCTCCAACATCATTGATAGGGAGCTTAATTCAGCTTTATTCAGCAGGATTCTCAGATAAAGTTTAATTTCAGCAATGTAGTTTTTCTTGCAGCCCAAGTCTGAGGCTTTTGAGAACTTCAGCATCATGTAGAACATTTTCTAAATATATTCAAGGTGGAATGGAGGAAATAAGACGTTCCCCTCTAATATGTAGACATTAGCAAGCAGGTGTCTGTGAGCAAAGAATAAAGTGAAAAAAGAAAGGATGTGAGAAAAAATCCAAGAAAATGCAAAATCCAGGCAATTACCTTGCCTGGGTGAAGGCAAATTCACAAATGGTGTATGATAGAGCACTGAACCCCTAAAGGTCTGTAAAGTCCTGGAAGTCTGAAAGTACACAAGGCACAGGCTGACTGTACTCTCAGCAGCACTGCTGAAGCTGGAAGATATCTAGCTGAGCTTTCAAATGTTGACTGTACTGAATGGAGATATGAGAAACACTATCTAACACAGAGCTTGGTCTGGTGTGCCAGCTTCAGAAGAGCAGCTGCTGCAAGTGTGTTTCCCAGGGGCTGATTAAACACTGGAAGGAAATTTCCAGTCAGAATTTACATTGTGAAGAAGTAACTTTAAAAATAAAACACAGCTTAAAGTTTAACAGAATGTTTCTATATCAGCTGCTCTTGGAAACTGTTGCTTAAATGCAGTAAATATTCCTTAATAATATGCTGTGCTGTTGCATAAAAGGAGAGTTATATCGAGCAGGCAGAAAGTCAAAAAGAAGCAATCTCTTTTTTTAACCAGCTTCACTGATACACAGGAGGGAAACAAGCACCAAAAAATTGCTAATGAGTGATTGAAATGTTACAAGTTTTTCTTTGGAGGTAAGAAAAGGAATGTTGTTCCATGCATGCCTTAGGGGTAGGAGTAAGAGAGGATGATGAAGGGAGGTAGAATCCATAAAAAACATTCCACATCCCTGGGAGAAACAAAGAAACCCTAAAGTGGCAATGGGATYAGGTCTGCAGTGGAGGGCAGGGATGGAGAATCCTGCTGTAGCCTCTAAGGCTTCCCTTTTTGCCAAGACTGAAACCTGGAGGACAAATTCCCACACAAGTCACCAAATCTTGCACACTTCTGTGTTTTCTTCAATCCACCTTAATTTACTTTATTTTACATGGATTCAAATGTTTGCATCTCGCATGTTGAGCGCCTGAAAGATGGTACAAGCCACAGCAGCATGTAAATTACAGCAATTCATTTTCTTTGTGTCAGGCGAGCCCAAGAAGTAAAGAGAAGACTAATTTCATTTAATGGGAAGTCTAATTTAATTTAATGGGGTCTAAGCTACACTGCTATCATACAGACACAATCTAATCATGCCCAATGTTTCTCCAGTCAGTGCCAGTACRATTGCTCCATGGGCACCTCTCATCAGTATGACCAAGGCTGATAAGCCTTAAAAGTAACAGAAAGGGACACTTTTCCTAAAAAATATATTTTTAACCTTTACCTCAAAAATCTGTTCCAGTGTTTTGCATTAGAAAAGCTGTGGCAATATTCAGTAGAAAGAGGAGCTAGAAACCAGCCTCTCTTTAACTTGAATGCGACTCTTTTATAATAGATTAATAGAGAAGTTTGCCTTTCTACCCCAGAGTCAAAGCAGGTCAACTAATTTATGAAGTGACTACATGAAAGCAGAATTTTGTGTCTCACACAAAGATTTGGGGAAAAACCCCGACCAAATCAAATAAAAAAACCCCAAAAATGAAAAAGAAAGAGAAGACTTTTGTCAGGCTGTGCTTCAGGGCAGGCCATTTTCTGTGCTATGAGCATGTGGAGGGTTCAGCCATGCCAAAAAGAGTCAGAGGTCCTGGTGGCAGGGCCTGGCAGGGTTTGTCTTTCCCTTCCCAGACAGGAGCAGAGACTTTTCCAGGGAGGGCAAACTGTGCCCACTTGATGGAAAGCAGTGGATGCTGTGTTTCCATTGGAGGCAGCTCCACTTTCCACGTGTCGCGAACCCTGAGAGCACCAGGGCCCATTGTGGTGAGTCCTTGGGCAGGAATCCTCCTGCAGGCAGCTGCTGGGGGCCACCTGTGGGAGCTGGAAGTGCTGCAGCAGCTGCTCCTGAAGCAGGCAGCAAATTTTAATTGTCCAGAGTCCATCAGCAAAGTCCTTTCCATGCTATGCAGGGAACAGACAAAAGTAAAGGGTTTGCAGGAAGCAAACTAAAGGAAAGGGTTTGCAAGGTCCAGCTTGCAGTTTAGTGGGCTCATCCTTGTTTGTGCGGGTGAGAAAATGCATGAGGTTTTATGTGCAGCTGGGACAAGCTCTGTCTTATCACTTAGAAAGCCACACTGGGGCATTTCCCAATGATTCTCAAAATTTACACAGCAAATAAGGCCATTATGGAGATGTAAAGGGTCATAGTCAGTATAAAGCACTCCTTCAGGAAAACTTAGGAAATTTTTCTGTGTATTTGTGGAAAGAACTTTAGTGCACATCTAAAGGCCCTCAAGCCTGTTCCTTTGGTTTTATGACAAAATGAAGTCTACATCTGCAATTGAAGGGCACTAGGAATATTTACCACACAGAAGATGATCCTGCAGCACAGATGATGAGGTTCAAATACTGCAAACCTTCCAAAGATTAATCAAGAGATTTGCAGTATATTTTTTCCAGCTTATTTTTGTTGAGAGTAAAAAGTAACTTCATTGAAGGCAGTGAATTACAACAATTACCAGTATGGGAGAAGAATGGACTCTCTGGATAGACTCCAAGGTTTCATCACACCAGTTCATGACTGTTTTCTGACTATGACTCCCTTTTTTGTTATTTTGTCAAGTCAGGCTGAAAGAGATTAAATCCCAGCTCCAATAACTGTTCAATAGTTTAAGATCTATAAAATATTTATGCACTCAGCAGCTTGCTTCTGCATAATAACTTTCAAAGATTGATAATGTTCCATCTCTGAGGCTTTTGACTGATGGCATTAACTTTTAACATGCACTGACTTACCGTCCCTGATGCTTTCCTTCTCTTTGGCTRCCTCCAGCCCAGCAGAGCCCACACCATTGCTGCACTCCAGGGAGTGGTGCAAAGCAGGATGAGGCACGAGTCAAGAGGGATGTACATCCCAAGGGAGCCTTTTCTGCCGCTGGAATCCTGGGACTGGCCTAACCTGGGACACTGTGGGTGTGGGATGTGCCCCCAGGATGATGGTGATCTACCTGCTGCTGGAGATGGCCACCAGCTCCATCAGGGCTGGGAAAGGAAGCACAAGATTTGCCTTTCACCAGACAAGGCTCTGGCCCGTGTGGTTTCCCAGCCCACCGGGGGCTCCTTTTGCATTCGGGAACAAGTCAGCATCACATACCGGTAAAAAACAGGACCAGGACAAGAAGAGGACCCCTATTTTAGGGGAAACAAAGCAACAATGGGCTCAGCCAGCCATTTGTGGTCTGCTTGGCAGGACCCAGATTGCTTTTCTTCCCTGGCTCTGCACAGCGATAGAAGCAGGGCTGCAGCACTTAAGGCCTTGGCACCGTCATCCCAGTCGGGATTTGGAGCTCCTCCAGGAGGCCCAAGAAACCTACACCTCGGGCCAAGAACTGGGAATACACAGGGCTGTTCTGGATGATTTAAGGTAGATAGCAACAATTTGAAAATRCCTATTGCCTGGCTGCTCCTTCAGCCTGCGAAAATGTTTATGGAGGGCTCCAAGGTTTCGGCTGTTGCAAYAATGCGGTTACTTCTCTTTAGAAGCCCGTTTTTTCCCAGGAAAATTTCCACCTGCAAAAAGCTCAGAGGAAAAAATCAGTAAATTCAAAGGAAAATCTGCAGAGGTATTTGAACTGCTCAGTTAAGAAAGAGCATGAAAGCTCTTCACTTTTTTCTCATTTCTTCTGGGAAATACATTGTATTGGCTACTTCCCTATTTTATGTTGGGGTAATAACAAGATCAATAAAGGACAGAAATATTTTTGACCCAGGAACAAAGCATATAAAACTCAGCTATGTCCTTGAACTCACACATTATCATCTATTTGCCATAGTGACCTCATATCCATGACAAGATGTCTGGATGATGTTCAAGCAAGTTATTTAACCTCAGGTGGCTGCTAGCAAAACTGCTGTGCTTATGGTATTTTCCCATTCTGATGACACAGTCTTGGGTTGCTTATTCCCAGAAAATTATGAATCATCGTGGGTCACTTTACTCTCTGCAGATTCACTTCTAGAAGAGATTATTAGTTTTTTAACATTTGGGGTGTTAAGCAGCATCCACCATGTGAGTTCTTTGGGAAAGCAACCACATTAACACATGTATTCCTCCAGAAGTAAGTAAATCCTGAACAAAATTTTCCCATAATAAGTTGATGCTGCTGCTCTAATTTCCAAATAATTATCAGCATTTGTAAGACCACAGGAAAATATTCGGGATTAAGGGAGTGAAACAGAGGCTCTGAAAGCCGCTTGTAAATTAGAGCCACAGTGTCTTGAACCCACTCCTTTCCTGGAGGTTTGGGGAAAGGCATACAGGTATGCCAAGGTATTCACTGCCTTATTCTGACATATTCTGCTGATGCTGATTCTGAAAATCTCAGATCTGTTATCTGTAACACAAATATGCTGGTCTTCGATAAAACTTTTGAGAAAATACATTGTGGAGAAATGTGTTGGTATTCCCTGCATGAAATGAAGGGCATACAAGGGCAGTTTAAAACCACACCACGCCCATGCAATGTTGATGTTTGAAGATGGAAACAGAGATGTAATGGAAGCAAGACATAGTGCAAAGAGGAGACACAGGATGTGGTGAGAAGCAATGCATAAAGKCTGCAATGCTGTCATGCTCACAGTGAGGGCCTTGATGTTGGGGTCTTCCTGCTTACCCACAGCATCTACCATTGGYTCTTCTGCCTGCAGTCACACATTCCAGGTAAATCCTGGATTGTCAGACCTCTGCAAACATTACACTGGAGGCTTTAACTGCGAGGTGAAATTGATCTTCAGATAGAGAATATAGCATTATACCAATGGAATTGGTATAATTGGTCCAGAAGAGGAAGGGCTAAGTGTGATGGCTGGTAGCACYAACACTGCTGTTCTCAATGTACAGAAATGCACAAATCTGGTACCAGGAGGAGGAGCTCTATGTTTCAGTCCAAATGCCTTTGGGAATGTGTTTTATCTGAGATGTTTTCAGTCACAGAGTGAGAGYTCCCTAGAGAGACTGCCAGTCTCTCACTGCAAGCTCCATGTCCGTCTTCTTCCACTGTAGTGCTCATGGTCAGTACTCAGCTAGTCAGAAGCTCTTTCTGACTGTTTTCAGTCCAACATTTTTATAGTTCTGGGCAACTTCTAAACTCTCAGTTATGGTAATTTATGCTGTAATTTTCTTGACATTCACTATAAATGCATGTGTACAAGAGAGAAATGGAAAGAGAACAGGGAATATTTCTTTTCTGGCAACASTGTTATACCACTCCCCTTAAAAAGGGGAAAATACATGATGTTTATAAGTTCTGGCTGTTGGAAAAGTCCTATTTTATGTACCATGTTAAAAAAAAATCTGGATTTATATTATTTCAGTACTAACATTCCTGCTAAATTCAAAGGTGGAGACTCACGCCCTAAATAGGAAAATCTATTGCAGGTTTGGTGGATAGATGAAAAGAAAAACAGTGTTCAGAATAACACTCTAATATGTATTGGAAAAATAATAGTCTTTAGAGAATTGCTTCAATAGTTTCAGGATTAGCATTTGGACAAGCTGCTGATGTTCAGAAAATCCCTCTTTAGAACAACGAGACTGTGTGTTGGTGGGAATGTGCTCCACTCCTACAGGGACAAGGCAAACATATGTTCATCCAGAGCAATGACTGTACCACTTCAGAGAGCTTTGCTTCAAGAGACTCTCATGGCTCTCACTGAATTGGGCTTTTCAAATCCTACCAGACTCTTCTCTCAGCTTTAATTTCAGCCACAGCTTCTATAAGGATTTCATTAAATATTTGAAGACACAGCAAACTTCAGCAGACAGCTGGTTCCAGGAGACGTGCACAGTAGCAATGCTTCACTTCAGAAAGTCTCCTGGAAGGATGGCAGTGGAGAAGAGCATCACCATCTCTGTTTGTGGCCCTCACAGTGTCTAKTACCTGAAGCCAAGAGGAGATGCATGCTTGTGCACAGGGGCTGATGATCTCAAACACCAACCAGGCACGTACTGCACTAACAGGGACAGGTAACTGCAACTAAGGAGCACAGCTCTGGTCTAAAAGATCTGTAAAAGTAGGTAGAGGAGCTGAGTTCAGTTCTTACAACACAGATGAGACACTGGTGGATGTGAAAGACTGTGGGGCTCAGTGATGCACTATGGGGCCATCCAAAAAAAGCCATTTTAGTTGATTCAGATTAGGCAATGTTTTAACATAAAATGATTGGGACTAGGAACAGGATGCAGGAGTTAAATCCAGCCTGCTTGCAGCCTAGAGAGAGAATGTAAGGGTTAGTTCYTGGCTTCTGAGGGAGATACCTAAACCAAGGCAAAAGGAAAGAGCAGAGGTGCCATCAGAGCTAGCTCAGAGCTCCGTGTCGCCAGTCTCTGCCCAGGCAYGGCCCAGAGGTGGGAGCCTCCTCCAGAGGCTCAGCACCCACCTGTGCAGYGCTTGAGAACCAGGTGGCCACATTGCCCTTGTCACCTGGTTTTACCAGGTTTTTAGTGGTGGGAGAACCTTCCAGGAATGAGAAATCTGATTTCAGATGCTGTCATTGCCTGAAGAGGTTCTGATCCTCCTCTCCTGTTTTGAAGTGTTCCCAGTTCACAAACTCAGTGAGACAGGGAGCATCAGGAGGCTGTGGAGTAGAASAGCATTACAGTGGCCAAACTCCTTTGAGGATTTACCCCTCACTCACAAGGGATCASACCCTTGATTTGAGCAAGGCTGTGGAAAATATTTTTCTCTCAGACCTATCAGAAGTTGTCAGAATCATTCTTTTAACTGTATGGGTTTGAACAACATGGGAATCTGGCCTCATGGCAGTGAGAGATTGTTCCCTGCAGGATACATTCTGGAACTAATGCAATTTTCTTGCATGTTTGAATGAGATGCTATTAATATGTATCGAATGTTCACTTAGCAATAATTGTATCTACTTCATTACTAATGACAGTAATGTTGTCATTTARAAATTTTATTAAAAATTTGCAGCTGAGAGGGTAATCTCAGTTTAAATACTGCATTCCTACTTAACAAATCTCAGATCAGAGACAGCCTGTTTAATGGTTCTTGAATGCAGTGGAGAAAGTTGGATACTCACAAATCATTTGAAACCATTTGAAAAGCCCTGAAAGCTTCTTTAATGATTGATCCATTCAGGARCTGGAAGAGCTAGAGTAAAGGTGAAAATGTTTTTGTAATCCTCTGCACTGCCTTTGCTGTTCCACAGAGCTGAATCTGAGTTCAGGACCAAGGGCTCTTCCTACCTCTCACACATGGCTACAGAGCCTGTATTCTCTGTCTGCTGTGGTTTCCAAAGAACAGAAAAGGTGAAAGAAAACTGGATCCCAGTGCTCTGGATGACAGATCATGAGTGCACCAAGGAGCACACCTGCCTCATCCAGAGGCAGCTGGCCAAGCCTGCRGCTGCTGAGCTCTTCAGGTGTGGGTCCAGCCCCAGAAGGGAGAGACCAAACCTTCAGTCTGCCAACCCTCATACTTCTACAGAGCTACAAGGCTGAGTGTGTCTTGCAGGTGTCACAAGAAGTAAAACACCTCGAACCCTGACAGAACCCTCTTTGGAAGTTAAGATACCATCTCTTATTCTTTTTTGGTACTTTGCTGCTGGGATCATTGGCCAGAGCAGTGGGAAGGCACTGCCCAGTGTCTGCACTGCCCTTTCCACCTCAGTGACCAGTCCCACCCTTTAGATAGCACMTACACTCCTGCTGATAATAGCCTTCCTCTGTCTGATAGAGCCTCACAAGGTGCTCTGAAATTTTAACTAACATCTCACATGCCTATTAATCTCTTGACAAATCAAATAAATTAATGGTGAAATGAAATCTTGTGCCATAAGTGGATGGGCCTTGTAAGGCTTAACTCAGCAAAAATACATTGAGATGTCACTCAGGCAGGCACCGCCAGGATAATAGGGAGCTTTTTAATAGGATTTTTCTCCCTCTTCAGAGTTTTCTCCAACACTGGAGTAAGCATTTTATTGGTCTTGCTGACTCACACCTTTAATTAGGAAAGAGCAATGTTTTCTGTTCTCTGAATAATATGCTTAAATAAAATGTTACAAGTACTCAAATGTATTAAAATATTTAAGAAAATATTCCATAATTTAATGTCATATATATTTCTTGGCAGCAGTGAACTCCAAGAGCCTGAAGCTGTAATTGAACAATAAATTTAAACCATGATTTCAGCCCATGTATTATAGATGTGTTTGGGATCTTTACCAAGCTCCTTGCTGATACCATGTCATCAGAATTCCTGTTTTTCAGACAAACTCTTTCTGTGCATTTCTCATAGAAAAGTCCTTATACTGCAGCAGTATTGACTCCAAAGTCATATTTGACTGTAATTTTGAGGTCTTAACATGTGGAAATTGGACAGACCTATGATGGTATTTCCTTCAAAGCTGAGAAATAGCCACTAAATTTATTTCCCTGATCTGAAAGAGTTTTGRGTAGGTTATTTTCTGGCTTTTTATAAACACCTTAATAGCTTATTCACATGCAGAACTGGCCATCTACACACCTTGCTAGAACTTGGTATTTAGATTATTTACCATTTCAAACCTTCAGAGATCTTTATCCACTGCTTATAGAGTCAGATTTAGTAATTACAGACACTCTGTAAAGATTATTGAAAATACTATTCAGTAGTTATTCAGCAAGCTAAAAGAAGGCTCCTTTTCCTCCATTGTGTGAGAACACCCAAATTCTGCGTGTGTGCTGGATCTATAGCCAAGTTAATCCAAGCTGCCTCCATTCAGTTTATGCAAAGTACCTCTAGCTCAGGGAAATGCATTTGTGAATTTGCAAGCATGTATGCTCAGGTCTGAATTCAAGCACTCACGTCTGTGGTGGCAGAGAAATATGGCAAGAGAACAAATTTAGAGYTGGCTTCTGCTTTATTTCTTTGGCTAGTGCTTTTCCTTGAGGCTTCACAGGGCCTCAAGAGAAACTGCTCTGCAAAGTCACCTGTGCCCATGCCCTCCRTGGCATATGAAAACTGACCAAAAAAAGGTGCCAAGCAATGGAGGTTGCCATGTCCACATTAAGGGAAAAAAATAGCTCCTGCTATTTCTTACTGAGGGATTTGGGCGCGCTCTCCTCCAAAACCAGTCCCTTGAGGTTGACCATCTGTTGTTTCTGAACCTGCTCCAAACCCCCTGTTCCTGATCAGGGCTGTCGAGAAACTCGTGCTAAGACAGACCTTGGAGCCTGGACGCCCTGGAGTCCCCCGTGCCCCAGGCTGCCTGGTGCCCAGCCAGAGAATGTGACAGGCTGCCCTGCCTCCGGGTCAGCAGCCAGGGGCCAGCACAGGGAGCTCCAGGGGCTGCCCCACACACACCTGTGTGGGAGGCTGTCATTCACAGGAGGATTTTATGAAGATGATGCTGATGGGGCACCCATCCACCCTGGAGCAGAGTGTAAAATGTCACCCCCTCTTGCTTTGCCCATACAATATTGTTCCATAATTTAAAGATGTTTTGGAAACTCCTTATCACTCCARTCAAAGAGAGATAGCACTTTTGTTATGCTGGCATGACTGAGCAAATTCCATAGTTGGGAGCTAGGGCTGGTTCTGAATGAAGATTTTTTGTTCCCAAGAGCATGACCTCATTTTTGGTACTGTAGGATTTCATCCCTTCCCTTTACTCTAGCCTCGAGGGCCATATAATTCTTCTTTTGTATGGTATTCTGCTATTCCTCTGTATTCATGATGTTCCTTAACATTAGGTCACCAGCTAATTCATCTGCACAGCTCTAATGGCTTTGACAAGGTCATTATCCAAATATTAAGACTTTGGAGTCTCTCCTAGTAACCTCCCTCCAGCCCCATATTTCTTGCAGGATTACTCATTGTCTCCTTTTCCTCCACACTCCTATCTCTAAGCCAGCTTCTTACTCACCTTTCACTTTCCCAGCTGACCCCAGCTTTTCCAGTTTAAAGAAAGGATTTCCATGTGACCTATAGTAAAATATCCTACCAAAGCCCAGAGACTTTGTATGGAATATTTTCTTTATTAGATAAATTTAATGTTTTATCTAAGGCAGTCTGGCAGAAGCTACCTTAAAATCACTCCTGTTGCGTTTTATCACTTTTCTTTAATTACAATTTTCTTCAGAGTCTGTTTTAAACCATGAACACTGCTGAGACAGACTAATGAGTCTAGAATTAATCTGAGTACTTTGTTTTCCTTCTGAAGCACCGTCTTGCCATTTTTTGTGCCAGTATTTTCAGAACTCAGGGATGAGATCATACCCTTTCTCTGAACCAAGTGCATTCAACTCCTTGAGCTTTGTTTCCACCGTGATTTCCAGCTCTTTTTACCATCGTCTGTCTTTTCCTCTGATGATTAAACTCGTTACCCCTGTGGGAAACTGAGGCAAAGCCTGGATCCATAGTGTCTCACTTCTATTTCCTTATGTTTTACACTGCTGAAGAGCTCTTGCTCTTTTTCCTCAAGCTTTGCAAGGTCAATTTCAGTTTTCCTTTGGCAGTACTAAGAATGCCTCTGCTCCTCTCTTTTTTTTTCATATTGGTCCTCTTTCCAATTTTTGTAGAGATTTATTCTCTTTCTTACGTCTCTCTGTCTAGCCTAGTCTGGAGTAGAAATCTGTCTTCTTGCCTTTTATCCTGTTTGGGATATGGATTTCTGACCCAAATTTTGACACGTTTGTCCTGAATGTATTTTCTTCACCTGCATGTTCAGGACTCAGCCTTAAGCCCCGGCTCAGTGGACTTCTGGAGGACATGGGATGCAGCTGTAGCAGACTGTGGTGTGTGTTTCAGCTCTGCTGAGTACCCAAATTTCTCTGCTGAGGTTTCAAGCTGCAGATGGAGGACTGTGGGCTATGGCTGCAGAAGGAGGCAATTGCTGCAGGTGGCTGCTGGAGGAAACAGCCCATACTGTGATCCTGCCGTGTTCCCAGGTGCAGACACACTATCCCAGTCCTCTGCTTTAAAATTAAGGTTCTAACCAAAGGCTTTCTCAGCCATCTCTGTGTTTGCACATGACAGAAAGAAGAACTGGGAACAAGGTTCACCTTGCTATGGGATGGGCATGAGACACAAAATACTCATGAAACAGGTTTTTAACTTACACTGTCAGGAGGACYATTGCAGATGATCATCTCAAGCTTCCCAACAGGCAAAACAGCAGGAGTTCAGGCAGAACCAGCACTCCAGAGGCTGCAGGCCAAAGCTCATAAGTGGCCAAGGTGCAACCCAACCCATGTAGCACAGGACGAAGAGGAAAATAATGGACTGGCTCCATTYGTAATGATGTAAAAATAATCTGAGACTTTCGTAATGCTACTCTGAATGTCCCAAGATCTGTGGCAGGGGTAGAACACTGGAGGGATTATAAATACATTCTCAAATAATCATTGCTCTTGTTTGGGATAGGGAGTGGAGGCRGTAAAGAAGCAGTTTTTGGTACTAAATAACTCCCGTACTGAAGGGAGTCCTGGGGAATATGGAAGAAACATTTCCCCCAGTAAAACAGCATGAAATATTCCAGCAGAGTGGTGGATCCTATCCTTTCCTGGGTTTCTGTTCCAGCTTTTGAGTCGTTTATGCCCAGCAGAGTGCTGGGATGACTACAGTTCAGGAGTTTTGCCTGTCTGGGTGGCAAACAGAGCAGGCAGAGGCGGCTGAGCTGCTGCGGCGGGAGCGGGCTGAGGGCYCTCTGCAGCCGCACTTGCCGCTCCCCAGGGCAGCCCTGGCCACCCCAGGAACAARCACAGCTTCCCACTGAAGGAGAGACAACTGAGCACTCAGGAGCTTCTGAAAAATGGCTGGCTGTGTCAGAGGGTGCAAGCACAGCTCTGTGTGTGTTCTCAGGTGCTGTTCTGAGCAGCACAAAGGGGCTGATCCGTGAGCCCTGGTCCTGCGCTGCCTGTCCCAGCTCATGTGCCCGGGTGCTGCACACCCACAGAAGGGCTCCCTGTGTGAGCCCAGGGAAAATGCAGGCGCTGGAAGCAGGGCAGACTATGCCCAGGCCCCAAGCATGAGGCTTAGAGACTCTCAGGCAAGTCAGACTTTAGAAAGATGAAGGTTTTTTCCCCATGCAGTAGTTACTGCGTTGTCTAAACACAGAGAAACATCTGTTCTGTAGAGAAACACACTTTGTTTCAACATCAGGTTCTTTGGAAACATTCGTGTAATCAACAAAACTACAAACATTTAAATCGGTAACCCACTGTACACTACAGAGACTTCATGGAAATCATGAAAAGCTGAAACCCCACCTGAAATGAGCCGTCACTGCAGTCAGCAGGGCCGTCCTGACCTAAACCAGGAGAGCATCTGACCCTAGAGCCTTTGAAACACGTGATAGTGTCTGTACGTGGGAGTCATGCAGCACTGAGAACTTCTTTCTTATGATTGTTTTAAATGATTCTTTCTTAAGATTTTTTTAAGGCATCTTTTGACAGAAACAGTATTGCAAAAAGGAATTAAAAAGTACAGCATGATATACCTAAGCAGGAAAATCTTACACTGAGTCCATAAAATATTTCTGTACCTTCTGTGATCTTTGGATGCATATTTACTTATAGGGCAATTTCCAGACCACTGCTGTTCTGATGGAAAGTGGATTTTTTTTTATAAAGCCATCTGTGGTTTTATTTCAGAAAATGAAACRTCATGTGTATCATTGGTGTTTTGATCACCAGATAATTTTAGTGACACAGTGGAAAGTCAGACTTAAAAAAAAAATTACAAAGATGAATGGATGATAAAATTATTGAAAAAATAAAAAGAACTTTACATAAGAAAGAAAATATAAAACCCCACAGCAGTATCTTATATAAATCAGCAGCAAGAAATTCTATGATAGTTTTCCTGGGAGGGAGGGAGAAATGAAAAAATCTAGTAGAATAAAACTGTTTTGCTGTTTMTTAGGTTATTATTTCTCTGTCTAGAGCAATACCAGACTGTGTTTGATAACTAACACAGACTGAGAGCTGTGAGGATGAGAGGGTTTAAATTTCTGAAATAAAAATTAAACAAAATTCCTTATTCAGTTATTCAGTTATTCAAAGCCATTGAACTAGAACACCAAAGTACAGAATATTACATTCTATGAAAATTTATYTATCTTTTAGGCAAATTTATTGTTCTGCTTATAAAAAAACCCCAACAGTTCTCTACTTGTCATATTTGATCATACCCTGWATTCTTTAATGCCGCGTGTGTCGCTGTGAGTGCCTGTAATTTGCCATCATCCCTGAAGATGTTCTTGAAAATGAGATGTTTCATCTCAGTGGTCATACCCTGCTGACATTTTTAAAATAAATAAATTATCAGTTCTGTAGTACTGTTGTTGAGGTTTAAAAGGAATTTACATARAGTGCTGTGCTTCTGTGAGAACTGTGAAATCTTAATCTCCAGTAAGTGACAAAGCTATTATTAACATATCTCTAGGTAATGTTGTTTGGTGTTGATACTCAGTGGAATATACTTCTCATTAAAGTATGAAACCAGTCCAAATATGCTTTACTCTCAGACATAGTATTAGCTCTGTTGTTTCTTGGAATGACTGCAATGTAGAAATTAATCTAGTCTTACTCAAATGACTTTTACGTCTCTGTACAAACTCTGGACTTTTTCATGGGTGGCAAGATGAATGGAGACAGGAGGAAAAAAAACCTTGGGAGGCAAAGTCAATGAAAACGTCAATTAAAGCCAGAGGTTTCAAAGTGATGAGGTGGTTCCCAGYGATGTACAGGGCAGTTCTCTGTGCACATCTCACATTGGTGAATCCCCACCTCAGCTTCATCTCAGGAGTGAGCTCTGAGAGTGTCAATATGGAGCTGAAGCTGGCCCTGGGACATGGCAGGGTGGTTCCCACTGTGAGAAGAGCAGGCACCCTGTTTGCCTGAGGCTGGGTCCCTGCAGCTCCCTCTGCCAGATGGCCAAGCAGAAAGACTGAACAGGTGCTTGGAGCCATCCAGGTATCTTCCAGAAAATGAAAATCCCTCCTTCATACATCCACAAAAAGAAATATAAGCAGCCTCATATTAAAAAATACAAGAAATATTAAACGATTGTAAATATGAAATGTTTGCAGCAAAAGTAGCTGTAGAAATAATAATAATTTTTAAGAATTGAAAAAAGAAAAGTTTTTTTCCAGTCTGCCTTCAAGGGATTCAGTGAATTTATGAGGAAATACACAGGATTTTTATTACCATGTGGACAGGGAAAGGATAAGTTACACATGCCCCTAAAGTTTGGAAAAGATTTKTTCTAGCTGATCAGCACAAAACTAGCATGTGTGAATTCAGCCTAGTAAAAAATAACAAATGACAGTAAATGGATAATTTTCACCTGGGAAWATTTTAACAGTTGTGTTAAATCAAAATACTATTCTAGAAAAACAGGTAATTAAAAAGTGTATTAATAATATTATTGGAGATATGTCAAAAAAGTAAAGGCAGGCAGGGTGCAAATGGGATTGCAAGGAGCTTGAAAYGTCTTAAGCCAGTTCATGGGCAGCCCTAGAGAGGAAGAAAGTAATTTCCAATAAACAGAAGGCTGAGCAGTGTTAACAATGGACTTATTGCTGGCCTCTCAACACACCATAACYGGTCAGAAAATAAAACCAGGAGTGAGGGAGAAGCTGGTGAAATTCTTGGAGGAAGAGTAAATTTACACGGAAATGTGGTTTTGAAGGTCCTGAAACTATTTCTGAGTTCAGCCTAAGGCACTCAAATAGTTTCACTTCATTTCTTTTTTTCTTTTTTTTTTGGCAAGAAGGTAGGGAGAAGGAGGCAAGGAAGGAGCCAGGAGGGGAGGTCCCTCCTTCCTTCATCTTCTACTCACCTTGTCCTTTGTCAGGGCCATGGAAGAGCCAGCTGTAAATCCTTTTCCTTCTGAAAGGACCAGACCTTGCAGAAATGTCCCGAGAGGGGCCCAGAAAGCACCCAGGGGACTCAGCTTGGTGCACGGCAGCACCAATGGGCTGAGCCCCCGAGAGGGGACCTGAGGGACCGTGGTGCCTCCTCCACTGGCTCTGTAATGGCTCCGTGTCCTCTGTGCCGCTCTCTGGAGGCAGCTGGCATGCTGTGGTGCAGCTGGGCACCCTTCTAGGAGCTCAAGCCTGGTGGGGGTCAGGGCTGCCCAGCAAGTGCCTTGGCACTGCCCAGCCGTGCTGTTCCTGGCAGCTTGATAAAAAATTGCCTTGAGCTGTGTGAGATTAAGTGAGGGAGGGGGAAGAAGGTCTRTATCTGCAGGGAAGAAAAAATAAGGAGTTTTGTGTCTGAGGGCTAATTTACCTTCCACCCTCTCAAAGGTACAGTTTCATATATGGACTCATTTTCATCTTAGTCTTTGGGAAGAAGATCACTATCCTCAGCTGTCAATCAATACCTTTCCAAAACTAACCTAAAAGAAAAATTAAATATTTGACAAAATTCTTCCTTTTTCCTTGTTTGTCCTCCACTGTTCTGTGTGAACACTTTCAGCTTTTCTTTTTAAATTTCACAGCCTACAGCATTCAGTAATAGCTCATTCATTATTCAAGTAAATGTTTCTGTAACTGGGTTAATAATAGTCCTCATAGCTAAGTACAGTAGTCTAGCTGGTAGAGTTTAAGTTCCCACAGAGCTTTTGTTTTCCTCAGTTTGCAGTAATATTCCCAATAAAGTCATTCATGGAAATGACTGTGTCACAGCAGCTTATGCATAACGCCCAGTGAATTATTATAACAAGATTTGTTAAAACGCTGGAGGAGATTTGTGGTAAGATAGTCATCTGAAAACAATTTAAAAAAAAAAAAAGGTGGAAAGTTCTCATTTCAAGGTGTGCTGCTTTCTCTGCTGCAGTCAATTCCAAGAGCTGCTGAGGTTACTGTAATATCTGAAGGTAGTTTGTGATTTAAAGTTTAGACAATTTTCCCTCACATAAAGCAGAAACTGAGCACCAACACGGGCAGAAGTGCTCAATATGGAGCCCACATTTAAAAATGGAGCTAAGGATCATTTTTGAATCAAATACTTCAGTGTGTAGAAAATTAAGAAAATAATTAGACTAATAAAGCACAAGAATGTTTATAATTCGGTAAGAACATACTAGCATGACATACATAGAAGTAAATTATGCTTCTCTAAACTCATAGAATTCTCTGAGTTAAAAAAAAAATACATTAAAGCAAGATGATGGATATAATTTATTTAGAGTGTTGAAAATCTGCCGATAGGATTCTACCTGTGAGAMTATGAAAGAAGTCTGGCAACAAGAAGGTGAGGCAAAATCTTGTCCTGGATTAACAACTGCTGAAGAGACAAGCTGGCAGTGGAAATAAGTGTCTGAAGCCTGGGGCTGAAAATATTCAGAGTGAAGCACCCTAAGGATGTCTGTAAGGACTACTTTTTATCTGTCCATTGCAGATGATTACATTGTACATACATGACACTGATTTCCCTCATTTCCATGAGGATCTGTTTACAACAGACAGCAGACAAATATGGACTTTGAGATAAGGAATGCACCCATTAGTTTTTATAGATTTTTTATGTCTTAAGACAGATGTATTAAGGCCATGATCATAGTTTCAGTGGATTTGCTAAGTACTGCATTTCCTAATAACACAAAGAACTTGATGAACAATGAAATGTCAAAATATGCAGCTGATAAAAGCTTGATCAGAAAGGAAAACCTGCAAAGGATTGTTTGAAACACCAGACAACTCTAATACCACCAGTGGTTGTCCTAACRTGCTGGCAGATGAACTTGAACTAAAAGGTAATGCATTTGAAAGAAATAATTTAAACTACTCTGACACACTGATGGCTTCTGAATTAACTGTAATCTCTGGAGAGAAGACCTGAGCATTATTGTGAACAGCTCAGTGAAGATACTAAGCAGCAGAAGCAAAAAAAAAGTGCCTGAGATGCAGCAGGGAGGGGATGCATTAAGGAGAGAAAGAGAATGTACCTACCCTGGTGTGCAGACGTGGCTGCAGGTGTAGCCACTTGTGCACTCACAGGGGTGGCTCATCAGCCTCATTACTGTGTGCAACTTCAGATGCCACATGTGCAATTTGAACCTGCTAAAAGAGCCTGTGAATAATTCATGGTTCCCAAGTGAGAAGAAGGGCTGAGGATAAGGAAGTTGGTCACTTGAGTCAGGAGCCAGCCAGTCCTTCTGGCAGTGTACCAGAAGCTGGGAGAATGGGAAGGTTTGGGTTGACTGAGGGGTGTCTGAGCACACAGACTCYTCATCAGATTTGGCCCTGCTGCTCCTTTTCAGGATATTTCCAAGTACTTCTGYCAAAATTTGCCCCTGTGTCACTTTCCAACAAGGATAATGTCYCATCTTGCCTCTCACATTGTTAATTATTGTCATACTTGTGGCCTGGGTGCACAAACCCTCATGGAAAACTGAAACAGCGCTAGTCAGGACTCATGAAGGAACCATGAAAGGAAGGGCTGGGGGAAGAAACTGCAGGAGAGCAGYGACAGCGAGCAAGAAGGAGTGGAGAGGAGGCAGGAGATGGCAGAATCCCATGGGACCCCCCATCCAGACTGGACCAACCCCTCAGACAGCCTCTCTTCAGCAAAGTTTTTCTCTGTCTCCAGGTCTGTGGTGCACCAACATCCCTGACACATTGCTTTACACCTACTTCCCATCTAAGATAAAGAGAGGAAGCTCCCAGTTCTGGTTTAGTTGCAGTTTCTCTGGCTTTGACACAGGATAACCCCTGCAAAATGCAAACTGAAGCATGGTTATCTTTGCTACCAGAAGGGCTAAACACTTCATTAGGTTTTTAAATGAAAGCTTAGTTTCTGGAGAATGTAGTCAAATCTGCAGGAAGGACCTAATTCCTCCCACATTTTCATGAGCATAAGGGATCAACATCTTTGCCAGTCAGATGCTCTTGTTCTGCCTGTCCCTGGAAACAAGGAAAAGGGGAAGCTTGCATTTAGAAAATGACACTTTTAAAGCTGACAAAGAGAAGCATGAATAAGTAGGGTAGAGTAAACCTGTAGAATTCACTAAAGAAAGTTTTGAGTGTATTCTGCAGGATTAGAAAAGCACCAGCCTTTTATAAAAGCAATGTTTGCACTGCACTAGCAACAGTGGCCGCAAATGATGTTAAGAACAAAAATGTTCTCCCTGGCCTGGCATAGCAGATTGAAGCCAGAGGGGCAGTAGCAGGTATTCTGTGCTCCACGACCCTCCTCATTTATCATGAACCTCATCCCAGAGTTTCCTGTGTTCTTTCTCATTGGCAGTAATACTGTGTGAAAATCAAAGTTTTCATTGAAAGAAGGAAGTGAATTTTTTTCATAAAATTGAAACTCTGACTCCCAAAGTTTCAAAAAAGCAAAAAGAAAAAAAAAACTCCAAAAATTGCACTTTTTTTGGTAGGTCATGGTATGTGAGTGGCTGGTGTCAAAAATACTGAGAATGGATTCTGGAGCTGATGAGACTTGCACAGAGTGTTCCAATAGACACGAGGAGGCAYGAGTAGCCACTGACACCAAGGAGAGGCTGAGGAAAAAGGGAAGGGCTAGGAAAGAGAAAGCAGCTTTACATTTCCCTCTTCTAAAGTACTCTGAAAAAGGCAGTGAAAAGCCTCTGAAAGAAGCTCAAATAACTCTGGAAACCATAAGGGAGGCTGGATTTCAAAGGACTGCAGAGAATGAAGATCAATGRCACCAAGGAGGACGGCTCAGTCCCGTAGTAGATAAGGTAAAGGCTTCACCACACTGGATTATTTCATGTTTTGCCTGTGTGTTTGCTTGGAGGGCATGGAGTCCAGATTTAGTGGGACAGCTAAAATATCCAAACAGCAAGAAGAAAGTAGTCATTGGCCAAGTAATCATGATAAAAAAAAATATTTTGTTAAGGTTATGAGCTCTTCTCTTCCAGAATTCCCACACAGGAACTAGCAATATGCGTTTTCTCATTACTGATGGAAGTGACGAGAATGGTGGAGACAGTGCATGAGATTAGGGAGACCCATATTCCCATGGATCATCAACAAGGATATCTGAAACCTCTGAAACCTGAGGCACCATAACTCAGCAGATGGATATGTCCCTTCCTATTAAAGCCAGGGAGACCAAAGGGGGAAATACTTGCTTTCTCCTTAAGTTCTTCAGGAAAAAGCTAATGAGGAATTGACATAGGACCCCACTTTGAAGCATAACTCAAATAAAACCTTGTAATTGAAGCTGAGTTAATGGGAAATGTCAYGCTGGCTTTCATAATACAAACCATGCACCTGCCTCTATAATGCCCTACCCCTTCAGAAGATCCAGTGGTGGGGCCTGACAACGAGCCAACATCACACAGCCACACTGCTGCTGGATGTACTGCACAAGGTGTCAGCATCCTGCCAGCTTATTCCCTGAACAGGCATGGCTGATGCTTCCAGGAGCTGTAAGACATCTAGGAGAGTCGCCAACAGGGAGCAAAACCAATGCTGCCAGTAGGAGGATGGGGTAGTGCCAAATTAGTACAGAAGTTCCTGTACATGCCAAATAGCTTTCTAATTACGTTGTGATCAGCAAGACAAAACTGTGTCTCTTTAAAAACACGTCTGTATTCACAGTGGGTCTTCAAGGCAGTGGGGAAATTTAGATGCAAAATTGCAGATATGAAAGGCTTATTTGTTTTCAGATGTTTGTCTGCTTCCAGGACCCCAGTCCATAGGACTGGTGCCTTCACTCCAAAGAAATCAAARAAGAGGACAAAGAGGAGGTGGGATCTGGCAGATTAGGAAATTATGGGGCCATGTAGTGTATGGGCACACATTGAAACAGGTGAGTCTGGCAGATACCTTTCCACTAAACATCAAGCAAAACCCATTATGGYTCTGTTTGGCTGCTTTTGGTTGAATAGCACATGTTCCAAGCATAACACTGGACCACTGGGCCCACTTCCTTTGGTGGTTTTGATTTCAGTGTAATTTCCATATGAATGTAGGACATATTTCTAAGAGTTGGGTTGCAGAAGCCTGAACTTGATAAGCTGGTCCAAATTACAAGGATGCATCTGATACTCATTAAAAAGAGGATGCAACAGCTTTTGGAACAGATAGTGGATAGGAGTACATCATGGGAGATTTTACAAAGAATGAAAAGTGAATCATGTTGCTATACAAATAATTATTTAAATATGTGGTAAGTAAAATTTCACCTGGATCCTTTGTACTCATTCAGACTTCCTTTGAGCTCCTTTAATGGGTAATGAGGCCACCACACAGCAGAGCGGTGAGCAGGTTTAAGTGAACATGGGCTTAAGCCTCTGCCTCTTCCCCAAGCCATTAGCCTTGGGAGCCAAGTACATTTCGTATCCAGCAAAAAAAAAAACTAAAAGAGGAGAACATGTGAATACATTGACTGCTCTGCGGATTTGATGGGTGGTTATATTGCTTTTAATGCACAGTGAGCTGTGGTGTAGATCTGTGCTACAGTAGCTACACCAGCTCTCTTTCAGACTCCCAAAAGTCACATTACAGCAGAACAGTTTTCTCCACTTTCAGTGCCTTTCTTGTGTAGGTTTTATGTGTAGCTGCTCCTGCTCCACACACCTCCATGGGTTTTGGGGAGTATTCAACAGCTGGGTTATGGCACATGGACACCCCCTGAGATGATCATGCAGGTTCTCTCTGTGAATATGAGTATTTTGAGAAYCAGCAGCACCTAAACAGGCTGGAGCTTCAGTCTTTTCCCATTTCTCCACATATCCTTGGTTGAAATGGCCCGATYCCTGTTAGCATGTGAAATAACTACATGGTTGGGATAAAATAATAACAGTACAGGCAGAAATAAAACTAATTCAGTATTCAGTATGCCATTTTCTATTTCTGGGTACACAGGGTTTGTGCAGGACTGTTTGGACRTAGCTGTCATTTACCATACCCAAAAGAACATTTCTCCAGTTAGCACTGTGCACATAATTCTGTGAGCCATCTATGCAGATCCAGCACCTTGCAGCAGGTCTATGGATAGAAAATAGCGGATGTTTTATTTTATTTATTTTATTTTATTTTATTTTATTTTATTTTATTTTATTATTTTATTTTATTTTCCTTTTGTGGATTCTGGCAGATTTCGTCTCTGTCAGTTAGCACGGACCTACCTGCAGTACAAATTTCTGGGTCCTGCATAACTAGAGAAGGCTGATTCAGCAGGCCACCACTCTCCAGACCCTACRTGTAGTGCTCTGACAACCTGTTTTCTTTGAGATTTCAGGCATTCCAATATTGTGGGCCATTAATTGTAGAAATCTCCTGGCTTCTGTTTGAGGAATAAAAACAATTTACTTCAACAGGAGGTAGTCCTTTATGAGATACATCCAGCTGGCCACAGYGGGGATCAGCCCCGTCGTCTTTATGAGCAGGATATGTTCACATGCCAAAGTCAGCAGAAAAAAAATAGATGACACATCCACACTCTGAAGGTTTGTATTCCCAACAAACCCAAGCAGAAATAAGACAGGATGAGRAGCCAGGTCCAACTCAAGCATTTAATTCAAACATTTACATGCCTGAGATCAAATTCTTGGATTATGGATTAAATCCCTAAAACGTTTAAGAAGGCGGGAGCTGCCTGTGAATTGTCTCTTAGATRTGTCTGGGGACGTTTTGTGGCATCTGTTGTACAAGCTTGGGTTTGTAAAACCCACATGCAAAACAGTGGGTTTMGACCAAACTGCTGATGTCTGAAATTTTCACTCTGCTTGATATGAGACCTTGCCAAATCTCCAGCAGTATCTGTGCCTGAGACTCTTTTACCTCTCAYCCCACACACCTTGAGCTGATTTTTACTTAGACAACTTCTTGCTCTTTTTACTTGGGGAGCCATATATCAAGGAGAAATCTGCTCAGGAAGAGAGGACAAGGATTCTGTCTGTTCTCYGATCTTTAATGCAGTTTTCATCTTGAGGTGATTTAAGTCTTTCCATTCAAAAAATCTGACATCAGCCATGAACTCTCAGCCAAGTGAGGTTACTCAGGATTTATTGCATTCTGTTGTGTGACCACTGAATTTGGAGAACTGTTGGGAGGATGATGTTTGCTGTTTTGATTTGAGGACACTTCTGTCTCACTCTTCTTGGAATTTGGTGTCCCTGCATCCCTGCACARAAAGCAGTAGAGCAAAGAAGCTCACCAGCACTTTTCACCAGGCCCTGCTGCTGAAACCACCACAGGGCCCCAAGACACTTTCTCTGTATTCTCTTGGGTATTTTTGGGCAGCAATGTGCTCCTCACAGGTCATTTCAGAATTTCTGCTGGAGTTTCTTGTACCCGTGTGGAATGAAACCTGAAGTCCTGACCAAAGAGAGCCCCACAAGGCTCATGCCCACCTRTGTGCTGAGTGTTGGGCATGTCCCAACCTTTCCTCTGGCCCCACACAGCTCTAGGGTGACAGCTCAGGTACTGCATAGTGCCRGAAGGGAGCTCCTTTTAGCGGCACCTGGAGGACCCAAAGACAACTCCAGATCACTGCTAGGGCCACTTTCTCCTGTTTTGAACTAGCAGGAATGGACTTCCTCTCTTAGCACTTTGTTGTGTTTGAGGAGAAGCCAGTGTCAGCAGCTGTCCATCACTGAGAGACAGAAACAGCCAGAACRGGCCCTAAAATGGAACTCTGTGCAGATCTGGCATTTCAGCTCTGAATTCAGTGGGAAACTATTGAGASCTTCTGCATGCTCAGTGGATACAGCATGAGAGAAGGTATCCTAGCACAGGGAACTTTGTGCATTCACGGAATACCCAAACTGGCTAAAAGGGGTTGATATCTTTCACAGCAGTTATCCRCCTTTGGGAAATCTTGTGTGATATAAAATTCCAGAGGGAAGAAGATATTACACTGTTATTGTTGGGGGACTGTTATTGTTGGGTAAGGCTCTTCRTGCCAGCCATGAAAGATATGTCCATGCTGTGCTGCTACAGATGACTCGCTTGCCACACAAAATCTCTGAAAACAAGGGGACTTGAGGCTAGGAGTGGGGACCTCCATGAAAACCAGTTTTGTTCCTTGAAAATAAAGACTGATGATTAAATGAACTATTTAATATATTTTCCATGGGTTAAACACCTCTCTTTTCTGTGCTTACTGTTTTTTAACCTTCCCTGCTCACAGCATCCCAATACATGTTGGCACTCATTCCCTTGGATGAGCTAACAAARCATCTTCTCTGAACTCCCCTCAATCTGTGTAGCTGCATTCCTCCTCAACTTGGTAGAGCTCCCAGACACCATTCCACAGACAACTTGCCATGCAACCTGTGGCTGTGTGTAAATAAATGTGTATATGTAGTGTATGTGGTGTCCTCTATAAAGGCAGAACTGTACATATTGGAGCAGTTTAGAATCAACAAGGACTTGGTAAATAGATGGGGTTTGCACTTCATCTTCTTTCTCCTCTCTCCATCAGAAAGAGACTAAGTAGAAATTKTTCCTTTGAGCAAGGTTCATCCCTGTTGGATCAATTCTTTACTCTGGGGGTTCTGCCTCAACTGCAAGTGAAATCTCAGACCTGAGGTTGGTACATTTGTGTAAATTAGGCAAGCATGCAGGAGCAGAGTGTGGCCTGCCAGCACCCAGCCRTGGGGGCAGGAGGGGGCAGTGCCTGCCCGTGGCCATGAGAGCAGGCAGCATTCTCCCCCGGGCAGGATGAGGCTGGCTGGTGCCCACAGGGAGGTACAACTCTGCAATACCTTCCCTGCTCCTCAGGGTTTAGAAGCACTGAGAGATCTTTTCCTTCCACTTAGAAAAACTCAGTCAATAGTGAAGAGTGAATTCTAAGTGGGTCCATTCCACATTAACTGTTCTTTAAAGGATTTTAGTGATTTGTTTGAAGCCTGTTAYTGCTTTCTCTCACCATCCTTCCCCTCTCCCAACCCTTTGAAAGTTTCCCTGCCTTCACAGCAGACCAAACCAGCCAGCTCCAGTGTCTGCTCCGTGGTCACCCAGAGGTGTGCAGGGCCAGGGCTGAGCTCAGAGCTCCAKCTCAGCTGAGCTGCACGGAGCTGGCTCAGCTGGCTCAGGCCCAGGATGCAGCTTATCTGCCAACAGAGAAGCCACCCATGGATAATGGAAAGTGACTGCAGCAATGGAACGTGTTACAAAACTCCTACTGACTTCAAGGGAGCCGACTGGCAGAAATCACTGTGTACTTACACTGGGGAAGTAATCTGGGGACAGTAAATTAATCTCAACAGTCCTAGCTTCAGGGGTTCTTGAAGCTATTTTGTGCAGTTTTCATTTGCATGGATTTTTTTGCTATTAAATTTGTAAGAAYGAAGCCAAACCTCTCTCAAACTGCTAAGCTGTGCTTTGTTTTGGGATTTCCAAAAAAATAGATGAAGCCAGAGTTTAGTCTGACTCCCACCTGGAAGCAGAAGCTGGTCCATGTCTGCTGAAAGCCTTGTGACTCTCTGCAAATTTGAATCCAACCTGGCCTGTGATCTCTATCTGTGTCCACCTGGCTTCAAGTCTCATTGCAGAAGATGCACCCAGCTGTAGTTCAAGGGTACAACAAGTCAAGCTTTGTGTATGAGCTGGACCACCCATAATATCAGTTGGGTCAAAATGCAAATATAGTAGCCATAATCACAGCAAAGAGTAGAACTTATGGTTTTCTCCTTAATCAGAGATGTGTGAAATTCAGGGAGGAAGGAGGAGCATGTCTACACGAGGCAGGGAGCATGTATTTAGCAATTTTACTTTTTGCAGTTTAAAATGGGCCCAGCCCAAGTATTTACAGGGAAGATCAGATTTGTATCCAGACCCATATTGGTATTCCATTTCTGAGTGTCAGTGGTACAGAAAACACTTGTCTTTTAAAGTTGAATTTCCAGCTGCGGTGTTGTGAGGACCAACTTTGTGATAAGCCAGAGAAGAGAGAGGAAAYTTTCTGAATTTCTGTGGATTTTATGCAGCACCAGGAGGAAGTGGGAGAATGCTCTCTTTATAAAGGTGCCTGGGCATGGGGGCAATGGCTTTCCCACCATGGCTGCAAGGGCTGTCTTGGCTGCAGCGTGAGCTGGGCTGCTCCTTAAGAGTTGCCCCTCACCTCTTTCCTTCCTCCCTCCCACAGGAATCTCTCTTGGGTGACCTCTATCCTGGCAGGGAATATGGGCCAGAGAGAAGATGCTGCTGTCCCTCTCCCCTGCCTGCTGGGATCAGCACAACCCCTTGCAGTGCAGGGATGGTAGGAGATGCTTCTAGAAATGCAGGTGGCACAGGAGGGGAGCACGGCCACAGCAGGCCATCACCCAGGGGGGACACTGGCAGGGCAGCCTCAAGTCCCCTGGGACAATTCAGCTCTGGAGCTGCAGCTTGGCAGACACAGCCCTGCCTGCCAGAGCCACCCCAGGCAGCTGCACCACCACGAGGAACAGGGTCCCCATCCGCACCGAGCACTCGGGAAGGAAACCCACTCATTCCTTCCTCTCTGCCCCAACCCCACCTCCTGCACTTCCAGCTTGGAGACTCCCTCAGGGCTGCTGAAAGCTCTCTGGCTTTCAAGAACACAGCTGTTAGTGACCTGACAAAGGAACAACAGATTTGTTATGCCTATTTTATATTTTTACTGGCACTAGAACTTCTGTGACAGGAGAAAGGGAATGCCATAGTTCCCAAGAGACTGAGGAGTGAATCACACACTTGCACATTGTCACTGGTACGTGGGAAAGGGCCACAAGAAGGTCCTCATCTGCTACATAGAGGCCTCGTAACCTGTAGTGCAAACAAAATGCACTCTGCTGGAAACTTCTGCTTGCCTTCACCTGAGAASTAGCAGCAAGGCAAAGATCACATTCTATCAGCACTGGTTTTGCCTCAGCACTGGTAAAAGCTTTATTGCTTGTATAATTAAATACAGGTTTCAGATTGCTTTTCTTAAAGCAGCTTTYTCTCTTCATGCTTCCTTGGCTGCTCTTAGAATGATGCTGTTGGTCGGATGCACACACTGCAGCAAGCATGAAGATTTGTAACCTTCTGTCAGCAGAGACACTTTCTTTTCCCTTCAGAGGTTCCCACRGACCATGCTCTGGCTTTTCCTCTTGTGTTCCTGCACCAGTGAGTCATCTCCCTGTCTGCCTTCTGCCTACACACTCCAGGTGCTGATGCCTCTCTGGGATGTTGAGCATGAAACCAAAGTGATTTGCAGAATCAAGACTACATGAAAGTACTTCTTTTGTGTTGACTCCTTCAAAGATTGCCCATCTCTTTTTGGTTTTTTTTTTTCCCATGTGTCTCCTATTGTAATGCTTTGTCATATCTACAAATTAGCTTAGTTTGCAGCTAAGTTAATTTTCCATCAAYAGCCAGGCCAGGGAGGGGCTTTCAAATATTTTAAATATTCAAAATTTTCCCCCCTTTCTGCAGTGGGAGAGATTTATGTCAGCTGGGGACCAGGAGAAGGGTATATAAACTTCTTCAGGGAAGAAGGCAGGGAAGGGGCTCATTTGGACAGGGCTGAAAAGGGGTTGTCAGAAGAGGAGATCTGGGAACACACTGCTCTGAAGTCTGCATACTGAAATGGAAGATCTAAAGGAACCATGACAGTAAGATCCAAACCTGAACACTGGTGCATCTACAGCAGTGTCTTAGTTTGGGCCAGGAGCCAACTTCCAAAGCCAATCTCCCAGCAGTCCCTACTTCCTGTGCTTTCTTTTCCTTTGTGGAGTGGATCTGGAAGAGATGAACCCAATGTCTTTCAGGTGAAGCACACACTTAAAACACCTCTGGAAGCCCACTGTGGACAAACACATGCTCAGTCTGTGCCATGCTCAGGTAGCACACTGTTCCTGTGGTGCGGCTGCTGAAGGGCCTGAAAGTTAGGCTAAAAATAATAAAAGTATAAAACCTTCAACATAGTCAAAGGAACAGTGGCCCCTGCCCCACTGTGCATCATAGAGAAAATTTAATGATATTTGGAAATAAAACCATCTGTATTCAAAAAAGAGTGTTTAAAAGAGCTTGTGAAGTGAGATATCACTCATGAGAGAGTTGTCAGTACAAACAGAACTGCTGAAATGATGCTACAAATACTGCATGTGAAACCTTTGTACACGTTAGACCCTTTTTAGTCTCACTAAACAAAAAACCAAAACCCTATGAAATATATAGATCACAAGTATTTATATGTATTATATATGCACATAAAATCATCTCCCTGTGTATGTTATGATTTTGGAAACAGTGGATCTATTACTCACTCATGCTAATCTCTGTAAGGGAACACAGAGATTCTGTAACATGTTGTTTCATCCCAGTCCTTGCTTTGTATACAGAAACCATGAAATTACTGATGTATAACCTGAAAGCAAATAAATCTTAGTATCTGAAACATAACCTTACTCCTGCTCTATCTTGCTCTAGAAGACACAGGATCATGAAAAGCAGTTATAGTAGTAAAAGCTTAATTATTCTTTACTAATTACTGGATGAAATATATTAAATGTCAAGGGTGTCTGTAGTAAAAAATTACATCATGTATGATATAATTAAATACACAAAACTATGTTGAAATAGCTGTAAGTGTCTGGGTCAACCAAATCAACAAAAAAAAAAATCAAAGACAATATTGACAAAGGCCCTTAAATCACACTGTTGTGTATAAAAGTTTTTCATGGAAATCATGTTAGTTTTAATAATGAATTTTATGGTGGGTTAAGGTCTACTTTGTATTTTTATAATTATTCATTTTAATTTCAATGGTAATAAAAGCCAATGATAATGTTATTTTGAACAGTTGGCATATTTGAGAGGGTGATAAAAATGAGTTGATCAATGTATAATATTACCTTGTGATATAGATATAGCTATGGAAGCTATGGATATAAAGTTACCTAAAGGCTCTGGGAGGAGCTACCTAAATCTATGGTGTGACCGTTACCATATTTTGTGTCTTCAGAAATTATGACCTCATGTGGTCACAACAAAGTGTCTTAAACTGGATGTTCTTGATGTCAGCATAACTAAAATGTTTGTGCAGTCTGACCAAGGTGCAGGAAGGCTTGCGGCAGGGCAGGAATTCGCAGCGGCTCCAGGGGTAGGTTTGATGGTCAGCTGGAGCTTCTCCCTTCCTGCAGCTCCAGAGAATCTCAGCGTTGCTCTTGCTGACAACTCTTCTCCTATGTTTCAGGATGAAGCAGACGTTACTTACGTTAAAGGAGGAACTTACATGAAGTAAAYGCTGCCAGACCAAACAGGAGCAGCGTGAGCGTACAGCGCTGCTGTAATGCAAATACTCAAAAGAAGTGTCATCACTGGAATTAAACAACTCTACGCTATTCAATAACGCAGACCTTGAATGCCTTTTACTACCCATGGACCCACCTAAGTTTTAACGTCGGGCGTTTCCAGCTGATTTGAGGCGAGGAAGCGCAGCCAGCGCAGCTCTCGGGCGGAGCGGCGGCAGCGCGGGCGCGCCCGGCGGCGCTCGGGCAGCAGCAGCAGCAGCAGCGGAGCTGCCGCGGGGCTTTGTTCCTTTGTTCCCCGGCCCCGCTCCCCGGGCCGGAGCAGCCTCCGCGCAGCCCAGCCTGCTCGTGGCTCTGCTTTGTCCCCCCTCCCCTGCTTGCTCACCTGCAGTCTCTGTTCATATTGTTTTATGGTACTTTAGACAACGGGTTTTAACAGCTAAACATAAAAGCCACTGAGAGCATAAACAGGAAACTTGTGTTTAGGTGGGAGTGCCTAGGAATTTTATACTGCTGACCACAGAGGCCATGGGAGAAAGGAAATAGGAAAAACACTGTAAATACCTGGGTGACTAATGACTTGCGCTGTTCATCTGGCTTTTCAGAACATGAAAAGTTCAGCCTTTTCCAGGCAGAACAGTGCAAGGCAGGCACAAATTCTCTGGTCAATACTCTCCATGCCCCTTCGCTGCCTGTTTCCCTGCTCTCTCCCATCACAGAAAGCGCCCCGTTCCTACGAAGTCAAATAAACCCACAATAAATTTTGGCCGGCACTGACAGCCGAGGGAGGGAGCGTGACACGCGAGGGTGTTCGCCTGCTCTCCGCGTTCGCACCGCCCAAGAGGATTTCGATGAAAGAAACCAAATTTGCAGCCCTCTGTTTTGTGTTGAGGCGGCAGCTGGAGTTTGGGGGCAGCTTTGTCCAGCTCTGCCTCGCCGGCTCCCAAGAGGTTGCCATTGTTCCCGAGGGGCCTCGGCGGGGCTGCTCCTGTGCCCGCTGCCTTTTATCGCCAGCCGCACGGCTCGGGAGAGGTTTTGTCTTTTGCTGACAGCAGCAGATTTGGCCGATCGGCATCTCCCAGGCGGCAGCGCTGGGTGGGATTTCCAGGTTGGCCATCTGCGCGGGGGGGGCTGGCAGAGCCCAGCGGGGCCTTTTGGCCACCGGGCTGTTCCCTCCGGGGCCGCTGCTGCCGGTGAAACCGCGACATCTGCTCACCTTCACCGGGCCTGCGGGCTCCGGTTTCACTCCACACCCTGCAGCGTGACCCGGCAGAGGAGGGATGAAGGCAGAGGAGGATGCTTCCCCAGGTCACGTTTCGGGGCGAGCAGCAGCCCTGCGGGAGGGCACAGAGCCGGGCCCTTCAGCCTGCGCAGCCTGGGAAGCCCAGGAGCCCACCCGCGGCCTCAGTTTCCCGGGGAGCCCAGCCCGAAGGGTTAGTGCTGCAGGAAGGGCAGGGCAATGTGGGCTCCAGCAGGATGGAGGGAGCCCCTCTGGKGTCCTTTACGCAGGCCTTGCTGCTTCTCTCTCCCACAGCACAAAAACTGATAAACAACTAGTCCTCTTTTCATCAAGTTCCTATAAAAACCCAATAACCTGCAGGTAATACTGATGTGCCCAGGCTGCTTCAGAGAAGGACCAGCATAGCCAGGGATGTCAGCCCTGGAGCAGCAGCTGGATCTTGCTGWAACCAAGTGTGTTACTAAATAGGGGTGGAATTCCACTCCTGGAAAGTTAAGCACATCTGTAAATATTTCTCTGAATCCAGGCTGGGGTTTCATCCACAATGAACTTGTCGTTTGATTGCTGGAGTGATACAATAAGCCATGGCAAGGTTTGGCAGGGTGCTGGGGAGGACAGCTTTGTTGACAGCCGGGCATGATCACTTCCAGACTGTGCAAACACTGAATTTTATCGACAGAGATGCACGTATGCACTCGTATTACTTCATGTATACATGTACCTATAGTTACAAACGGGTGTAGATGCAAATTGACTCCAGTTTATAATAACATAGTTACTTGTTCCTATGCAGTTATAAAAATATGTAGTGAAGGTTGCTGTAATCACAAAACAGACTACCTTTTTCTTTTTTTCCTCATGAATATTGTAGCAGTAGAAGATGCTGGGCTCTCTAAAACCTCTTCTTTTCCCAAGGGCAGGCACAGACCAAGAACATCGCAGTAGAAACTATCCAACAGTACAACTCCAATCCCGTCAGGGAGGACCTGCTCAGAGCCTCTCCTCTCAGCTGAGCCTCACCTGCTGCAAACACAAACCTCGCCGCCGTCCAAGGAAATCGCTGAATGTGTTCAGGAAGGTGGARCACGACACTGCCGAGCCACAGCCCCAGTGCAAGAGCCACCGAGGCGCTCAGGGGGAGCGGTGCGGCCCTGGAGGAGCTCAGCCCCCGGCACAGCCCGGGCCGGGCGGGTGCCG
>JACDOX010000020.1:0-182248 GCA_014549065.1 Cardinalis cardinalis | reverse complement strand
AAAAAGGTGAAAAGAAAATGAGAATTTGCATAAGCTCAAAAAAAGGGTGCTAGTCCATTTATATCCTTCCTAGCACAACATAAAAAGAGGAAAATAGACTTTATAGATTCTAGCGAAACAAATGTAAGTACACACAGGGGAAAAATATAGAGACAGAAAGTGAAAATGAAGTTATCTTTCCTATCTGTATCTTTTAATTGTGGCTCACCTAAAATGAATGAATAAAGGAAGGGCAGGGGCCTCTGCTTAGCCTTATTTTTAAAGATGTTCAAAAAGATTAATGAGTAAATATCTGGATTATTTTCAGGACAGCTTCTGAGTCTTAGTGACAGAGATTTGAAAGTGTTGGGTTGCTGATCCTGCCTCAACAATAAAACCCAATCATATTAGTGATATTCTGGACGTGAGATGTAGTTTTGGAGGGAGGATGTTGGAAAAGGTGTCAATTTCAAAACTTAAATAGGAAATTCAGAATAAGAACCAAACGATACTGTTTAAGGGCAAATTGTGCTGGCCTGGTTGCCTCCTGAGATAAGATGTCTGGCTCTGTACATGAGGGGAATAAAATGGATGGCATTTCTCTTGATTTAAGCAATACTTCAGAGATTATTTCCTGTAGTATCCTTGTAGCCAAACTGGGGAGATATGGACAAGATGGCGAGACGTGAAGATCTGTGATAAACTGACTGAATCTTCAGGCTCAAAGAAAATTAACCAATGGTTCAGTCTCACTGATAACCAGCTGAGTGGTTTACTGGGCATACAGTGGGGCTGATGCTGTTTAATGTACTCCTTAGTGTCTCGGGCAATAATCTACAATGCGCTCTCAGCAGATTTGCAGATAATATCAAACTGGGGAGAGGGGTCAGTATTCTGGAGGGCAGAGCTGCCATTCAGGGGGATATTGACAGGCTGGAGAAATGGGCCATGACAAAACTCTCACAGTTCTACAAAGGAAAGCACAAAAACTGCACCTGGGCTGAATTACCAGGTGCAGCTGGCTCAGCAGGAAAGGAGCTGGCAGTCCTGGTGAACACAGGTTTAACACGTCAGTAGTGTGCCCTCTGGGAGCAAAGGTCCCTCTGCACACTGGGCTGTAACAGGAAGGGTAAAACCAAGGGATCAAAGGAAAGAACTCTTCTCCTCCCCTTGACAATCATGAGACCTTGTATGAAATAACGTGTCCAGTTTGGGAATCCTGGTACAAGAGAAACACTGATCCAGAGTCCAGAAGAAGGCCAGCAAGATGGTCAAGGGGCTGAAGCAAGAGGCAATAAAGTGAAGCTGAGAGAACTGGCTTTGCTGGGGGATGAAAAGCATCAGGAGGAATCTTGCTGTTGCTTTCAGTTACCTAGGGAATGGTTGTAGAGGAGGATGGGACTGACTCTTCCTGAAGCTGCAGGAAGATAACAGGTAAGACAAATGTAAGAACAGGAAATTCCAGTTGGACATATGAGAGAAAAAATCCCAGTAAGAATAGTTGAACAATGGCCAGGTTGCCCAGAGAGATAGTGATAGCTGTTCTTAGAGATACTCAAACCTCAGCTGGGCAGGTTAATCATGCTTTGAAGAGCAGGCTGGGCAAGGTGATGTCCAGAAGACCCTTTCAGCCTGAATGGCTCTGTTCCCATTTGCTATTTAGAAATCATCCTGACTTGCCAGTACAAGGAGTGTCTGGAAAACCAAAACTTTCCAATGTCACTTCTGGCATTGACTTGCTCAGTGAAAAGCAGAAAGTGGGCACGGTGACACTCCGAGCAGCATCCTGCTGGCTCTCAGATGCCATTCAGTTTCTCCTTTGGACAAACTGGCTGCTGATAAAACTGGATACTTGCCTGCCTTTGAGTGCCCAGCCTTATCTGTTTTTAAGGAAAGGCATGCTGAACTCTCTAGCAACATTAGAAAGTATTGGCCTGAGTTTTTCTTTAGTTGCTATCATACCTAACCTTCACCTCTTCAGGGGCAAACACTAAGAAGTTATGTAAAAAGCCAAACTGAATCATCCTGGTAAACAACACCGACCTTGTCTTAGACCTGAAAGGACCTACCCTTATATAGCTGTAACCCATTCCACTTAATGCAGTTAACAAACTGCAGTCCTTTGATTCAGTGAGACACTTGCTGCTTTTACCATTACTTTTGTCTTGTCTAATTGTCTATTAAGAAAGTAATTTGGGTTACACCCCAATGAAAATCAGACCTACCTAACCTTCTGCAGTTCCCAAGAGACCTTTCATGGAGGTTTCTCTGTGAGCAGAAGAGCTTTGGATGATAGGTTTTTTTTTTTTAACCTTGCTAACATTTCAGCCATTCTGGCAGCAATTTATATCATTTCTGCCTGCTGCCTCCTTCTTCTTCTGTTTTCCCCCATAGGTTTCACAAGATATCACAGTAACCTTGGCAAAAATGTGAAATCTRCTTTAAGGTTAATGCTAAACTTCTGTAGTACATTATTTTAAGGTTTAAAAGAAAGATAGTAAGTTCCAGTATGTACCTGTCAGTACTAAGTGATTGTTCATTTCCTGTGAATTGGGAATAAAGTAATAACATACATCTGGTGAGCAAAAACATGTTGCTTATTTCTTTTTCTTCTCTGAGCCATATCCTTTACCAGCTGTGAGACATCACCATGCAGAATCTCCAAATACCTTTGAGAAAAATTAAAACAAAGGAACAGAGGGCTGGAAGGGACCCCCTGTGTCTTGGAGCCCAGTCCCCTGCCAGCCCCAGGCCACATCACACAATGCCTTTCCTCAGCTGTTCTCACTCCATCTTACAAACCCTCTCATGCCCCCAAACTTGCACTGGAAGTCTGCTCTCCCCAGCGTTGATTGCTCAACTGGCTACATAATGTCTTTCAGCTTCCAGTTCAAATACATTCACGGGCAGTTTATGCCCATTTGTTCTTGTGCCAACACTGTACTTTATCTTCAAAAGATCTTTTCCTTCCTTGATGTTTAACCTCCTGGTGTATTTATAGAAAGCAATGACATTCTGTATCAGCTTTTGTTTTGCTACACTAAATATGTCAAGTTCTCCTGGCTTCCTTATGCAAAGTAGAATTTCCACTCCCTCTCATTACAACTTTGCTGCCCTTGTTCCCAAGCCAKTTTTGGCCCAGGGGGCTGCTGCTGGACACAGTGATCTTGTAAAGGTTTCATCAACTTATTTTACTAGTTGCAAACCATTTTCTTGTATGARTCAAGCCAGAAGATGACATGATAAAAGGATATCACTAAATGTACTAAATACATTGAGAAAAATCCAATTATGGACTCCTTTCCCATTATTAACGTAATATTTTTAAATGTTAGGTGTTTGTGGGCTTTGCAAGACAGTGGAACTCTGAGGATGGATCCTGAAGCACAAGTTAGAGCCTAGAAAAGGAGRTTGAGGTATGAAAACAACAGCCATGGAAACACAGTGATCAGAATAAAGAGTCCAAGGGAGAGGTGAAGTAGGATTTATTACTGCACTGCAATGGATGATAAAGGAGGTGATTAGAAATTAACTGTCAAAATCAATTTTTACACTCTTCTGGCTTGACAAACACTTGAAACATAAAAATACATGTTTACATGAATAAAAATCTCAGCCTGTGGCATTTTCCCATCTTACATTTCAAAGCATAAAGGATGGCAACTGATTTTTTATGCTATAAATATTGTTTGCTGTTTGTGTATTCCCAAGTCAGAACTATAGAAAAATGTAACCAGCATGATTAAGTGGAGAATGGAAGATCCTTTTAATTTTTCTTCACATGCRCTCAGTCTTCTCAGGTCTTGAGCAACTTAATGTAAAAGTTTAAATTTTACATGCTCATTGTTCATTTCTGAGGCATGACCTGAATAAAATCCCTGGGGGGAAAAGAACCCCAAAACAAAAGGTCTTATTGATTGAATGTTWGTATATATTATTTTATGGAATAGAATTTCAATGCACATATTGCTTATCATGATACTGAAATAACAAATTTCTTCAGTCTTTCACAGCAGTTCCAGAAATTTAACATCTCTTTCACAGTTTCTGCCAGCACTGAGCTATGCCCAGTAGAGTAATTTTCTTTAGTGTAATACACCACATAAATATCACAGTTTTATCTGATGGCAATGAATCTTAGAGGCAAACAGTTCTTTTTCCAGCCCTTTCATATTGTATTCATAAAGGCATGAGGGCAGCTTGAATGATTAAACATTAAGCTGAAAGGCAGCATTTGGAAGAGACCTGAGTGGGGACCTCCCTGCTGGATTAAATGTAATGTTCTMCTTGCAGAAAATGGCTAACTGGGCTGCAGGCAGGAGGTGAGCTCCACTGCTCTCTGTGCTCCCAGGGAGGAGGAATTGTGGTTTGTGCAATTTTGCTTTATGTAAGAAGCAGATTTCCAGTCATTGTTCAGCTGCAGTTGCATTAGGCAAAGTCTTTGTACCTCTTCTGCCCTTTGTGGTTCTCCAGACACGTGAGTGCTGTCCTTCTGCATGCAAATCTCTGTGTTTTGAAGATATTTTTCCTCTGTGACCTGCCTATTGGACCAGCTGAGGCTCAGATTACAGAGGTATTCAATGGATATTAAGCACACACCGGTATTTTTCAGGCAGGAATGACCTCTTGAATCTGGAGCTGTAAAATGCAGCTACTGTGTTTACTCAGTTAGRGGACAAATTGTGCTCCCCAGGTCTCATATTCTCAGGTTGGTTGTAAACCTTTTTGTTTTGCTTGTACTATGTTCTGAGACTCAAATGGCATACCCTCCTGGGGTCTGTGCCTGTATGAGGTTCTCTTGAAAAATATGATTTGATTGGGTTCTAGTTCTGCATTGCTCACCCCTCCAAGTCTCTGTGTCAGCTCAAGCACAATGTCTGATAACAGACAAAACTCAGCTACAGTGAAACAGAGTTACTACATGAGATTGTCCTTTTTTAATCCTAATATCTTCAAATGAGTCCATTTCAGGAATGGAGAATAATTCTCTTGGAGCAATGAAGTTTATATAGCCAACATAAACAAACCCACGCCTGCTTCATGCCAGGAGAGGAGAGAGGGGGAGATATTTTTTTTGCTACCAACATAGGCTCTTTTCCTTGAGTAGTATTTTTGGCAGATGCTACCATATTTAACTTCCCACAATGGCACTGTTTATTTAAGGCCAATATAAAACATCCCTGGCCCTTCTCTTAGATTTTTCAGTCCCTTGGTTGACTTTCACGTATCCTTTTAAGCACATTTTTTATGGTGTCTTTGGAATCACTGCTCAGTGCCTTTAAACAAAATACTTCCAAACAACAAGAACTCCATCTCAGCAGGGTGAGAAAATAAGCTGTGCATGGGCCACTGCTCATGGATTTCACCACTTTCTGTTCTCACCAGTAGTTCAGAGGAACAAATAACTGCCAGACCAGAGGTCTTCCTAACCAAGTACCTCATCACCAACAAAGACCAGTTGTGTTTATTTAGAGAAGAGCGTACAAAAATGCATAGTGATGCTTTGCCTAACATCCACTGGAGCTCCTGACAATCATTTTGTCCAAGGCTGCACTGTTTTGTTTTATGAGACTGACCTAGGGGAAATTTAATTCCAGTTTTTGTGCTCTGACTATTCGTGGTATAGAAAACATATTTGCAGCTGTAAATCTTTCCCAGATTTGCATTTGATTTTAAATCAAAGGTAAAAATATAGCTGCAAAAATGAGTTTCAAATCCTTATAGGAAGTTTAATAGGTCCTTAGGGACAATGGTTTATGGTCAGCCCAACAGCCTCTGCTTTTTCCAGACCATGGTTACTTTTCACTCCTGATTTCAGGCTGAAGCCTCCTTCTCCATGTGACTGCAGTGGCACCATTTCTGTTTGTACCCACTTCACCTAAGTTACTGGTCCCTGGCTTCACATGTGCCAGAGCACAGCTATGCTCCAGCCAAAGCACTGCCCAAAAGCTTCCACGTGCCAGCCAAGCTGCCCCAGGTCCTGGTGAGCCRCCTTGGGCTGCCTGCCACCAGGCACTGTGGCCACAGCCACAGGACACCTCTAGCCATAGCAGCAGGCTGCWGCTTTGGAGCTGGGCAACTCGAGCAGTCAGCACTTCCCAGCCTGGCAGGGACAGCTGGGGAATGCAATCCTCARCATTCTTGCCTCTTCAAACAAATGTGTCAGAAATGGCTTTAKAGTGGCCTACTCACATCCTAATTTTTTTCCCAGATCTGTTATTTCTGCTTAACAGTATTTACTGTTGGTATTTTGGTAAACCTCTGGTTACTCAGAGTTTCTGGTCATGCTTTCCTACTGTCTTCCCCAGGTAAGAATATCACCTCATACTTTAACACCCTTTAATACCCTTTAAAACCACCATTTTCTTTTCCTGTGTTGTCCTGTGAAATACTGTGGGTGCCAAACACAACCCAAACAGCCATCTGCAGAAACAGGGTCTCCCAGAGGAGGAGCAGAATGTGCACAAACATGTGCTCTGTCTTCCTAAGGGCACCTGCCAGAGTCCTGCTGATGCACCAAGTATAGGAAAGTATTTGGCACAAGCCATGTCTCCAAAGATTTCTGTCCTTGTAGGTAGTGGAAAATATTCCTTTCTTAACATACTTACTTCATTTTCTTTGGGTTCTTGCTATATGAGTGAGCGTTTCTATTGTTCCCTGTTGTGGTGTCCAACAAGCACAGCCACTCGAGGTCTCTCAGTCTCTCAGAGCACTTATCCATTCGCATTTTAGCTCCTGCCTCAAGGTGAGTGATGTGAACTGTTWTTATGCTGCACTCTCCATGCTYTRTCCTGTTCTTCTGAGAGCTTCTTTTTTCCTAAGAAGACTTCCCCTCATTCTTTTTCAGTTTYTTTAAGTCCTGGGGGTTTCCAACAAATGCATCTTCTTAAAGGCACTAAGACTTTTTTATCTTATTARTGGGTACTGCCTTCACCAACATACTCATGAATTGTGCTGAGGTGGTGGCATGACTGGAATATTAATAAAGGCAGTATTAGCTTGCTTGGAAGGACAGGAGAGATTAGATAAACTGCCCTGCATTCAAGGGTACACAGGTGTGCTGGGAGATCCAAAATATGGAGGAATTAACTATCTCTGGGGCAGGGGGGGGGGTAAAAGGGGAAAGGAATATGAAGGCTTTCATTGCAAGGATTGCAAAATATTAAACAAGGATGATTTGAGGCTTTTTGTGTGAAAAAAGCAGAATCAGCCAAAGGACAGACTATAACATTGAGAGATTTTAACAATCCAGGTATYCCTTAAGTGAAAGAATGCAACAGAACGCCAATGTCCAGCGAGTTCCTGGAATATCTGGAAATTCTTGTTCAAAAAAGGGTAGGATTTTCCAGATTTGAAGCTAAGCAGTAAAGAATGATGTGAGAATGTGAAGGTGAAAGATTTAATATGTAAGAGTAACCTTGGAGTCACAGGGTATATGATTCTTGGAAAGGCATGGAAGAAGAGCAAAAGAAGAAGATGGACTAGAAGTGTGGAGGCTCCAATAAAGTAATAGATAGCAGGCAGCTAAGTGAGCATAGGCATCAAAGATAGCTGTAAATTCCTCAAAAATGTTGCTAAGTATGTATTATTCCACATGAGAGAAACTATAGACACTGTAAAAAGAGAACAAACTGGTYAAGCTATGTTGCAAAATATGGCCAAAGGAATTAAAATTAAATACTTGCACAGCATAAACAACACAGAAAACAGAGGGGAAAGTAGCTGCGATGGAAAACGAAAATTATTCTCAAAAAGATAAAAAGTCACATAAAATTGAGAGGTTTGGTGGGTTTTAAACCATAAAATTAGATTATAGCAAAACATTTAATTTCAATACTAAGTAATACTTTCAGTGGTAAAGTAGTAGAAAGCTAGTATATATTGTTTGTGAGTAGGGTCATCACAGATTTTACATCAATGGAGGTTTTTAGGAAAGAGAGGAAACTGTCAGAAGTCATCTAGCAATAGTTCCTATTAGTGGGTAAATCAGTGGGCTACATGACCTCTTGACTATCTTTCTAGGCATTTATTCAATTTTTATTGAACGGTGCTTCATTTATTAATCAACATTGAATTTATTCACATGCTCCCTTTATGTGTGTGTTCATCACATAAAGGCCTAAATTCACCTTATTTCTATGAATTTTTTAGTGTTAAAATTCATAGTGGTCCTGCTTTGGCTAGTATACCTCTAACCTCCTAAAAATTAGAATTCTTCCACTTGTTTTCCCTTATTTTTGACTGCAACATTTGCCAGTGATCCTACAAAAAGATCTTCTTAACTGGAATTTCCTTTATTTCCCTTTTTGTTCCTGCTGGGCATACTTTCCAGACACTTGGAAACTTATACAGCAATGGTGTCCTTTAGGTCTTGCATCTTATTCCATGGACCAGCATTAACACAAGATGATGGGTGTTCACTTTTCAAAGCACAACACTGAGAATGATTAGAAGAGTGAAAGAGTGGCAGCAGGAGCACACAGATTGTTACAGAAGCAGATATTGTTCATCTTTAAGATTTGCACTGGAGTAGGTTGCAAGGAAAGAGAGGGAATCAGGAGGACCTGATGACTGAAGCCAGCTCCCCTCCTTCCCTCAACTCTGCTGTTCTTAGCAATTCATTCTTAGAGATTTTGACTTGTGCTCAATTTCCCTAGCAGCAAAGTTCATATGTACTTGATTACTTACACAGGAGACAATTTAACCATGAAAACCTCATATGTGAGGGATTAGCTGAGGGCAAAGTAGGGCTCTTAAACTCTTAATGTAAGTATGGTCATGACAGCACAGTTTGATTAAATTGAAACATTTCACTTAGCAAAGTATAGATTTAATTCTAATAATTTTAAAGGTGTTAAAAAGGAAGGGGTACTCATTTCACTCAGCACATACAGTCTGCACATCTGTCTCCCTGAGGGGAACAAGAAGCAAACCTTGCATGGAAAAAATAAACAATTACTGTTTCTGCACACCGTTTATCTTTTGGTGCTTGGAGTTTTGTGGACACATCTGCACGATTTTYACAAATCCTATTACATGTTATATAGAGAAATGAGATTAGTGATACAAAGTTTTATTTGAGAAGCAAGATATGAGGTTGCTTTGTTTTAAGATAAAATTTAAGTGTTAGAAATTCTCACTTTTATTTCCCACAGATAAATGCTGTTGAGGATGCTACTGCCATCTTTTTCCCATTGCAATGGTTTTGTCTCTAACCATGGTTTTCATGTTTAATTTTTTTATGTTTACCATCAGTCATGCAATTCCAATTGACATATGATTTGATTTTTCTGCTGCATAAACCAATTTTGCATCAGTGTAGTTCCAGTAACTGGGGCTACTCACGCCACAAGAAAAAGATGAAGCCCTTTTTTGTTTTCTTTAGTTTCTCTTTCCTTAATCACTTGGGCCAGATTCTCAGCTAATTTAATTTTTCTGTTATCTTCAGTTCAGCTCTGTTGACATACTGTATTGGCAAAATTTGTACTTCATTGTTACAGGTAAATTTCTAAATGAGTCAGTTAAAATTTCTGTGTTTCCATTCTGCTGAACTCTTTCCTCTGGATTGAACATTTGGAGCTCTCTTCCTGCCCTCACAGGCACCCACGTGATTTGCTGAAATAATGCACGTGAAACTGCAGRCTGAACTTGCAACATAGCTGCCTAAAAATAATCATCTTGAAATCAATGGCTGGGTTAAGAAACCTCATTTACATATTTTATGCAATGTGATAAATTACTGTTGCACTGTATTAAAAGTTTATACTGAGAGTGACTCAAGTGAATGGTATGAACTGCTTCATCCAGCAGCTAAAAATCTGTTTTCTTCTCACTCTCTTCTGCCTTATAGAGAAGGGGAAAAGCAAGTTGGAGTCCTAACTGGTTCTGACTTTAGCAAAGAGTGAACAGCCCCCTGTGTGTGWGAAGAGACAAAAAAGTGTGCAACCATCACCCTCCTACAATTGCTCACAATTTAAAAGCCAGCCAGCAGCAGGAACAGGAAGAGAAAAGGTCACAAGAGGACAATGTCCATGGCCAGCATCAGGTTTCACAGAAGGGACCATAAGGGAGAAAATGAAAAACATTTGGACTTAATTAAGGCACTAATCTGGAAAAATGAGGAACAGTTGAAAGCTGCAGAGTTGGGGCATTGTATAAACTTCTTTTCTTGATCACAAAGTAAYTTTGCAGTAGCTTCTGCTACTGAGAATAAGGAAGGAAGAGGTTGGTAGGAACTGGGGCTCTGAGGTCTACCCTAGAGCACTGTATTTTATGGTGAAGTAACAATAAAGGCAAAGGAGGGAGTACAAAAGGAAAGGGGTCTGTGAGAAAACGACATACACTGCTTAGAGCATTGCTTCCTAACATAGTGCTTTCACATCTTTGAAAATATCTGTTTCTCCTAGRAGTAGCTTTTCAGTTGTCATCTTAAATTTTCTGCTAGAAAATTCTCTGTGTGCTTATATACAGTATATAAACAACAGGTAAATACYGAATTATATAAAATAACATTGTAGATAATATGCACAAATATTTGCTTGCATTTATCTCAAAAGAAAAAACGTCAGCACACACATCTGCAAAAAATGAAACAAAAGAACACAAGATGCTGGAGTTCCAACCTTTACAAAAGCCATCTGCACTACAGCTTTGATTAACTAAAGGCAGAGGTATCTGATTTAGTTTCAGTCCTCTGTGTTTTGTCAGTTTTTTGGACACAACAGTGTTAAAGAACAAAATTAGAGGACTTTCTTGCAGACAGCGGCCTGTCCATACTTCATGAAAAGCACACAAAAAAGAGGTAGTTCTGGGTACCCCAGACAGACAGGGAGTGAGAATGCTCGACCTCAAATTGTGTCCTTTCAACAGCTGAAAACTGGCATAACTCCTCAGGAGGGAAATGCAGTGCTGCTCAATATGGCACTGGCATAAATCCACCCATTGGAAGCTGCATGCACACATCTGAGAATATTGAATAATCAGGGATTACAGTTAGATGAGGGTTAAAATGGATGTTGAGTGTCTAAATGCATAATTTCTTTTTTCTTTACGGTCATAACAAAGACTAGGAAGAGTATATTTTGTTCATGTGCAGAGACCAAGGCAGATTTGCTACCAGACTGRGTAAGCATGTCTTATGCAAAACTTTCTATGGAAAGAGATTTCTAGCCCAGGATTCAGGACACCGACGCTTGTGAGTAGGAAAAAAAGGACATAGCTTGTTTTTAATCAGCTGGTTTTCACCTTTTAGATTCACATTTCATGATGATACTAATATTCAGTATAATCAAACAAGAAGATGGATATCAGACTATTTTTCCCAACCTAGCTTCCATATGAAATTTCTCAGCAATAGCAGCTTGAGGGCCCCYATGGCCACACCCTTATCTCCAGAAAACAGGCTCCATTAAAAACAGAGTGATGTGGCTTTATATCATAGAGGTGGTAGGGCCCTCAGTCCAGCTATGTCTTCAGTTGAGTTTTGGGCCCTGATTTCCCCACACATTGCTTCACCTGCAGCTGTCTGGGCAAACCCGTTTCAAAATGTGCACAGAAAGCTGCTCAAGTTCCCAACAGTAGCCTGCATCTATTTTACATGATAAATATAACAGATAAAGACAACATAGTCTAGAATCAAAGCAACCTCTTGTTCCCTTCCCATTAACATACAGGAAAAGAACAGAACATYGATGTCTACTGAAATAAAGAATTATATAATAATACTGTTATTTTAGAAAAATRGAATAGAGTTTTTTGATAGAAATATGTACTATTTGGTAAGTATACTTAGAAGTTTGTGGGTCTTACATGAAAGTTCTTTTTAAATTATGTTTTGTGGCAATTCTTTCAAAACAGCTGTGGCATGCAGTAAGTAGTACAGTTGTTGCTTTGAACAAAAATCTGTCTGCAGTGGTCTGAAAATAAAATCCCACATCAAGGAGTTCACTACAAGTTAGCCCTGCTCACAGACAAAGGATACTTATGCAAGGATGTGTGTGAGTAATTTCTAAGCAATGCTTTTCCATGKAGTTATTTTGGAATTCCAAGTACGTTTCTTTTCTCTTGTTTTCCCATCACTGCTGAGATGTGCTCCCTTTCAGCCTCAGCAGAGCACCAGACAGGTGCACTGAAAGCCCCAAACTTGCAGTTGAAAGATGCTTGCATGGTTCACTCAGCTGGTAGAGCTTATTCTGGTATCATTAGGGCAGATTTATGCTGATGGAACACCTCTGGGTGAAATCCAGGTCTTTTTGAACTCAGGGCTAAGATTAACTCCAGGAACAGCCAAATGAAACCAGGTTGCAGAGAAAGCACTAGAAATACCTTTGTTTTTTATGCACTTGACTTAAGCCAAGTGATCTAATTGTTGATGGGTTTCAGTAAAGTATGCCCCAACTGATGCCATTGAAGTCAACCAAGTTAATCTTGTTTTACATATGTGGGATTGGGATCAGAATTTGTATAAAGAGCTTTTTTTCATTCATTTAAGTGGAGGAAGCGGAACTAAAGGTTTTTATAGCTGAATTAGTATTTTAAAACAAGAGTWGATGCAGGGAGAAAGGAAGATTACAGTGAACTTCTCTGAAGTGTCCAGCCTACTAAGGAGCAGCTTCTGTTGCCACTGTCTCTGCCAGCCTGCGTAGTTACATGCCATCCTTAGGCTTTATTTCCAAAAGCCTCATCAAGGTACTTTCTGCCTTTTCATATGTTACTTTTCTCACYGAGAATATCAGCAAGCAAGTTTTCTGCTCCTTTTTTAGCCCCTGAAATGGGTGGCAGCACTTTGTATTTTTGAGTAGTGTCTGTGCCAGCTACATGGCAACTCTTTTTTTTCCAAACTCTACTGTTGTCTGAGGTAAATCTAGGCATAGATGCTACACAGTAATCATTAATGCCCTGCCATGCATGTGCATGGACTACTGCAAAGGCCAGTCCTGCCCTTCCCAGGTGCTACATTTAGTTCCATCTAGGAGTCACTAACCCAAACATCGAGAAGGCACTGTCAGAGCAAATGAAGCAGAAAAGTTGCTCCCAAAAATCAGTGGACACAAATCTCTCTCCTCTGCTTTCTGAAGAGATGCCAGTTCCTCCTGTGTATACACCTGGTAGAGCAGCACTGCTCAAAGAAACATCTCAATCTTCCATGGCAGCAAGCCCAGAAGCTGATCTGCCAGCCCCAAGCTGGTTAACTCGTAACAGGCACTAAGTGGGGGCAGCCAGCACCCCAAAGAGCAGGGGCAACCTATTTCTTCTGCACTGGGAACAACTTTCATGCTGCTGCTCTGGTGCTGCAACACTTAGGTGACTTCTAGGACATAGATTTCTCAGCAGTTTCCTTTACTTTTCWAATAATCTGCTAGGAGGCTCAGACATCTGAGTTTTGCTTCACCACCTATCCCAGGAGATCTCCTAGTTGGCTCAGTCTACAAGCACATCTCATATCATGGGCAGTGGTTCCAGAAAAACTGCTTTTTAGTCCTTGTCTTTCTTCTCTGTAAACAATATTCCCATGTCCTCAGAAACCTGATGAAATGACACTGCCAAACCAGTCTGCTGCCCTCCTGCCAATGTGTGCACCCTCTGAGGGACACTCTGCTACTCTGCCTGTCAGCAGGTCACAGGTGATGCTGGCAAAATCAGCAGATGCCAGCACAGGAATCACAGGAGTTGTTACTTTTTAGTCCAGTTTCCAAATTTCTGTAGCTTCTGGTATCCTGAGATTTACCATGTGAAAAACAACTATGGAATAGCCTCATGGAATATTGGAGAATTTATTAATGTATAGACATAGAGCTATTTAGACATAGAGACTGAATGATTAATAAGAAAAGCACTTTGACTGGAGAAAATAAAKATGGTATGTGTGCACTTCTGTTTAACCTCTTCAATTACAATAATTTCAGTGAACGACTAAAGTAATCCAATGGAATAACCCCAAGYAGACACACCCAGGAATTTCCCACTGATGTCCCCCAAGGACATCAAAAGTATCCAATCCCAAAAGTATTCCTGGATACTTTTTGAATCTTTTCTCTCTATTGCTCTGTAAAAAGGCCTTCTAATTCTGCACACTTTATTATTTGGCCTGCTTCTATCAGGAGTGCCCCTAAAAAGCTTTGTTTCTTTCTCTCTTCTGTAGACCAAGTTTTTATGTTAAAATCACAACAATCCTTCTCCCATATTCTGCTATTTTACTGTATATATTCTGTCATCCTAAATTTTACCAGTGCAAATTGTGAGACATGCTCTCTCTGCATGGGGGACAGGGGTAGTTATTTATACATAACTSAGAACATGCTTTGGTATGTGTTCCTAGCTAAATATATAAAAAAGACAACCACGAACTCAACATCTGAAAAATTAACGTTCTCAATTCAGTGACATTTTTTATTATGCACCTTCATTTGGCTTAGTAGGCTATGCATGAGAGCATCCAATCTGGAATCATTAGTGACAGTTACTAAAGATCAGCTTTTCCCTTCTGTTTCCAGGTTTGGTTTTTTTTTTTTTTTTAATTTCAACATAAATCTGACTATGTTTTCAAGTCTAAAGGATATAAATCATAAAAATATTAAACAGACATACATATACATCAGAACCTCTGGTTTCTTCTCAGATCCACCAATTTCACCTGTATAGGACAGCAATTATGTCTAAAAGGCTTAGGTACTGAGTCTCAATATCAATTAATTAGTGATGCTTAAAAAAAGCATTTTATGTGACATTTGGGAAAAACACGGTGATAGAAAAACGTATACTTTTTCCTTCCAAGAGTAAATCAAACTATGACTCCTTCACACTCAGCCTGTAWTCCAGATATGCAACTATAAACCCATTATAGCTCATCTCTAGGTACAGTGCTCTAATGCTCCATTTCATGTAACTTAAATTATGTAAAAAGCATGCTCATAAACTAAAATACAGTTGTTGCTTTTTATGAAGAAAATAAACAGCAGGGTATATGTCACCATTGCCATCAGAGGGAACTTTACTGAATAATTCCTTTGACTATGGTATGAAACATACAACTTTAAACATCAGTAACTGAAGTATGAAACGCTTTCCTGACCAAAGATTCACCTATTCCAATATTCTACCTCCTAGCAAATATGCAGGGAACAGTACTACAAGAAAAGCATATTTCAGTACTTCTGTGGAATACTCTCTCACCTTCCACAATTTGTGGCCCTAGRAATACCTGGGGTTTTTACTAAAAACTTTATTTCATATATCAAGATGACATTTTAAATTAAATATAATAATATAGGTACTMTTTTTTATGTTTTATATTTGCCATTATTAGACTAATACTYTATTTTTATTTCCCAAGCTGGAAAATTCTAGTTAGATTTCTTGTGCCAAACAAAAGYGCCCTCCTCACTTTTTATACAGACATGTCTTGTTGCTCTGGAACCAGCCTGGGGGGAAGAAGCTGTGGGAAACTCCTTTGCTGTCCTCTGTACCAGACACCACGAGGTTCCTGACATCAGACACCTCCTTTCTTCTCTCTTACATCTGCTAAGTGATTCAATGAGTATACCAAATCTACCTTCATTTGTGTTGCCATTACTGTGTGTACTATAATTGGTAAGAACTCCCTAGGATATCCTGCATCCTTGCGACATATTTTACCCTAAACCCAGGAGACAAATTATCAAAATGGTTCCATTTCTTTCTGTTCAGGACACAGATGTCTTGGCACAGGATTTGCACTGAAGAATCACAGCTCAGTATTATTGGTATTTTCCTTCCTCTCACTGCTGGGCTGCTCATGGCCAAGAGCCGGATGGTCACAGGCTTTATAAGCTTCTTTTCTTAACCTGGCTGCCCACGGAAATGAGGTATTTGCAACACTGCTTTTCATCTGGTGGTGTGGTTTGTTTTGKTTTTTTTTCCTGCCTGCCAGTGCCCTGGTAGTAACAGAGAAATCCACAGAGGAACTTTGTCTGCATCTGAAAGAGAAGTTTCAAAGAAAATGACATTCTTACTGGTTTTGCAGCAATACACAGGTAGGGGAGAACCGCAAGATAAAATTGTGCCATTTGGGGGGATTAGCTGGCCATAAATTGTGCCATATTTTGGGTGGCAGCATCTGGCTGAAGACCCAGCAAGCTCCAAGCATTGCTAGCCAAAATAYTTGTGTCCCTTGCAAGACTGGGAACATCAGGATGGTCCTGAATGAGATGGAAGTAGACAAATATATAGGGAATCAAGGTGCAGGAATTTTAAGACTACAGGAACAACTGATTTTCTTGCCTTATGCTGCCCTTTTAAGAACATACTACTTATAGTTTTAAAACTAAAGTCAGGTTTTGCCCTTGTATAATTTTTCTATTTGAGGATCACAAGGCACTATATGAGCATTAGATCATTTTCCCCCACACATCTTCTGAAATTATGCACTCACAGTAATCATAAAGAAAACATGCAAACTGGATTCTCTAATTTAAAGCAGCTATAGCTTTTCTTTGTGGACCTTATTCACTGATACATTTTTAATATACCTATGTACAAATAATATATATGAAAAATAAAATAACAGTAAATGTATCATATATGTAAAATAATCTGATAAGAAATGATAAAAATTATTAGGCTTCTTCACTGCTGACTGAAAACCATAACAGTTAGTTTCATATTTATGTGTGATATTAATCCTGAATAAAGAATAATAATAAATTTTTAATGCTTTTAAACACTGATTTTCTAGGGGTTTCAGAGGGTAGACTTTTGTTTAATCATATTTCTGGGCTGTTGCCAGGCTGTCACTATTCCCTAGAGCTGAATCTCTGGACATCAGAGGTACTCCCCTGGAGCTGCATCTATAGACATTAAAGATTCAAGTCGTTACATACCTTAAGCTGGGAGAGACAGGGGACTTGGTCCTAATTACAGCTTATGCCCATTTAAGGCTCTTTAAGCTTAATGCAGAAGCCTTGATGCAAATGAAAATCAGGTCCTCAGTCACTTCAAAAGTACTCACAAAAAAGGTTAAAATTCTGTTTAACTTCCTCTTCTTATCAAAGTCTTGGAAAAAGAGAGCCTTTTCAYAAGGGCTGAGCACTGCATGTTTTATCTGAAGTCTGCCGTTTAAAGAGGGTGATTGATTTTTCCACATTAAGGGCAAAATAGCAGGAAATCTGTGCCTCACTAACTCTTACACACATACCTGCTAGCAACTGAGAAGCTGACTATTCAAATCAAAGTGGGATTTCTGGGTTTTAACTATAGCACTTGAAGGGCTCAATTCCTTTGGCTTTGTCTTAAATTAAGAGTCAGAAATTATTTCCCCATGAGACTTCAAGTTAGATCTTTGCCAAGGCCATGGGTCACTTGATTGCATCCAGAAGTTTACTCTATACTTAGCTGGTGATGTGTCGATGTGATGAGGTTTCAGCACATGATACTTCATAGTGACTGAAGCTGGTTCCCATGATTTTTAATTCAGCTGGGGAATAGGTGTACATAAAATCTGACTATAGTTTTCAGGATTTTTTTCCTTCCATGTTATAGTTTTCCAGAAACATAAGCATTTACAGGGACCTTTGATTTCTCACTTTTATCTGTACACTGCAGATTTATTAATGGAAATGAAAAATAAAACTGCCATGTAGATGCACTGCTGTGAAGAAAAAYATTACTAATTAAAAGTGGATTAAGTGACTATGATAAAACCTCTTGGTAATATGCCTGGCCACTGTGGGACAAGAGGTCATGCTTCACGTGCCAAGAATGACAGTGAGATGCTACAAGGGTTTGAGAACCAGTTAGAGAGTCAGTTCTCTAGTTCAGTGACCTCACTTCAGTGGGAACTGTATAAACACAGAAGTCGACCAAATAAATTTAGATGTATTTATAACTTTCTAGTGTAGTGAAGTACACTGGAGACAAGGGATGTAGAAATTACAGACTGCCAGTAATGGTATAAGAAAACAACAACAAACACAACTTTAAATATATATTATAAAGAGCAGACAAGGAAAAAAAAAAACTTTCCATTGAACACTGCAAGTAGCTCAGTGACACTGAGCTTTTTCACACCAGGATCCTTTTCCTATATGGTTTGCCTTTAACAGAAGCCTCTGTCTTAATTGTCAGTCTGGGCAGAACAGACTGGCTGGGATTCTCTGAGAAACTCTGCAAAAAACATTAAGGCTTCCTTGCCTCAGTGCCTAAATGGAAAAGGAGAATACAGTTTTCTTGCTCACTGAGTGGCATACAGATAAAGCATTCAAATTAATTCTTTGAAATGAAATAAAGAAAATAGCAAGAACTGCCTCAGGAGGTACTAAAGGACTATTTTAAATTTCTTAAGATTAAAATGACAGAAATTCTTTGTAGTCCAATCTCCCACGCACCCCATTCCCTTACACTCTGCAGATACCTATAGGATGGTTTAAAATAAATCCAGATTGCAATTTTCAATAAAACCAATGGTCTGTCCTCTGATTCAAGAGCAATTTGCTCACCCTCAATGGTGCAGCTCTGCTGGACACAGCTGCATGTGTGCCACTCCCAGAAGGTCCTGTGCAATCATCTGCAAGAAGCAAAGTCCCAATGTGTAAGTCTTCTGCAGTATGAAACTGAAACAGAGGGGCACTTCCTTGTATACATAAGAGACATATTGCAAAACACACACAGAAATAAAGATTTTTATGAGAACATGTGACAAACCATCTAGAAAGCCAACAGTGTATCTGTGCCTCAGATCATCAGTTGTTAAAATCATCGCTGTCTGTGCAGGGCTCCTGCTTTACTCACGGCCTTGAATGGTCTCTCTGTGAGCTGAGTCTTCATTCAAAAGTCGATTTTTACAAAGCATCTCGTCATTGTCAGAATAACATCTTCATGAACTAACTCAAAATGCTAAGCAAAAGCAATTTAATCCTTGTCTTTGGAACACAGCACACTGTTGCTGTACACTATTGCTAGAATAAGATASATAGTGGTCAAGTATGGATTGCAGTTACAAAGGGCATTCTATGCTTTCATTGAAAAAAAAAAAGAGGTCACATTTGATTTTTTTTCAGACTTTCAGTATTTGTCCCTCTTTTCAAGCTTCATTGACAGCGCTACAGGAAGTTTCACAGCAAATACCTTTTATCCCCTAGGATGCATAGCAGCTGGGCTGGCCGACGGACTTACAACTCTGCACATTTTTCAAATGTTTCCTTGACTGCTTTTTAGGAACAGTTATTTCTATAAACCTTTTGTTACTTCGARGTTGTCCAACCTTCATGGAAATTCCTTTCTAAATGAATATGAAACAGTATCTTCACTGCTTCTGAATCACTAATTTCTGTCATGTCCATTTAATCTTGTGCTTATTTTCAGTTTCCATTCACCTTCTTTATTCTATTTGCAAAAGCTCATTTTCAAGTATAATTTCATTTTTTTTCTATCATCCCTTTAAAAAAATATTTTGTTTTTGTATATATTTCTCTTATTTTTTTCCATTTTCAAAAGTTCTGCATTTTTTAAAATCCTTCCCAAAGTTACAGTTATTTGTAGAGGCTTTGTAGAGGCTTTTTAGTCCACAGCAGTAGTCAAAAACATTTCGTGATACTGAAAGAAGGGAGTTTGCTTCTTCCTGCTTGCAAGCCTGCAGGTTTCCTCTCAGTCATGTGTGTTTCCTTGGCTTCTCATTAAGAAAAACAAAAAAAGAGACAAGAACTATGTGTTCTTGGCTTGTCACAGCATTTTACTACCTTGAAGGACAGAGATCAACTTGTTGGGCACAAAATGAAAACTTTAGAACAAGCAGCTTGTGGGTTTTTAAAAATAATTTTTATTTGGCATCACCAGTCAAGACTTTCATGTTGCTGAAATCTATTGCTGTCTCTGAAAAATCAGTCAACCTAAGCTGGTACAAAATCAGTTCAAAGAGAGATTTTTCTTACTTAACAATATTTAGAAGCTTTTGAAAGTGTCACCTCAAATGAAGGATAATAAATACTTAAAATTTGTTCCTACTCTCTTCCATAAAGCARTAATAAAGGACATAAATTCTGGCCTTCACAACACAAAAGCTACATTGAAAGAATTTTAGGAGGTTGAGAAATCACACCCTGATTTTGGCTTTCATACTCTTGATGATGATACAGTTCTTACTCATGTGTGTCCAACTTAAAAAAAAAAAAAACAGAACAAGAGGTGGACTAAATGAGTGATTACAATGTATTTACTTTCTCCTTCAGGCCAGGTGGGTGATTAACCATACAGAGTGCTGTTGTTTTGACTACTGTGCTGACCACCAGCAGTGATGGATTCCCATCTTCTATGCAAATGAATATATTTGCTTTTGGCCTTTAATCTGCAGACATATGTTATGTTAAGGGGAAATATTAAAATTAAGCATCTSCAATCCATTCCAGGATTTGGAATAGGACATGTTCATGTGTGCAAGATTACTCTGCCTGCTGCCTATGAATTTGCCCTTCCTCCTTCTACCTACTCCTGCAAGTCTATCTTGATCCACTTCAGCAGACTGAAGACTTTTTCCTTCACTCATGGGACTCTGCCCAATCTCAGTCTTCTTGTCCAGTCTGTTTCAAGATAAGATCAAAACCATGACYTGAAAATCTCCATTTGGCCATCCCCTAACACCAGAGGTACTTGAGCTCATGTATCTGAGGTATGCCATAGGCTTCTCTTAGAGAAGAAACAAGAACTTTCATGGCACCACGGATCTGTTTGAGACTGTGGGAGTTAAATTGCTGCCCAGACTTCTCTGACACATTGKCTTAATACATATTCACTTTCAATCTTATGCAAAGGTGTTTCTTAGTGGCATATTAACCACTCTGCCTATTTCCAGCAGCATTTGTTTCAGATTTTTTTCTTCTCATTTTTCTGAGCTGTAAATTTTGATCTGCTCTGTCCCTTGGATTTTCCCCCATATTTATTTTAGTTGCTTTTTCTGCTTATTTGATCCGGATCTTGGCTTCTTTATTATCTTAGTTGGCATTTCTCCTTTTTTTTTATTCCAAAAGCAGTGTTTCAGCACTTAAATGTCTGACAGGTTAATCGTGACAAAAAGGAATGTACTTAAATCTCATTATATTTTTCAACTTCAAAGAGTTTTGCTCATATTTATTAATGTATCATCACAATATTTAAGTCAGAATTACCACTGCTGTTTCAAAGGTAGGTGAACTGAGGTGCAGACATTAAAGCTTAAATCTCTTATACATTTAAAAAGTACAAATAGTCAGCAGGAGGCCTAATCTGTAGGAAGCAGAAGTCTGGTACTAAGAGGTTTTTCAAAGCTTGTGTTTGGTATTGTCCAAGTTTCSCAACTTCGTTGAGTCTGTGCTCTARTGCAGTGGATTTAAGCACCTTCGTCATCTTCGAATAACAGTGTTCTGAAGTACTACAAACTTAACTACCTAAACCAACAYCAACCTAAATGACTCTCTGCCTGGCCTAAAGCAAACTAGTACKATGCAGTAACACCTTACTGCATGTGGGAGGATTGTCTTTACAGGTGATGTCAAATTCCTCCATGCAGACTGAAGTGCAAGAGAGAACAGTAAGGTAGTGATTAACGTTCTAAAACTTCACAGATTATGGGAGGGTGGGAAATATTACAGTTGTTTGTTSCTGCTGCTGTCCCCATAAAGGCTCCAGTCCACAGTACCAGAGAACACAGTGGTTCCCCTCTTTATGACCATGTTTTGGCATTTCTACTTGCACTGATACATGGCAAAAGCACTGCTGCGCAAACACCTCTATTGATTTAATTCTGAAAATATAACASSTCTATTGATTTAATTCTGAAAATATAACACACTGCTAAATACAAAAAAAATTAATGTGAGCATTGCAACTATGGATTTTTTATTACCCTGAATTCTAAGTAGCACACATTAATACTGTACATCATAAAACTCTTAATCATGTAGGTATACTCCTCAGTTTATACTATCTGATAATACACTACCACTCTTCTAAATCATTACCAGTGTAATCTTTAAAACAGTAGCTCTTTGTCCACTGTAGGTGGTAAAAAGAGAAAGTATTATCTTCATCAGATATCACTGCTTTCATTTTTTCTTATGGTATTGTTTATTGGTGACTAAGGTCTGCTTACTTTCAATTCTAAGCAGGACCTCACTCTATTACTTAGCTTTTAAGAAAAACTCCTTCTCAAAAGCCTGTAAAATAAGATTGAAATCACGGATACACTTTTTTGAAAAGTATTCAGKAAACAGTACTACTGAATATTAAAAGCTCAGATGTTGCAGTACTACACCACAAAAAATATTTTCTTCAACTAGTCATGATGAACTATTTTTCCCAGTGTTGTTTTAAAACGATATTCCAGATTGACATTAATTATCACTGCTACTAAGTTTCTACAGTATATAATRAAGTAAGGCTTGAGGAAAATTATTACACTCTCTAATAGAAATGACTGATATTTTCTGTGAATACTGAAAATAGTCTATACATTAGGTTTATATTGTCATCAGATCTCTTTTCTTTTTCACCAGCAACAGATAAATCCACTGTTGCATTTTATTTTATTTTTAGATGAAAACTAATAGTTGGTAAAGGTACAAACACACGTGCACATTGGAAAATATATTTTGCGTCTCTCCAAGCTGCAAGAACCATCGTATGCTCATTATGCYACATCTGTGGTTCAGAAAAGCAGTACATACCATGGATATAGTAACACTTCTGCGTAAGCAACAGTCAGTACTTGTATAAATCCAAAAGGAAACACAATTATTTAACACCATTTCTAAGATTCACCTTCAAATTCAYTATATTTGATAAGCTCTGTAACTGCAAACCACTTCAGCTTCAGTGGTACATAAAGGTGAAGAATAAGTATGTTTATTTTTAAACTCCAGTTCCTGTTGAAATTGTCAATGACTTTTAAAGGAAGTATTCTGAAGCACCAGAACAATTATTTCAGATACAGAACTTCCAAGTGGAACACATGACTGAAGGAAAGTATCATACCATAAATAYTCTGAAATTACTTTGAGCAGTCCACCTGTTTTATCACCACAAATTTCATTTGCCAAGATGTAGTTACTGTACTCACAAAACTGTGATTATGTTCAGAATCACTAATTCTAATTCACATTTAATTTCAGGAAATCTGAGTTCAAAAAGAGCCTAATCTTTTAACTTCTTTTTATTGTATGGCTAGACTAGAAAAAATTGTCAGGTACTCAGGATATCTGCTTCCTTAGCTGCCAGTTTGCAGAGAGCTGCAGGAATGGGTTTTCAGAAAACTGCACAAACATTTTAAATCTATTTCTAATTGTTAGCATACTGCCCATAGCTACACAGTTCGAATTTCAGCCTTAGGTACACGGAAAGAAATGAGACTATTTGGAAGACATTCCATGTTTCTTCTGTTTTCCACACCGATTTCTTTTTCCACTTTTGGTGCTTTTGGACTTAYTATCACAGCAGCATCATGATGCTAAGTACATGACAGCAAAAACCATCAGAATTAAATTCTCAGCTTAACACCACTTCCTCCTTTCCCTTACTCCCACTTCCCAGAAGCTGTGTCAATGCTTTTCCACAGATTCTTTGTTCCAGCTGTGGCTAGAGGATCCCTGTCACCCCTTCTTCCACCAAAGGGCTATGGCAGAAAGCTGTGCTGAGCGCAGGGTCATGGGAGATGGGGGTGTCTTGGCAGAGCACATGCAAGAGGAGCTTGTGAAGATGAAGACAGTCCTGCATCACAGGATGAGACTGCCTCACAGGAAAAGRACATGGCCTCAGTGTCCAATAAACTTTGAAGTGGTACAGACAGAAGCCCTCTTCTTCCACCACAAGTAACATCTCCATGGTAGAAGAGATGGTGAGAAGAAGGACAAGAAAAGAGGTTGGTTTTTTTTTTTAATTCTGAATGTTGCTTCTCTTTTCTTTTCACACCTACATATTATACACTTCCCTTCTTTCTTCTGCGCTTTTCCACCTCTCTCCTGCCCAAATAACTTCTCCTTTCAGCTTTCTCTTGAATCCCACATTATCCTATTTTTGTCACACTTTCATTTTTCCTTTCAGAGAGAACCACAGAATTATAGAACCATTTAGACTGGAAAAGACTTTAAGATCATCGAGTCCAACTGTTAACACAGCACTATGAAGTCCACCACTATACCACGTCCCTAGGCCCCATGTTTTTAAACACCATTTTAAACATCTTTTAAATACCTGCAGGGATGGTGACTCCATCACTGCCCGTGGCAGCCTGTTCCAGTATTTAACAACCCTTCTGCAAAAGAAATTCTTACCAATATCCAATCTAACCCTCCCCTGGTGCAATCTGGGGCCTCATTCGAGTTCTYGTTACTTGGCAGAAGAGACTGATGCCCACCTGGGCACCCACTGGCTCAGGTTCAGATGCTGTCCACCAATACCCTCAGGTCCTTTTCCACCAGGCAGTTTTCCAGATGCTCTCCCCCCAGCCTGTAGCACTGCAGGAATTGTTGTGACTCAAGCAGAGGGCCCAGCATTTGACTTGCTTGAACCTTGTACCACTGGCCTCACCCCACGGATCCAGCCTGCCCAGATCCCTCTGAAGAGCCTTCCAGCTTTCCRGCAGATCAACACTTCTGCTCAACTTCTGTACACAGACTGAGGGTGTTCTTGGTCTCCTCAGTCAGATCATKAATAAAGGTATTAAATCTGCCTGACCCCAACACTAAGCCCTGAGGAACACCACTGCTAACCAGTGACCAGCTGGATGGAGCTCCTTTCACCAACTCTCTCTAGGCCTGGCCATCTCGACACTTTTTTTACACAATGAAGAGCACTCCTGTCCAAGCCACGAGCAGTAGTTTCTCCAYAATGTTGAAATAAATGGTGTCAAAGGCTTTACTGATGTCCAGGCCGACACATCCACAGCCTGTCCCTCATCCACTAAGTGGGTCACCCTGTCACAGAGGAACAGGTCAGTCAATAAGGACCAGCCTTTAATAAACCCATGGTAGCTATGCCTGATTACCTGTACATGCTGTGTGAGGCTATCAGGATCTTCAATATAATTTGCTTCATATCCAAACTAAACCTTCCCTGTCACAACTTCGAGGCCACTTCCTTTTGTCCCATTACTTGTTACTTGTGAGACTGGCCCCCACCTCACTCCAACCTCCTTTTGGGTAGCTCTGAAGAGCAATAAGGTCCTCCCTGTTCCCCCTTGACTCCTGACTAAACACCCCCAGCTCCCTTTAGCTGCYCCTCATCAGACTTGTCCTTCAGATGCTTCACAAGTTTCACTGCTTTTCCCTGGACAGGCTTCAGCATCTCAATGTTTGCTTTAAAATGAGGGCCCCAAACCCAAGCCCAGTACTTGAGACACGGCCTCGCTGCTGCCAAGTACAGAAGCACAATCACTGTCCTCATCTTGCTGGCCACACTATTGCTGACACAGGCCTGGATGCCACTGCCCTTCAAGTCAGCTCATATTCAGCAATCTGTGCCCCCTGTGACCCAGTGCTTTTAAGTCCCTTACGCTTATTTTCCAGCACAATTCCTGTACTTTTTAGAGATTCCTTTTTCTGCCTTGCCCCCCAAAACCCCCCATCCCACTGCCTGACAACCACCACTTTCGGGGACCGGCTGAGAGCGCAGCTCCCCCCTGCCAGTGGCTGCCTGGGACGGGGAGGGAAGGCCTCATTCAGCACAGCGCTGCCCGAGGCCGCAGCCCCGCATCCCCGGGGCAGCGCCGCCAAAGCCCGGGCGCAGAACCAGCCCCGGCCCCGCCGCACCATTCGGTCCGACAGCGCCCGCCCGCCGGCGGCCCCGCCCCAGCGCCTTCCCGCGGGGTGACGCCGCCGCCCCGCGCCGCGGAGGCGGGACCCGGGCACGGCGGGTGTTCGTAAGTTCCTTCCCCCCGCGGCGGTGGGGCCGCGGCCCGGGCTGGGGGCGGGCGGCGCCGGGGCGCGGCCGTCCCGCTCCCTGCCCGCCTGCGGAGCCGGCTGGCGGCGCGGGGCCGGGAAGCAAGAAGGCGGAGGGGTGGCGGCTCCCGGCGGGGCGGGTGCTTCCTCCGGGCCTCACTGGGTGAGCCCGAGGGGTTCCTCGCCGGGCGCTGCTGCCGGAGCTCTGCGCCTGCGGGGCCCTTGGCTCGCCCCGGTACGGCACAGCTGGTCCTGCTGCTCGGCCTAGGGGCGCGGCGGGCTCGGCAGCGTCCCCCGGGCCGCCGAGGTGTGTGCGGGGCCCGCCCGGCTCCCGCCGCCGGAGCCTGGGAGCGGCGGTGCGGGGCCCGCGGCGCTCGGCCGGGGGCGCCGTGTGAGCCCTGAGCCAGCGCGGCCACCCGAGCCCCGGCCCGGGGATGCCACAGCCCGGCCCGGGGAACAGCCCCGCGGGTGCGGAAACTGCGAGAGGGCGTGACTGCCGTTGCCGGTTSTGATGTTGTAATAAAGACCTGCAGAAAGGCCGCGTGTGACCGGTTCCTGCCAGTCACTACGGTTGCCTGTACAGCTWACGCTTTTTCAGTGGTGGCCATAGAGCGTGAGCTCTGTGAGGGGTGGCAGTGGGTGCCTCCAGGTTCTGGGCAGCATTTGGCTCCCGTGCGGTCCCTGGCAGCGTGAGTCAGAGCTGTGCGCYCAGCTCTTGACTCCAGGCCTGAGCGATGTTTCATAACCTTGCTGCTGCTGCTTCCATAAAAGTACAAATAGGATGCGCAGCCCTCTCGGGCTCCTTACGGTTTGGAAGGGACTGATGGCCGAATGCGTTTTGTCCTGTGGCTGCAGAAATGGATGCAGTAAATGGATGTAGTGTTTGTGTGCAATTTACTGAGGCCTATCGGCTTATAATCCATTGGAACTTCTGATAATGACATCAGGAACAAATCACAGGTTCCAAGTGATCAGATGTGTCTGGCATAGATAATACAAGGAGGGAAACATTTTAAAGCCGCATAAAAGAGTTTTCAGAAGACWGTGTGAATGTCTACAGCCTGCAGATTTGAAACTATATGAAAGAGAGACTTGTTTCAATTTATTTTCTCCAAAAGTCATGCCCTATTAAAAGGTTTACCTAGTTCTATACCTAAATTAAAATTGATGTGGTGTGTCTCGTGCTCACTTCCTTTCTTCTCCAACATAACTGTTGTTGAAGCTTTTTAATGTGTATTGAAGTCTCAGTCAACAGCCTAGSTGTTAAATGCTGTATAGTTAAGCTAATTATAGTCTTGAGTTTTCTCGTACTAATTTATTTGAACCTGTAATATGCCATTAAAAGTGGTCTTTCATTATATTATTCCCTAATAAAAATGAAAGGGGAGGATAACATAGGGTAAAAGCGCAGCTCCCTTGGATCACAGTAGTTTATTGCAGATTTTTTTCCCCACAGAACTATTCAGCAATCAAAATACTGAGCTGTTGTTCTTTTGTTTGTTTRTTTTTTCAATAACTTGATTGTAGCTCGTTATTTTTAGTAATAGTTTAAGTTAATCTTTTTCAAAGTTACTTTTATGTAAAGCAAAACACATCAGGGATGAGTGCATTTTTTTCCTGCTTCAGTAGCTAGAAGAATTGGATTTTTTTCCATCTTAGAATTTGTCAAAACACAGAAAGGAAAAGGGAGAAATAAAGTGTATGGCAAGTCGCATATTTAAAATATTTTTCGTAATGGTCTAATGTTCTTAGCATTTAATTCTGAAGATTTTCTTGGGTAATGATAACTGGAAGATCAGAAGAAAACCAGTACTATGCAAATGTTTTTGGCTTTCGAGCAGGCTATTGAAGAAACAGATTGGAGTAGCTGAAGTTGTAATTTAAGTGTTTTTCAAAGCATTTACTGAAGAAAATACTGGTTTCTTATGTTTCCTGCATCTTATTTGTGAGTGAGAATATCAGAACTAGCAATGACAGGAAGAGCATATATATGAGATACTTCTGACTTTCTCACTGAAGCCTTAGAAATGCTTAGTGATTGTCACACATATGTTTTTGATGTACAGGTTCAAGGATTATGTTGTGCTAGGTGGGAGGAGTGTTCTTCATCAGTGACTTGGACTGTTTCAAGCATTTTTATGTGCACAGGTAAAACATTTATAGTCCTGGTTTAATGTTTTAAATGTCTGTATGAAACTGGTGATGGTTTTATGTATTTATTTGAGGAGGTAGATGGTGTCAGGTCAAAGTGAAATAGCCGAATGTTGAATGTAGAACTTGGATTGGAAGCTGACTGGAAATATTGCTGCAGTTGCAATTAGAGAAACTTCAGAGTTTTCAAAGTGCATGGAAGAATCTGAAATGTATGAAGTTCCATCAGTTATTTTAGCAATATTTATTCAGATATTTATTATTGTAATCTCTAGTCTAAAGTCCTGTTAATGTATGGTATACCTCAGAGGAGATGCTGTTGTATTGTGGGTAAACATGTTTTATTAGAATTCTTGTTTATTCACTGCTTCCTAAAATGTTTATCTCTTCTATTAAATATGATTTTGCTAAATATATTTCCTGAGATAYTGGAACTTTCTGTTTTTGTTTGCTTTTTATTTCCTTGAAATAGGAATTAAGATGGATGAAATGTTTCATTGGTCATAGCAGCAGCAGGACAAATAAGGTGGGTATGTTGAAAGATTACAGTAATATCTTTACAGAGTGTTTTAGATTTTGATTCTGTGTCCATCTGAACACAAAGACAGTTTTTGCCTCTGTGTTTGAGTTGCTGTTTATTTGCCCATTTGAAATTCTTTAAGGCCATTGAGGCTGTACTCCATTGGGTTTGTACTCCAGTGAAACTGATTTTTTTCATAATTTCCATAAAATATATTAGTGGTTCAGCAGCAGGAAAGTATGTTTTGATGCTCATCGTTATTTGCAGTCAAGACAAGACACGGGCCTTATTTGCTAAGACTTAATACTTCATGTTGGTCTTTTAATTCACTTACAGAGATATAGAACATGTTTTACTTAAAAAGATTTTTAAAAAACAAATTTAAAACATGACCACATATTTTTACAAGACTAACATTGGCAAATAAGAGAAACAGTGCTGATTGAGTAATAATTGAGCTCTTTCTCATGGAGTATATTTGCATGATTTTGTCAAAGTTAAATGAATTACAGACTTCTTCACAATGTAACCACCATTAAATTATATAACAGATTTTTTCTAAATTTTTTTAAATTTCAAAAATAAAAAGTTGTAGTTTTTTAAAAATTTCATTCTTTCTTGTGCTGATGTAATAAAGACCTTCTTACTGCCAGCTTAAAATGGCATTTTGAGAATGCTGTTGTYTGTATTGTATTTGCTCTATGGATGTTGGTCTTGTCACCTCATGAAACCACAGARCAACTGGGTTGAAACCATTCTATTCAAATATCATGAAGTGTGATATTTGCTAATTAAGTATGTCTTTGGCTTATTGTACTATAGTACTGTATTTGCTGGTATTGGTTTGTCCTTAATTGGCTGATTAAACCTAGTGTCAGTTGTATTCAAGCATTACTCTTTAAAGGCCTGAATTCATGGGTATTTATGGTGTAATTGAATGTTATAGGAAAGTTAGTGTGGTTTGTACAGCAAAACATTGTAATCTGATAACTCTTCCACTTAATATCAAGAACATAATCAAAACACCATAAACCTCACTGTGGTAGAACTGTACTGTGTATTGAACAAGGATGTGAAAGGGCATCAATTAAGGAAAGACTGTCTTTGCTTTGTCACTTCAGTCTTCTACCATTCTAGGAAAGAATGTTTTCCTCACCTAAACTGTGCGCTGTTCTTTTTCTCTTTGGTTCTTTTCTTGCCTCTTTTTGAAGGCTATACGGTACTGAAAGCCTTGCTTGGAGGGAGGCTGGCTGGTGTTCTCATACCAGAAGAAGTTTAGTACTTTGCTGTTAGTTCACCTTGAATTGTTGCACAGAGGAAAGGAAAGAATGTAATCAGTAGCTCAGTCCATCTTTCGGAATTGTAATACATTGTGGTCACTTAATTTGTAGTTAAACTTTTATTTTTGCAGAATAATGAGATTTTTTTTTTCATGGAATCATATAAAGAGTAAAATTATGGAGTATTGAATCATAAACATGCTTTTTTTTTGAAGTGTGACTTTTAGAGGCTGCTATAGGATGTTAATTTCAGTGTGTGCATCGTGGTTCGTTCGGTGCTTAGCAGTTTATTGTTTTTTGGAAAGTCTAAACCCAGGATTGTTGGTTTAGAAAAAGTGTCATGGTTAATGCCAAGAAGAGGTCGTGGGGTGAGCTTCAGAGCTGGGCTGTTTGAGCCCTGCTGAAGAGCCTCAGTCACAGCAAGTCACTGGGGAGACAGGAGTATTCTTGTGGCTCACTTGGGTATTTGCAGGTGCTAAAGAGATGGAAAAGCAGCTTGGAAAATTTGTTGGATGGGTAAAGGAGTTGTGGGGAAAGAAACAACTTCTGGGAGACTTACTAGGATCTATCACTGAACTTGGTTTGGGATATTAGCTTGGTTGTAAGTTATAGTTCCAGGGAATATTTTTGGTGTTCAAGTATGAGTGGCAGAGCAGTCAGAGCTATGTTCCCATACTCAGTCTTTTTTATGAAGCCCTTTGTTGCCAGTAGCTGAATGCTGAAATGTCTGTAGGAGTTATTTAATGGTTTTATGTGACCCCAAAGCAGAAACCAAACCAAAACCCCCCTCAAAGGTGCACTATTTAGCTGTGAAGGACAATTGCAAGGGACTGTGTCTCTTCTTCAAAGGATCTTTCTCTTGGGCCAGCGCTGCAAAAATGGTGTATGGTGACAAATTGCAGCTTAGACTGATGTCATTGCTCTTACACCTGTGCTTCTTTGCCACTTCTCTTATATGTATGTTTGTGGTTATTTGGGACAAACTGTAGAAAATAGGGATTTTACAAAAAATGTTACTGATTTTTATAGTTTTGAGCACACTTCAGTCTTCTGCTGAATGACATAGAACTTAATTCTGGTGGATTTTTTTGGCCAAGACTGGTTGGCCTCCTAAGGGAGACTGCAGTCTGCTGATTGTGAGGGTGTATGATCTCAGATTTATATCAGGCTGTCCTTTCAAAGAGTGCTACATTAACCAAGACATGAAGTTCTGACAGTTTTTGCTCTTCTTCAGCTCAATCAGAACAGAACTGCTGGTGAAGAAATAAGGTAGATCCATGTTTTTRGGAAGCAGGGCAGTAAAACTGAACTACCCAACGTTGGTCTCTGCTAATCATGTGCAGTGTCCTAAARATACAGCCCCTCAAAATATTGTTAGGGAATTAAAAAGGGTCAGTCTATAGAAATCYGCATAGTCCTGTTGTGTATGTAAGTGTAGTACTCTGTGTGTGATGAATCAAGCACTTGGAGGTTAGCAGACTGCCAGTAAATTAATATGRATGTTCAGTGGGTTGTGTTACTTTTGTCATCAACAGATTTTGAGSCTTTACTGAAGCAGGCAAACAAATCAGTATTGGATTTAGAAAAAAGGAATTGTTCYATATTACAGGACTCAAATGGAGACCACCCAAATGCCTTCAGCTGGTTTTTGTTATTTTCACAAATAGTTTGTTCTTTTAGCAGAGTGTTTAAGAACAGAGAGTCAGGTCAATTGCTCTATTATGTTTTTCCCTAAACAGCAATATTAAGCAAACTTTACAATATTGTTCATCACTGAGGAAAAAAAAAGTCTTATAGATTCTCTTGGTTTTTAGCTTCTAGARAAAAATAGTGACAGGCTGTTGGGATTTCAAATCTTTAGATTATAAATGTAATGCACTGTGTTTTTGGAAACTTTTTGTAGTTTTGGCTGGATTGTACCTTGTAGGGGCCAGTATAGTATCTATTATATTTTATGGCATTTAGCAAGTTAATTCAGAGATGTTATATATTTTCCATAGTTCTGGTAGAATGAGTAGGATACAGAATATTCCTGTCCTCCATAGTATGATTTATCTTTTCTATTACAGTCTTAGTAAAAAATACAGCAGACCTACCCTTTGAAAAATTGACTTGATTTTGTGCCAAAGCACGCTTGGTTCCTCATTGAAGACCTAAAAGCAAACAGTACTGGGCAGTTACCTTTGCTTAGTGTGTGTTTGTGTTGTCCTGTAAACCAGTGATTTTCTTTCTGGGAGGGTACCCTGATAGGCAAATGACAAAGATTTGCAGTSTGTAATTGGTGAGTTACAAAGAATAAATTATGCTGAAGGACAAAAAAGCAAAGACTGCCTGGCCCCAAATGATGTCTTGGCATGTTAGTAATGCCACATACTCAAAGTGGGGGACTGTGTGTTAAAAATCTTGTTTCTTCYCTTTACTTCTGATACCTGTGTTCATACTTGCAATCAAACTAAACAAAGTGTGATGGAGTATAAAATGCTGTGGTAAAAATCAGTGTCTTACTGTCATACAGCATGCCATCACAGTGGATGTGGTGCTGGATGCCTCTAAAAGGGATGTAGAGAAGAAGGGAATCAGTGAAGAGTCTAAAAAAGGAATCTGTGGAGATGGAAATTTGCTTTTATAAAGATAAATTGGAAAAAAAAAAAAAGATTGTTTAGCCTTTGAAAGGCAGTGAATATGAAGTATAACACAAGTACACAGAAAGATTAATTGTTTGAGAAGTAACTCAAAAGCTGTTGATTTTTTGGTTCATGCTCTAAGAATAAGGGGACATTTGGGTGTCAAAGTGAGAAAGGAAACTTGAGAAAGGATCTATTTCCTAATAAACTGGTAAGACTGAGCTCTGCTGTCTAGGGATATTTTTAATTTAGAAAAATTGTAGTAGAAATTGGATAAGTTAGAGTGCAAGAGTATTTTTAGGAGAAAAGGCTTAGGTTACCTTTTCTCCTAAAAGAATATAATCCCTCATCTTTTTGTCACTTGCAAAATTATTTTTTTCTATCATGATTTTTAATAAAGCTCATCTAAAAACCATGTGTTGATGGTGTGAGTGAAGGAATTAAGTTTGTTTATGGGAGAAAGAGTTACAGCAGCTCCCTAATTTGTTCTCTTTCCCTGTATCGGGTTATATCTAGGGGAGATACCCACTAGGTAAATATGTCTASTTCTCTTAGTAGGGTGCACTGATTTACTTTGTTTGTCTTGTAGATGTAGATATTGGAGGAGAGGTTTTGGGGATTAATATCAGGGTCCTCCTGAAATTGGACAGAATTTATGTAGGCCAGTTGTTTCTGTGGCTTGCTGCTTGTGAGACACTGCTCTGTTCAGCTTTGATTTTTCTGTTTCCTGGGCTCATGCATGAAGTTGGTGTTCCTGCAGTAATTTAATTTGAGTCAGTACACAAGTTTATTCTGTACCTAGAGTGATGGAATATTTTGGGAGGATGAAATGAGCTAACGCTGGCCTTCTGTGTCAGCCTGCCAACTCCCAGCAAGTATGTAAAAAGTCATAAAAATAGCAGTGGGGGTATCTTAATTAAATGAGCATGCTTGTCGCTTTGCCAGTCTTTTCTGTTGGCACGGTTCAAGTCCTAGAAACTGTTTGCTTTCAGTCTCTATCAAACTCAAATATAAAACTCTGTGATAAAAGCATCAGGAGCAGTGTTCAACAGGAAAAGACTGCAGAATCGGCTTTTTCTCCTTCCCACTTAAATGCCATTTTCTCTCTGTTTAATGCAGGCTGCAGTTTTTACTTTTGGTGTGTTTAGCAGCAGATTGAGTTAAATTTGTTGTATTTGGCTCTAGAGCACCAAAGAGCAGATGTCACGGAGGTGCCATGACAGGAATAAAAAAATCCAGAAGGCTTGTGGGAATTTGGGGGTGAGAGGGAAGTCTTCCTCCTATTTTTTCCATGCTAGAATCCGTATTATAGCATTTGGAGCTGGCATGCAGTTCAAAACTTGCTGTGCTGCAAGGGTTGATGCACTGACGCAGACATTCTTTCCCACAGCTCAAATTATGGAAACAAAGTTTATTTATAAAATAAAACATGCCTGTGAAATTATAATTGATACCTTAATTACAGGGAACTTGCCTGAGGGATGGTAACTTAGCAATCCGTGGGACATTTTCCTGGCTTAGAATAGCCATGATTTATACTGAAACATTTTCTCTGCATGAATCCTAGAAATGGAATTCCCCTGTCAAGGCAGAAAAACTTTAACTGAGAGGTACTCTGCCAGGGATGATAAGTCTAAAGTAACAGTCAACATTTAAACATTATTTAGAGTTGGAACATCTCTAAACCATGAACATCTCAAAACTAAACTTTGCTATTCTGGATTGTCAATACTTGAAAAATACGCGTTTAAAAAGCCACTGCTGCATGTTGCCATTCTTTACAGGTGGGTCCCAGATGTATGTGGGATCCTGGAGAAATTTCTTGCTTTGGATTATTTCTTTTCACTTTTGTAGATTAACATAATGCTCTGAAAGCCAGTGGTGGCTTCTTTCTTTAAATCTTACCTTATTAAGGGCCATTTCTGAAAATACTTGGTGTAGTTTGTTAGGTAGCAGCCTGATGGCTTGTTTCTTTCTTTCTCATATCTTTGTTTTTCATTCACCATCTACTTGCACTGCAGGAGTATATATTGCCACAGTATAGTTTATAGAAACATAGATACAATGTAATTTATGTCGTATTTACATAATTTTGGTTGCATGTTGCTATGTTTGAAAATCGTGCCAATTCTCTGTTGTTGTATGTGTAGAATGATGTACTTGATAATTTCTGGAGGAATTTTTTTTTCTGTGAGGAAAAAGTTTTATTTACACAGTGATCTAGAGGGGAGGACAGTAATAAATCTACTTTTCCTTGAGATGGTACTCACTGATCTTGTATTAGTGTTTTAGTAAACCACGTTGACTCCTGATTTGGGTCTTCTATTCTGGTGCTGAAGCTAAAATCTTGTCTAGCTCTTATAATTTGCTGGGGAGATGGGATTTGAAATAAAAGGAGCATTTGTTCTTGTGCATTTAAGAAGGATATGAAGTCTTACTTAATTTTAAAAAGCAATTAGTATAGTGGGATCACTTGACAGAAGCATCATATGTGTAAGGTATATAATGTACATGCTCTGTTCACCTCTACGAAGTGCTGAGCAGAGAGTGCTGCTGTTCAGGTTTGAGAACAAACCTTCCCATGTCTTCTACTGAAGAAAAATATCAGTGCACTGCTAAAAGGACACAGGACTAACTTGGCTGTTGGCTGTAGCATGTTGAGTTTCTTGGTTAGACAGCTAATTTCAGTGACTTGAAAGTGACAGGCCTGGGGATAATTGTGGTCAGAGCTGCTCCAAGAGGATATTGAGTGAAGCCTTCTGAATTTCCTTAAAGATAAGGAAGCCAGGTTTGATCAACAGCTCCTGGGAGGGTTTTTCAGACACTCAGTCTAGTCCAGTGCAGGATTTTTCACCTCTGAACAGTTTAGAGCATGTACTGCTGAAGATGAGCTGGTGAAACTAACAGKTTTGGTGTGTTTGATTAGCATCATTTATGTTTGCCCTGAAGTCAATTTCTTACAGCTATTTTTCCCCTGGTTGTCAAATTTCTTTGTGTCAGAAAGACKTTGTGACCACCTAAAAAAAGTTAGAAAAATGATTATATTGTGGATTCTGTATTTAAAGACTGTGTTCTAGAGGATTTAAGTAATTAAGTATTTGTAAGGTTTCTTTTACATGATAAGATTTTGCTTCAAAAGCATGAAACTGTAGCGTGTTTAGGCTAGATCAAGGTTGTACCTGTTTTATTTCTCTTTTAATGATTTCATGCAAGCATCAAACCTACATTTATGTACTAGCATGGTTTGAAGATAGGTGAGTATTGTGAGGAGAGCTGATCTAGGGTGTTATTAAGGTATAATTGATCTAATTCACTGCAAAAGTTTTGAAACCTTTTTGAAGGTGTTTTTTTGATCTAAAAATCTTCAAGTATTTGGTATAAAATATTGCTGTTTATTGGAAAGTGAAATTTCTGTTCAATATTGAAAGAAAGCTTTGTTCATGTTCCAAGATTAAAGTGAACCAAACTTGCTTTTCTTTTTTCAATTTTAAAATTATTCTACACTTACAGAAATGTAGATACCTTTGAAAGATTTAGCTGATCAGCTTTTGAGAAGCATAAAAATTCCTTAGATTAATAATAATGCTAACAAAATTGATGGAAACTCCTGAATATACAACTGGATTGCTCTGGTTAAGTCTCTTCCTGTTTCAGGAAGCTGTTCWTTTTGGAAAAGCAAAAAAATCAAAAATATAAAATCTTAGTTACATARTTATTTAAAACCCATTATTCCACAACTGTTATTCCCATAGTTGTGGAATAATGGATTTTAATTTGACCATCATCAAAAATGCAAGTCAAGGAAAAATAATGTATTGATGGTAATACCTGAGAATCTGTAAAGCATCTTTCCCCTAGAAAACAAAAAGTAAAAAAATAATTTGTAAAGTGGACTGTACCTATAGACTATTGCAAGTATCCTATCAGGCTAAGTATCCTGAGCCTTATTTAACCCTCAGGGATTTCAGTGGTGAGAGATGTAATTAACTTGGGCATGTGTGCCTTTTTTTCTCAAAGTGGAATTATGTTTTAAGTATTCAATAATGAAAACTATTTATTTGAATTCTCTTCGTATTATTTCAGACATGAAACACTAGAAAGACCATTTCCAAAACATTTATTAATAATTGCAAAATTAATAGATAAACCTAAAGAATTCATAGATGTTAGTAGTGGTTGAGAGAGAATAGCCATGCTTGTCTGATRGAGGATATTTACAGAGAACGGTTTCAAGTTTTCTTTACTGGCCTCTCTCTCTCCAAGACTTGTGTGTCACTGGTGTAGTTACCTGATAATTCAGTTTTTGGTAATTATCTTTAGAAAGCTGCTCTGGATTGGAAAGGATAAAATGTTTAATGTGTATACTTGCAGTGAGGAGGGCACTGGGTGGCAATATTAATTTGTGTTAGGTTGGCTGGTTGTAGATGTCCACAAAAGAGGAAGTTTTAATTTCTATTCTATTTTAGTCATATTACAAATAACTGTATTTAGAAGCATAGTAATTTTCAAAGCTAGTATCTTTGGAATTCACTTTTTCATTACAAAGTGGTTTCACAGGCCCAAAATACGACATTTATTACTTTAAGGATTTTGAAGTCAATTACATTTCTTTCTAGAAATAAGGTGAATGCCAGTAACCTCCCAATTAAAGAGCATTACTTGTAGTGGTACACATTGTGGAATATCCTGAGTTGGAAGGGGCTTACAAGGATCACTGGGTTCAACTCCTACMAGTTTTCAGATACAGATTCTACAGAGGTTTCACGAAGAGCAGATGTGACCAGGTGGAAAATGTCGATTTGCAGAGGAGTCCTGTGCAGTGCCCAGTGTTGTGAGCCACAGTGCTGCTTCAGGTTGCAGCAGATGAGTCAGTTGCAAATTCCTCATGAGAGGAGTGCTCAGATTCTGACGTGCTGCCTACACTGAGGAGGTGCAGGGAACCCTTCCCGTGGCTGTTGCCACCAACGCCTTTGCACAGTAATAGCCCTTGTAGGCAGCTCCTGCCTTCTGACAGACTGCAGTCAGCTCACCTGGCTGAAAATAGGCTGTGGTTTTAAACACATTGAACTGAAAAAACCCACACAGTATCACTGGGAGTATTTTTGCTTCACATGTACAAGTCCTTTGAAAACAGAATATCTTGCAACAATATTGAAATGGTTTTTTCTGACTGATGAACAAACAGAACACAGTGTTATCTGCTGTGGATAGAYTGATGTTGCATTTATAGCTATTGAAAAACTAGTGGCTCATCTACTACTGCAGTTTTTTTTGGCTAACATCTTGTATGAATATTGTACTGCTAAATCTTTAATCTGCTGTGGAGACAGACAAATTTAGGAGCAGTGACTTTAATCTTTGAAGAACRTGTATTGACTGGGAAAGCTAGTTCAGTTTATTTTTGCAAATCACCAACCCTTAGAAGAGGGATTAAGTTTAGTGCAGGAGAAGATKGAACTTTCCCTTTGTCTCCAGAGTGAGGTTGCAGTGCTTGTCTCTTTTCAGCTTCCATCTCAGTAAAGGAATAGAAAATATAATTGTTTCATGTTTCAGTTTTATCTCCTGAAGAATGGGAGTTATGGTTACTTGTGCAAGCCATAATGTCAGCAATTATTCTTGTCCTTGTTGCTTCTTTACTGCACTGTCTCTGCCCTATTTGCATACTTCTAGTTGAAATTCTCATGTGCTGCTTTTGTATTTTCTTCTTTTTTTGCCCCTTGATTTTATTTATTTAGAGATTCTGCTGAGCAGGTAGCAGAGTAGACTTCAGCTGTGCAGGAATCGGTTGTGCATGTGGCTTTAGTGATGGCAAAATCCCACCTACCTTTGGTGTGAAGGCAAGGAAAAGGAAACAAAACATAATCCAACGGAAGAGATGAGAAAAGAAAGGCTTTGGTAGTAAAGGAAGGTAGAGGGGAACACCTGAGTCWCAAGGTTGGAAGAAAAGAAGCTAAAGTGATACACTTGTTTGGCACTGCAATGTGTCATGATACTGTTCTGATTTGTAATTTTAAGAATAGCTAAAGAAGTGTTTTGCTTAAATAAGGTAATTCACTGATTTTTTTAATTGTAAAAATATCTTTTCATCTCATTTTTCATTGGAGCAGATACACACTAGGAGTCATTTTAGGGGAGCATATTTTTGTTTAATGAGGGTATGTTTATGGTAATTTTGATCAATAAATTAATAAAAACAATAGTGCTTGATTGCTTTATTGCTCATCTCTTATCTTACTGGGGTTATGTACAGCATTGGGTCTTGGTAGATTTGAAGGAATGCTGTTTTCCTTATTGAGTAGCTTAGGAAAAAACTTCTCACTAAAATGGATTGCAGTTGTGTGTGAAGGACAGGGGTGTGATCACTGTTCACTTTCCAATATCACACTTGAAGGCTTTCTAACTAGACTGAACTGCAGTCAGGTCACTCAAATTCCCCTATGTCCCTAAAGAATAGAGATTGTTTCACCAGCAAATACATGGAGTACTTTGAGCCCATCCTGCTGAGTTATGGGGTTTATTTCAGAATTTGGGAGATTAATTTTTATGGAACAGGTAACTGGGAGAGTTAGCTTTCTTGCTTGAATAATGCCCTACATATTTTGGACAGAGATTTTCTTGACTAAATAAGAACAAGAGATTTGACCATCTTCTAGAGGGAACACTGTTTGGTCAGCATAAATTTAAAAGAAAATTCCAGAAGAGACAACTGACCATTCTTGTGTGTTGTTTGCAACTTTTTCATGTTTCTTCTGGGCTTTAATTATACTGCATATACATGGCAAGAAGAAAGACCAGGGGTTTTGTTCTTTTCATGGAGGTGCAGCTTTATCACATTGTTGGGGATTTAGAGCCTAGTAATATATAGTCTTTTTTCCATTCCTGTATTTTGCAATTGGTTTGTGCAGCCTTATAGTCTGGCAGCTGAGAGCTCACTTTKTCATGATTTTTTTTGGCAGGAAAGGGTTACTGTTCACATTTCCTGTGTAATTCCTTCTGATCTTGCTGGGCTGTAATTRCTTTCTTGATGTTAAACATTCCCAGGCTCCTATAACCTTCTAGCCTGCTTGCACTGGCCAAGTTTGTCCCAGGTGATCATGTGGGCGAACCTCCTGTTTTTGAGGATAAAAATCTCTCCTTCCTGTGTAAGATAGGCTACATACTCATTGCTTTGCTCTGCAATCCCAAGAGAAATCTTTTAAAAAATAATAATAAGGTAGCACATCACTCTTTTTGAGTCAGACTTAGCAGCCAAAATACATCACAAATCAAGTGTGTGGGTTAAGAATTTGCTGAATCTTAGTTGAATGACTCCGAGTTCACAYTGAAGATTATTTTTTCTTAATACATTTGGAAAATAGGTTATGATATAAAAAAAGACAGATTTTGGCTGTAGCTTCTTCTTTTGACCATATAATTGGCAAATCTTTTTAAGCTTGTTTGAATGTAGAACTACTTAGCTGAGCCTTCAGGAATCTTTTCTTTTGAATTCTTTGCAGTAGCAGCATATTCAAAGAAAGAAAAAACCCAGAATCTTACTCAGTTCTGTCTTTCTTACATAGTTCAGTTATCCTGTGTTTCTTCTGATTTTCAGTTTTAGTATCTAAACAGTAAACCCAAGGTATTATTTTGTTTTTAAATAGAAGTGACTGTATACTACTGAAAAATGTTGACTTCAGAGGTGTGGGAACTGAAGTGTTCTGTTCTGCAAAGGCACCAAAAGGTTTTCTGTACTGCTCTTCAGCTTTAATGTGGAGGAGCCACCTGTAAGAATGCGAGTGAAGTTTATTTTCCATGACCTTTATGCTGTTTTCTCACAGTGCCAAGAAAGATGAAAGGTTGTGATGGCAGGGTTTTTTTAGGGTGTGAGGAGTTGTAATGTGCTGATACATTGACACTAGTGAATGTTGGGTTGTGGTTTTTTTGGTGGTTTTTTGGTTTTTGTTTTTTTTTTTACTGACAATGTCAGAGAAAGTAGTTGGAGGATCTGTGCTCTGTTTGTTCAAGAAGTAGCCTGAATTTTGATACTTCAGTTAAGAGCAATCTCATTATYTTACTATTCTGTTATAGGTAACTTTTCTGTCATAATCCTAGTCCTACTAACTTGTGCATTTAATTGGCTGTTTTGTGAAATTCTCAGGCTGCAAGTAATTCTGTTTAGCTGTATTATGGTACTTGCAACACAGATACTCAGAACTGTTCCCAGTAACTGACTGACTGACTGAAGTCTTCTGAATGTGTAACTATGAGCTCAATGGGATTATAYAATTATACCTGGAAGAAAATGGTTTGTAGGTAATAAATGGTATCAGTTTGAGTCCTTTTCTTAATTTAATTCTCATGCACTCCAATGCCTGTGCTTTACTATATAAATAGAAATTAAAACAATTGGCATGTGTGTTGTTGACTGTGCAGCAATGCTAGTGAAAGATAGGAAGAATATATTTTAATGAAAATGTCTTTAATCTTTTCAGGAAGTCTTAAATTTGACACCTAAGTTACAATTGAAGTGCAGTCAGTATGCTGCCCAGTTCTTAATTGCATACTTCATCATGTARCTGGGAGCATGGCTGTCAGATCTGTCTGTTTTTGTTGTTGAACCCGATGTTCTTATGGGGTATTATTCAATACAGAGAAATCCAGTCCTGGCATAAAGTATTCGTGCAGTACTTAAGTGAAAGAAGCCTTGAAGCACTAGGTGAGTATAACTGGTCAGAAAAGGATGCTGCTTGTAATTTCCAGTTACATAGTCATTTTATTGTKGCCTGCTTGTCATCTTCAGATACCTGAGATTTGTTAGAACACTTTGTATGAAGTGAGTTTACCTTTGCATATCCACTTAGGTATGTGTTCAACATATTGCAAGCATGATAGGCTGCTGTGCAGCAGGGTAATACTTTGCTTAAAGCTTTTTTTTTCCAAAACAGCTTGCTTTTGACTATAAATTATGAAAACACTGATGAATTCAGAGTTAGTTGAGAGGCAAACCCTCCTGAGGCCTGTTTTCCATCTCACAGGATGTATAGTTCATCTTGCCATTCACTTTACCTGTTTAATTTTGCTTCTGCTTAGAAGGCAGATAAGAATTACTCACTGTTTTGTAATTAAAGGTAACCTGTTTTGAATTTGTTTTGTAAAATACTTAGAATGTAACCAACTAGACTCTATTATGAATTTCACCTTCGTGGTGGAAAGTACCCTGGGTAGTAATGAATTTTCTTCCATGAAAAATTTGTGGTTTTAGAGTCTGTGTGAATTGCCTCTTGCTTTTTGTATTGCAGTCATGTTACAGGATGTAAGCTGGTTCTGTTTACTCTGTTTGTGTGTCCATGTTGATCTAGTGATTTAATATACAACTCTTGTGGACTTCCATGTCTGTAATGTACTAGAGGCTGGATGATGCAGGGAAGAATTGGACCTAACCTTAAGTGTATTTAGTGCAGAGAAAGAAACTCTGGTTTTAACAAGCTGCTATAGAAATAAGGAACTATTTGAATTAGGGGAGCTTTTAAGCTTTCAGACAATGTAGTCAAATGTATTTTTATATTCAGGGTTGTTCTCTCTTAGGGAGGACATGTAAATTACTGTTGTGACAAAATGCATAAATGTGTCTAGGATTTGATAGTAATTAATTCATTTTACTTATCTAAGAATAGATTAAGTGCCTCAGTTTGGAACTGGCTATAAAAAGTAACATGTAAACAAATTTAACACACATCCGGTGTAACAGCACGTTTGGTCGAACTGAAGGYGCTTTGTTTTCAAATGCAGTGGTTTCTCACTTTCAGTGTTCACAAGCTGTTTAGGCACAGAGCTTCTCTTGACTGGATTTTTAAGGGCACATTTATCCCCTGTGGCTTTCTTGACTTGAGCTCTATATGATAGTCTTAAGTACTGCTAAAATGTTGATGAATTATGTTGTTTGCCATTGGTGCGTAGAAAGAATCACAGAATATCCTGAKTTGGKAGAGTCCCACAGGGATCATCAAAGTCCAGCCCCTGGGCCTTCACAGGGCAGCCCCAAGAGTCACACCCTGAGCCTGAGAGCATTGTCCCAATACTTCTTGACCTCTGTCAGACTCGGTGCTGTGAATATTTCCCTGGGGAGCCTRTTCCAGTGCCCAACCACCATCTGGGTGAGGAACCTTAACTAATATTCAGCCTAAACCTTCCATGACACAGCTTCAGGCCATTCCCTAAGGTCCTGTCACTGGTCACCAGAGAGAAGAGATCARTGCCTGTCCCTCCTCTTACCTTCRTGAGGAAACTGTRGACTGCAATRASGTCTCCCTTCAGTCTCCACCAGACCAAGTGACCTCAGCCACTCCTCGCACGGCTTCCCCTCAAAGCCCTGCGCCATTTTGGTGGCTGTGTTGGTGGACACAAGGGTTTTCAGGATGAGAGAGAGAAACGAAACTGTTGACTCCATCAGAAGGCTTGATTTATTATCTTATGATATATATATATATATATTACATTATAAGTATACTAAAAAGAGGAGGAAGGAGAAGGTTTCTCCTCCAGGCTGCTAAGCTAAGAATAGAATAGAAAGGAATGAAAACAAGGGAGCTCTCTCTGACTCTGTCCCAGAGAGCTCAGTCCTTGATTGGCCAYCAACCATAAACATCCAAGATGGGCCAATCACAGATGTGCCTGTTGCATTCCACAGCAGCAGATAATCATTGTTTACATTTGTCGCTGAAACTGCAGCTCTCAGAAATCCTAAGAAAGGTTTTTTCATGAAGGATGTCTGCAACAGGTGGCTCTCCTTTTTACACTTTCTAACAACTTTGTCTTTCTTCTATTGTGGTGCCCACAACTGCACAGAGGCTTCAAGGACAGGCTGTGCCTGTGCAGAGCAGAGTGGGACAATCCCCTCCCTTGCCTGGCTGGCCATACTGTGCCTGATGCACCCCTGGGAGGCCCTGCAGAGAGATCTTGACAAATTAGAGGTCTGGGCAACCACCAGCCAGGTGAAGTTCAACAGGCAAAGTGCCGGATTCTGTTCCTGGGATGGGGCARCCCTGGATGTAGAGACTGGGCAATGAGAGGCTGGAGAGCTGTGCCACAGAAAGGGGCCTGGGAGTCCTGGTCTATGGCAGCTGAACCTGAGCCAGCAGTGCCCTGGCAGCCAGGAGGGCCAAGCCTGGCCTGGGGGGCATCAGGCACAGCATGGCCAGCAGGGCAAGGGAGGGATTGTCCTGCTSTGCTCTGAGCTGGGGCAGCCTCACCTCGAGTGCTGGGGGCAGTTCTGGGTGCCACAATATAAGAAAGATACAAAACTGTTAGAAAGCATAACAAGGAGAGCCAYAGGGATGGTGCAGGGCCTTGAGGGGAAGCCGTGTGAGGAGCAGCTGAGATCACTTGGTCTGTTCAGCCTGGGTGAGAGGAGACTGAGGGGAGMCCTCACTGCAGTCTGGTGAGGGGAAGAGAAGGTACAGGCACTGATCTCTGCTCTGGTGGCCAGTGAGAGGACACGAGGGAATGGCCTGAAGTTGTGTCAGGGGAGGTTTAGGTTGGATACCCAGAAAAGGTTCTTYACCCAGGGGGTGGTTGGTCACTGGGACAGGCTCCCCAGGGTAGTGGTCACAGCACCAAGCCCARTGGAATTCAAGAAGTGTTTGTGCAATGCTCTCAGGCACATGGTGTGACTCTTGGGGTGGTGCTGTGCAGAGCCAGGAGCTGGACTCTGTGATCCTTGTGGGTCCCTTCCAACTCAGCTTATTCTGTTATTCTGTGATTCTGTTTTTTTAAGTCTTTTTAATTTTATGATTCTAGATTAACAGTCAGGAAAACAGAGAACCTTACAAGGTTTTTAGCAATTTGAAAGATGTTAGGAAACAATACACTGTATCCTTATTATACATGTGTTTCTCCTGTGGAGCACGAGTTCTGTTCTTGTCATCTGCTCTCATGCTTGAAGTAGTTTTCATGTTTTGTCATCTGGTAAATGTATGTATATTGTSTAAATTTTTTACTCATTGGAGGCATCTTCTAAAATTCCCATCCAAAATTTCACATTTCATAAACTCAAGCTCAATTCTTACATCTGTATAAAATGAATTTTGCTTCCAGTCTGTGAATTTTTGTGGTACTTGAATACTGTAGGTGCTACAGCTATTGCAGTCAACAGTTTTAAAATACTTGCAAATTAAATATGTATATAGCCAGAAATCCTGAAAAAAATATGTACTGATTTATCTTTGAAGGTAACTGTCATCAATGGAAGTACTTACTTGTTTAGATTCATCACAGGACTGTGGGTTTGAAGGGAACTCTTTGTCACTGCAATTTTGTGTTTCATTTTTAAGGTTAATTCAGTTCTGACTTGTGGCATGATCATTGACATTTACATGGTATGGGCYATGAGGCCTGCATGCTGCAAGTGAATTCACACAGGTCGGAAACAGCTTAGAAGAAAAGTGCAAAATGTCTTTGGCACTTATCACCATTATTTTTAATCTCCCCTCCTCCCTTCCAGTGCCCTAAAAARTAGTTGAGCTGGATCAATCAATGTTTGATACAGAGGACGATGCAGATTGTTGGCATGCACCCAGTGCACATCTCARAACTACAAAGTTTACAACACTGATCTTACGTTATTTCACTACTAGTGAAAGTTGAATGACTTTGAAGAGCAGAAGTGAATGTGGTAGAAATAATATGCAGGGTTTTCTGCTTTGCTGCAACGGAAGCATTGATTTTTGTTTTCACAGAAATACATTTGGTAATGTTCTTTCCATATTAAAACCCTTATCTAAGTCTTAAAAGATACCATGTTCTGTGTCCTGGCTTGTATATTTTGCTATTTAGTGCAAGTTTTTGAGATAAAGCAAAATGATAGATTAAAAAACCAAATCAGCTGTGTAAAGAACACTATAGCTGACTGAAATAATTTGTATGTTAAAACATGTTTAATGAGTGTTCACTAGAGAACCTCTGAAAAATGAAATGTCACAGCAAAACCTTACAGACTTTTCTGTGGTTTTTTGTATTGAATGTTCTGCTGCCTGCTTGAACAGTTCTCACCAYTCAGAAGACAAGTAGAGTAGTACTGTGTCAGTGGTTTTTATCTGAAAAAAATATATTGGAGACTTTTTAATGTAATTCAGATCCTAGAAAGATGAGCAGTTTCTTAAAAGTCATTTTGTATTCAGCAAAGAAAAATTATGAGAATTCAGCCTATTGCAGGTATTGGGAGCTTATACTGATAAATCAGTTGGCCACTAATCAATTTTTGAAGCTTTGAAAATAATTCTTTACATCTATCTGACAATTTTCAAACAAATAAAAGCCACTCTGTTGTCTTCTGTACAGGTTTTTCTTTCTGAGGCATGTAGAAGAAATAGAGCAGGTGTGTTAGGAGCTGTGATCTAATTTTGCAGGTTGGGAGCCGCGAACAAGTTCTGCATGCACATACCTCCAGCTTTAATCCTTAAAAGAAGAGCAGACTTAAAAAACAAGGAGTATTTGAGCATAAAAATGTGACTTGCTTGACACCTACTTGTTCATTTAGTTACTCCCAGAACAATTCTTCTCTTAGGAAACATGATTTGTTTGGTTGAAACAAGGTAAGGAAGGGAGTGAAGCAATACAGTTTTAAAGAATGGGGAGCTGATGATGGCAAGCACTGTATGGGTTGGAGACAGGAGATTAAGGAGGTAAAGTTATTAATAAAAATCTGTGGGCAGTAGAGCACAATGGAGTTCTTTAAATATAGAGGATGTTCTTGAAGGGTACAGAAGCTTGGTAGTGATGGAAGTCCAATACTGGGCAAGGATGATAAATTCTTCTGTGCAGAGAAAGGCATAAATATTCAATAAATATTTTGTTCTGTATTCAGAAAGAGGCTGGATGATGCTTTTACATCTCACCACCTCCATCATTAGTGATGGGAAGAATGTATTATCACTGTACCAGCAACTATTAATGTTAAATGTTTTTAAATCTGCTGCACTGACACCTACAGATACTAAAAAAGAAAAAAAAGCTTAGAAGCTGTATGAATTATTCATTTTGAGTTTTAACAAATCATGGAACAGTGGAGARATTTTAGCAGGCTGGAGGTGAAGGGGAACTAATGTGCCCAAATTTAGAAAGTATAATAAGTGCACCTTGAAAAGGCCGGTAGTAGTATGCTGTCAGTGAAGATTTAAAGGAGAATTGCATAATTAATGCTGATGAGAATGGGCAAGTCAGACTGACATTGTACTGATGTGTGGGGTTACTCTTTCTGTAAACTGATATTAGACTGACTGGCCTGTAGTTCCTCAGATCCTMTCTCTTGCCTTTCTTGAAGATGGGCATGTGCCTTTTAACAGTCTTTGGGAATCTCCCTTGATGCCTGACTTTTGAAAGGTGATAGAGTGCATCCTTGTGGTGACACTGATCAGCTCTCTCAACACTACTGAATGCATCCTTCTGATCCTGTGGATTTGTATGACTGCACCTTCATTTACTCTTGGTAATGTTATATCAGTGCCTCAGCCTGCTCCATGGCTTCATTCACCTTCTCTGCTAAGCGTTAGGCCCACTTTTTCCTTAGCCTTTCTTTTGTGACCTTTGCCTTTTTTTCACTCTCTATGTGCATGCTTCAGTAGTGTCTTAAATAATTAGTACTCTGCTGTAATCTGCAGACACTGAGCATGACTAGCAAAGTTTGGATGTGGACATAAAGTAGGAATTAGTGCTGCTATTCAAAAAAAATCTATGTTTGGTTATCTAATTGCCCTAAGTGAGCAGAACTTCAGTGTTAGAATTTGAAGGCTTGACATGACTCAAGCAGTGTAGGTGTCCCACAGCATGGCTTTTATGGTAAATTAATGAAAAGGTACTGTGTGTCAAACCAAAAAAACATAGCTGCTTTAAAAGCTTGGTCATGCTTAATTGTTTTCCTCTTGAAGTACTAATTCAGTTTGGTCTTGCTTAGTTTGAGATTTAACTGAACGCATTTGGAATACAAATATCCGTAGGAACAGAAGACAAAGCTGGAGGCCCATAGAGAAAGAAGAATGTTCCCAGGGTTAGCATAGACTGCACGCCACAGCTGGTTGCTGGACAGCATCCAGGAATAATTTTGACATGTTTATTTCACATTTTTTCTCCRTGAACATGTTTTAAGGACACTTCATTAAAAATGTCCGATAGTCTTTGAAGCTCTGTGCCTTTAACGTTTTTCAGACAACAAACAGGGTGGTGGATACAAAAACGAAAATTATTTTGGCAAGGACTATTTGCACAATGAGAACAGCACAAGCTAAGTGAGCGAAGGCAGTAAACTAGGACAGGTTGCATATTGGTTTATTCTTTTTTGTATTTTTAACTGTATAAAAGTTTTTTAGTAAGTGTGGTTCATCAGTAACACAATGCTGATAGACAGTGATAGACTGCAAGAAAGAGAATMATTTAAATAAAATACAGAATATGTTGTCCTGTATATTTTCTAGGAATGGTGTACCAGTTTTGAACAACAGCTGATATTTTGTGTGCTCCTTGATGCTAGTCATTAAAGCATGTYACCAAAACTAGCTACATCTGGAATATTTGTGTCTATTTAAATTCTACTATTTGTATTTAAAAATGTATGTATACCAGATTGATTAGAAAATACACTCTATTATGTTCTGATTGTTCTTAAAGTATATGACACATTAGTCACTTCAGCCCAGAAGTTGCTTTTTCAGTTGGGTCAGAGCTCTGGGAGCTCCCAACCAGGGAACTGGGACATTCCATGCAGGAGAATCCATCAAAGTGGTGACAGTCCTTTCCCAGAGAATGAGAGGGATGTGACCGAGCAAAGAATGTGGGTGAGCAGCTGAACCTCTCTGCTGGGGTCTGTRTGAATTAGTCTGGGCACAGCAGCAGCAGGGAGGGCAGATGCTGCCTCTGCTGCCTGTGCTCAGTTCTCAGCTGGGCTGTCACTTCCCTGGATGCTGCTCTCGAGAGGGTTCCAGAGCTGTAGTTCACATCTTCAGCTGTGSATGTTGAACTGCCCTTAATTAAGCAAGATAATTTTGAGTGCATTGGTTGCGTGTTGGGAATTTTTATCTACAAGTATAAAATTTAYACAATATTCTTTAACACTTAAGGCACCAACTGTGGCAGAACTTACATAAAATGTGACCTTTTAATTTTTGCACTATATTTGGAACTCTAGGTTTTGTGAGGGTGATTCAGTGAGATTATGTTCTAATTTGTCAGCTTAGTGTTTGATGATTCTTCTAATGCAGGACAGTTTATTATATGCTTGGGAGGCAGTAAAGGTGGAAGCTGCTTAAGATGGAAGTTGCTTATGCTAGTCATTAGATTTTTACAGGATTTTTAGGTATGACCTGTTAAACACATATTYCTTTCTGGTGAGTAGGATAGTGTTTGGGAAACATAAGATACAACTCACAGTTGAACRATGTTTTTAATGTTGGATATTGTTAAAAAAAATCCAACTATTTTATTTGCATCCCTAGTTTTAAGAGCATATGTGTTCTTGAAGTGTACTGAACACTCAGCTATCCAGAAAAAACCCATCCTTAGCCCTAGAACAGTCTGGGCTAGCAGTATTACAGGTTAAGTCTGGGGGCAGAATCAATGTAGCCCCAAAACAGTTGAAGCAGTTCTWAGTACAGCATCTGGTTCCTTACTTGGAATATTGTTTTACTACAGAGCTATCTGCAAGGACCATTTGTGCCTCATGCTGAARGGAATTCTGCTTCTTCAGTAGAACTTAAAGTTGCATTTGAGTTCAGCTGAAGAAAACAGGCTCCTTCCTTCAACACAAGTCACTAAGTAGTTCGGTGTATAATTCAAATTAAGAGCTTTTTTGTTTGTTAGGCCTTAGAATTTAGTTTGTGTTAATGGCCTTAAGCACATTGTAGTGTTAGTTTTTTTTGATGCTAATACCATTTTCCTGTTCTTTGTTTCTTTAACTGCTGTCTTAGGAGTTTGAATTTGTGTTACAGGTGAGCYCTTTTGAGAGGGAATTTAAACAGAAAGTCATCAATTGGTAGGCAGTTTGAATTTTAACTTCTTGGAAGTACATCCCATCTTGGCATAGGTCATTTATTGCTTGATTGGGCACAGTTATAGTAAATGGATGTTATTTTTATTTTTTATTTTATTTGTTAGTTCTTGAATGCTTCTTTTCCTTGGGTCTGTGAATATGATATATKGAACTTAAAAAACATACACTGCATTTTATAAAGTATAGAGGATATTGCTGCRCAAACTTTATAAATGCCACAATGTAGCTTTCTTGACCTTCTAAGGAATTTGTAATAGAAATTCTCATAGAAAGAGCTGTAGATGATGCTCTTATTTGGTACCATGGCAAAATTGAGTACTGTATGCAAGTTTGCAGCTGTAAAATCAGAAATAATTCCAGTATTTTAATCAGAATTGCAAAAGCAATTCACCTTGCAAAGCCTGGAGTGGTTTTTTTTGCTTTTTGTCAGCTGTTGGTTTTTCTTCTAAGTAGAACATTAACAACATACCCAGACTATATGAAGATAATGAAACCCTGTAGAAAATCCTTCTTGAATGACACAGGAAGTTTTATCAGAGAGATGAAGATTAATGTTGAAGTAACCCAAAATACTTCAGTCAGAAGAAGTGATTGACTATTTCTTGTTTAGTCTCTACAAAACTTCAGGGCCATCTGTGATTCTGTGAAGAATTCAGTATCACATTTCAAACTTAAATCAGTCAAAATTGTGCGGGTGAATGTAGCTCTTAATCCTCTAATTATTAGTGGAATTTTTAGGGCTGTGTTATCTGACACATTCAAATAAATTTTTTGTACATGTGGTTATGTTTTGAGGTATTAAGTAGCTCCAAAATATGTTAGGACTATCAAATTAAACAGAATGTGCTCTCCTTTCAGCATTGCAGACCTCATTCTTTCTGTAGTCTAAAATGAACAGAATCCTAAARTTTTCACTGGAAGTTGTAACACTACTAGTAATAGCTTATTCTTCAAATGTTAAAGTGGAGGAAGATTAAAAAAACCCAAGTAAAATACAACTAATGGGTATTTTTGATCTTTCATGTAGTCCTCTTTAATTATTTTGGTTGGTGCTTTTGTATGTTAACCTCATTCTGCTCTTTGAAATAATCTGGACTTCTGTAGTATAAAAACAAGTTATTCATTAGGTAAATAAAAAGTATATATGACATTTTATTATAAAATGTCTTTATTCTCTGCCAATCAATCTGAAGTTCTCCTTAATCCATCAGCATAACTAAATAATAAATATGGGAGGCTTAGGTAATTCTGAAGTATGGTAAGAGCATTGCCATAGGAATTGATGGAAAAATCTGTCCTATACATGTAGACCAAATTTTGCTGTCATTTTCAGGCTACCCTTTGCTGTCAGTTAGTAAATACAATTTGATTTCTGAGAGGCAGTTGTTGATGTTTTTAAGACTCATCCAGACAAAGCTGTAAGGCCAGTGTTGACCCTGTTTTCAGCAGGGAAGTTGGACTGGATGACCTTGTGCAGTTTCTGCCAACCTGAATGATTTTATGAGTAGCTGTATACACAGCCACAGATGTTTTTCAGGTTCTGTGAAGTTTTAGTGTAACTCCAATGAAAATGCTGTTTTAGTGTTTGTGATATTGTTTATCTGAAAAGAAAGCTAATGCACTGCAGCAGGTACACAGTGAGAGGTAAAATATGTAGTCTGGTCTTATCAGATCAAATCAGTAATTAATTACGAACAAAAGTCAAAAAGTCTCTGAGTTTAATTAGGTATTATAAACTAAAAACTATAGTGGTGTGCTGCAATTCCACTATGAATGACGTAATAATTTGGTAACAGAAGTGTAAGATACACAGATTGTGTCTTAGGAAACGGCGTTGTTGAGAATCCCAGCAAAGCTTCTAAGCATYTTGGACCCAAGCAATACATGAGTGCTTAATTAAGAACTAGGATAAMGTGGTGGTGGGGAGGAAAAGGAGTAGAAGGAACTGTGCTGTTTGAATTATAAAGTGAATTCTAGATTAGTCATTACCCACTAAGAATGGTACACATTTCTGTTTCTTGTTTTGTTTTAAATACTAAGTTAATTTGAATTTWAATTGTAAGAAGTATGGACAGCATAGATTTCATGTAGTATGCTATAAAAATGAAGTTTGTATTTTCCAGAACTATTTTTTTAGCTGTCCTAAGAGTCAAGAACAAAATCTATCAGTTTGTATTGATTCGTCATTTCACAGTTATGTTCACACCAATAAAAACCAAGATTGTATTTTAAATCAGAAACTTTGGCCTTTTAATACAAGGTAATAGCAAAGATGTCTAACCCAGACATGGAACTTACATGGGTCTCCAGTTTGTGGCATGCAGAGCATTCCTACCAAGAAGGGATTTACTAAGGAAAACATAGTATGACAATCTGTCTTTTTAAATTGGAAATTTGGGGAAAAAAAGATGCTATTTTTTGACATTCAGTGAATTGGCTAATATTAGGCATAATAGTGACCAGGCTCTTTTGAATTTTTTCAGAATGGAGTTGTTTTCTTAAATGGGAAATAGTTGGGGTTGTTTATAGTCATAAAAACTGTTCCAGTACACTTTAATACACATACATTTCATGAAATGAAGACTYAATATTGCACCTTCTTTAGCCTTTTCTTCTCCCAGTGTCTTTTTGAGAAATTTCACTTTAATAAATTTTTTGCAGGTCCTTGAATTTGCTTTTTTGGAGATAGTTATAGTTATAAAATAATAATTAGTGAGACTGTATGCTAGCTTGTCTACAATAGTAGAAAATGTGTGGAACAACCTCATTTCTTGCAGTGTATGTGCTAATCTTTATTCATAAAAGTGAAAAACCTCCAAGCTGATTTCAAAAGACTTATCTCCTCAAGAAAAGCAATCATTTTTCATTTGCCTGCTATTTTAAGCTGAACGTTGATGTTGCCCTGTGTTGTTTCATAAATAAGCTTTTATTCTCAGCAACATGTTACTGAAAGTGGCATAGAACCTGTCGTGTAGGCACAGTTCCACTCTGACAGATGGGCAGAGCGTAGGCTTGCCAGCCAACCATTCCCCACATCACCCAGCAGAGTATGAAGGGAAGCATTTTTGTCCAGGATTGCCACTGTGGCATTCAGTGCATGTAAGGCTTGAAGTTCAGGAAATGCGCTTGGGCTGGTCCATCTCACAGGATGACCAAAAGTTTAAAAATAGCCTGGGTTTTAGGTTCTGCTGGGTTTGTACTGTTCTCTTTCTTTTTGTGGTTCTGCTGAAGTCATCTAATGGGCTCAGCCAAAAGAATTCTGCCATGGACACGCAATTCTCCGTGATGAATTGTCTAAGTATGGAAACATAAGCAGTGAGCAATTTCGCACGCTCTTGTTTGTGACTACATGCTTATCTCTTTGGGTATAGAATAGGAAGACTAGGATCTGAAACAGGATTAACTCCTGATGTAAAATTATGAAAAATAGAAAACATGGAGTAAATCAGATATTTGAGACTGAAGATGCGAATAGCGAAATGGAGAATATTTTTGCARGTTTTCAGAAATGCCAATCAGCTGTTGCTTGGTTATTGGGGTTTATGATTTTGGAGGGGATTTTATTTTTTAAACAAATTGGCTTAATGCCTTGTGCTTGATTTTATAAAGTAGCCAAGCACTGCAGGCTTTTGGCAAATACACTTGCTTGAACAAATGCTTTTGTGTGATACGCTAGTCAGTCATTGTGTCTGTCATTTTATCTTCCTCTGTTTTTTCATAGCTTCAATGTTTTAATCTTTTATTTCAAGTCTAACTTGGCCTTTATATAACAATAGATTTTGCCAACTCTCCTGGAATCTGTGCTGATTCAGTACTTTCAGCCTTTTTGGGGAACTTGGTTTCAGTTGAAAAGTTTCTAAATTACGGGAAATACTGTTTGCATGGCACTCATTTACAAGATGGCATGGTATGTGAAAGAACAGGTGTGAAAAATGAAGTGAATAAAATTGCTTTTGAAATGCAAACGGACATTTCATGGGCTTCTGTCAGGACAATGTCTTTTCTAAACTGTTCTCAGTGTTTAATATTTCTTTKTAGCTGGATGCTTTCCTTCTGAAATTAAATTACATAATTTTTCTTTACATGCTTAGTTTTAAATTAAAATTCATAATTAAGCCTAATATGAAGTTACAAGATTTGATTTAATGCTTTCTTCTAGTGCCTGTACTAATGTACACTGTATTAGAAGGTGCAGTCGTCATTGAGAAGCTTTGTTCTTTTAACAAAAGGTACCAAAAATAAATTTGGTTAGGGTCATAGTGGTCTAGTTTAATACTGTTATGATAATAAGTCTTATAATTACTTTCAGGTAGTTCTTCCTTCCCAGAGGACRAGGTTTTTAGTTTTGATGTCTGCTTAAAGCATGAGGATGACAGTAAAATTAATGTCATAACCTTTACAGCCTATTTATCGCTTTCTCTGTAATATCCTAAAGGATTTTGTGTAACATCTAAGATAAATGTCTTAGTATGGACAAGCATCGAATTAGGTTAATTGGGTTCAACTGATATTCATATTCAGTGTGTCTATTAGGACACCTGTTTCATATAAAAGACCTGTGGGTATCTTCCTGTGAAAATTGCTTTGGAATTATTACAGCTCTGCTGTAATATGTATATGCTCTGCTTCCTTTGGTTGTTAAAGACTGAGTTGCAGTATGGGATTTTTTTTCCAGTTTGCTTGCTATTTTTGCCTCTTAGGAATAATGAAATTTGTCCTTTCATTCTCTGATAATATGAGGAATAGTACAGGCATGATAGAGCTTATTTTATGACATTAAGAGAGATTTTTTCCTAATTCTGTCCAGCTTCAACTCCACTTCACTTGAAATTCTTATAATAGATTTCTTTTCATCTCTGAGTAGTCAGCAACAGATTTCCAGAAAACTAATTTGAGTTCTGGAACACTGTGACTTGAATGATTTTATTTAGGACCTCATGATAGAGTTATAAACTGAGCAAAAAAAAATTTAAGATTATATAAAATTTTTAAAATCTTTATCATTTTGATAAGCTCTCAGGTGGGGAAGAATTTATGATATTGGCAGATAGAAATTCATGTATTTAGARAGAGCCAGTGTTGGACTCAAATATAACCAGGGAAGAGTGAAAGAATATTTGCCTCTTCAGTACTCAATGAAAGCATCAGGACATACTGAATTATTAGTTGCTGACCAGCCTAAATCTTTTTTTGGATATAAGAGTGTAAAAGAGGTACAAAATTTAATTAGTAATTTTAGTTCTAAGCATAGCTTTTTTTGAACATCAGCATGTTGGTTTTTTTTTTTTTTTTTTTTTGTGCATGCAGGTCAGCTTTGGAGGGAGTTGCTGCTGGTTACAAGGACAGTTTCAGACATACACAAAACCAGATATACCTTTGTGGTCTCAGTGGTGGTGTAAGCCATGAAGTTGTGTTGCAGATGTGGTGTGTGTTCAGTTTTGCTTTCATTTTGAAAGGTAAGCGGCTGAGAGCCTCATGCAATGTATCAGTGATGTCCAGATTGGAGGAAATAGTCCAGCTGCACGGAGTTTGATATCCTGCTGCTGCTGGTCAAGGGCACGGGTTTTATGCAAACACAAGCAGCCAGACTAACTTGCCCACGTGCCACTGGCAGCTGTCAGGCCAGCTAAGACCTTACAGACTTTCATACAGATTATAAACAAGTTCTCATGAAGGCATAATTAAACTCCAAGAGTTGCAGTTGGGTCTCCATGGGGAACATCTGATTACATTTATCTGCAGAGAGCAGCCCAGTGCTTCAGAAGAAAGCCCCGAGCACTTGCCCTTTTTAGGATGCAGACCTGCCTAAATTTCTGCTTGGCAGCACTGAACACAAGTCCTGCCTTGGGGTTTCTCAAATAATCACAGTGAAGCTTTTGTTCCTGACTTGCTCCTGAAAGAGAGAGCTGGAATGAGGAAAGCCTGGCTGCATCCATACACATCAAAATCAATAGAGGGCCTTTCATGTTTGCCTCAAAAGACTCCTGTACCTTCCAGAAAAACCCTCAGCCAAGTCAGTTAGAGGAGGTCACTGTGAAGTTCCAGAGCTGTGGGATGAGTCATGGCTCTCTGTGTCTGACAGAAGAGTGTTTGAGAGCATCTCCTGGAGGAATTCCCTCTTAGAAGCGCTTATCTCTTACCTGAATCCCTGCATGATCTGCTGCAGCCAGGCAGATGTACCTGACAGGCTGCTACTCTGCCAGCTCAGCCTGCCTTGCTCTTCCCAGGAGAAGCAAGGTCTAAATAGCTGCCTCTTCCACTGTGCTGGTCCTTGTACCACCGTGCTAGACTGGCTTTTCAAGTAGAATAAAAGCTTTTTGCATGTTTGAAGCTGAGTTTTTGGAGGTATTCATACAGACAAAGCTTACAAGTGGGCTGAAAGTTGGTTTGGAGCAGTGCTTGTGCTTAGCCCTGCTGGTTGATTTAGAAGCATATTTATATATGTCCTTCAAAGCACAGATTAGCCAGAGAGCTGGTGACTCAGGTTTTTGTTAGCACCTCTCCCTCTGATARTGGCTTGTCTACAGTGAAAGCAAGTCTCCACATGCATGTAGTCAGTGGTGAAAGGCTGGAGCTTCAAATCCTAAAGTAATGCTATACTGGGACAGATCCTTTGTGTCCTGGAAGTGGCTATCCTCCCCATAAATCATAAATGGACGCTAGTGACTAGAGAGGGAGAGAGCTCTGCATGAATGAATCCCAATGAATCCCATCTGCTTTGAGGTGGGAAGAAACACTTAAAGTGGAAGAAACAACATTTTTTAGATTGTTCCCATACTCTATTCTGAAGTTTTCTACAAGTGGATTTCAGCTCTTTTTGCAATACTAAAAGGAGGGAGGAGACAATGGCCATTATTGATGCCATGTGAGGAATATTGAAATGAAATGCTTCAGTGGAAAGTTATAAAAAGGAAAACCAGCCTTTAAACAGGACTAATCAATGTTGTCAAGAGACATGTCATCAACAAAATGTTGAGGAGAAGGGGGAAAAAGATGGTGGGAACCCTGTGTGGCTCCATGTTTTGTCACAAAACAAAACACAGAGTCTTGTGATAAACAACTGACGGAGCTGAGATGGGAGCAAACCAGGACAGGGATCCCAGGGTCTTCTCTGTGCCACTTCCTTCTCCCAGAGGCAGCAGTTGCTTTAGTTGATTAAAATAAGAAAACTTCTGTCTAAAGCTTAATCAGGCATTCTCTTTAATTTCAAGAAATGGAAAAACCAAGGAAGAACTTTACTGTTACAACACAGGTAGACTTACCTCTTCCTCTCTGTCCATTTTGAAAGGGTTGGAAGTACAAGATGGGAAACATCCTCAGCAATGAGCTGCACTGTCAATGATATCTATAGTTTTTTTCCTTCTCCTCTGTGCTTCAGGCTATTTATTAATGCTGGAGGCTTTCTAAATGGCTAAGGGGAAGGTGAGGATAATGTGGTGAAGCTTCTTATCCTGATCCAAGAATGGGGTCGGTCACTTCTCTCCCCAGCCCACCCCTTCACCTTTCCTGTTGTCAGGCTGCTCATTCTGAAAACTCAATTGGTTTGGGTTGAAAAATAGATCCATTTGTTGTTTTAAAAGATTTATAACTTGCCAGTCAAGTTTTTTGGCATGTGTTTAAAGTTCTGAATGTTGTATTTAAGTATGAAGTTTACTTTTTTAGGCATGCTACTTATTTAAAATTGCTTTGAGGCATTACTGCCAGCATTTGGTCATGGTAAAATAGCTGCAGAAAGAACTATTTTAAAAATTTGAAATGCTGTTCGTATTACCTGAATGAAAGTGTTTCTTATTTTGTGCCTGATTTTTTGTTCTTTTCGATGGCTCTCCTAGCACATGAAGCGTTAGTCAATCCTGCTGGGTTTTAATTGAATCCAGAATTACCCAAAGCTCATCTTGCTCTCACAAGAAGTATTTTGAAATATGTTTCAATTTGGGTTTCCTGACTCCAGCTACTGCAGCACATGTTTTGTGCCGAGATGTGCTTTCTTTTGGTGTGCATAAAACTGTCTCATATTCTGAAAAAAATTACTCTGCAGAATGCAAGGCTCTGGTACAGAATGGTGGTAATGACGGAGATATCTATCAAGATAATTTAATGATGCTCARTGTTGCTTTGCAGTTTTTTGCTAATCTGTGAGGGAAATCACTCCTGTTTTATTTTCCTTCTGTAGTGGCATATTGAGCCCATTTATCAGCATAGAGAAATTTAGGTTGGAAGGGACCCCTGGTGGTCATCTGGTCCAACCTCCTACTCAAAGCATGTTCGACTAGATCAGGTAAACTTCTCCTTTTATCTAATATGAATTTCTCGTTGCCCAATTTTTGTCCATTCCTTCTTGTCCTCTTACCGTGCACCTCTGAGAAGAGCCTGGCRGCAGCATCTCTGCACCCTCTAAGTGAAGACAGCACTGAAGTCTCCCAGCAGCTGTCTCTTCTCCAGGCTGAACAGACCCTTAGGCTCTTGTGCCTCCCTAAACATCTTGGTTGCCTTTCTCTGGGCCCCAGAGTCTGCGTCTGCARTTAGGGGAAGGAATGGGAGGGGATGGGATGGCCTTGTCTGAAGAGGCAGTGGCTGCTCTTGGGAGCAGTGGTGAGGAAGTGATCCAATAGATRAGAAAGAACAAAAACCCAAAAGCTGTGCTAGATGTAGTCTCCATTAACACATTTCATATCCACAGGTCTGTATTTGCTGAAGTGCAAGATGTCTGCCCTCAGGCTGATCTCCAACAGGACCTCCCAGCAGGCCTTGTCTGACTCTGATTACACCTGGGACTACGAGTACTATGAGTATGGACCAGTGTCATTTGAAGGCCTGAAGGCTCATAAGTGTAAGTTCAGKGGAGACACACTTCATGCAGTTCAGCTTCCTGTGTTCCTGTTCTTCACTTGTGACTGAATATTGTACAAGACCATTCCTCTCCTAATTCCTAGGGGTCTCTGCAATTAGCAGTACTCCTCTATTTATKAGATCATCATTATTGTTTATTATTCTGTATCCTTTTGTTGACTTGTGCATGAGAGAACCATGGATTTATTGGCTGTGTTAGGAATTTGTCAATACTGAGGAATATCTCACTGTCAGGAAAAGTTAAMAACAAATACAGGTACACTGCTGCTTCTGGTGACTACTTGTTAAGATTAGTGTTGCTTTGTTTTGGTTCTGTTTGTAYTTGTTTCTGTTAATGGTAAAAAGACAGTGGTGGGGAGCCTTACCTGCATTACCTGTGTTTGGTTTTCTGGATAGAAAATAAATTTTCGGTTTTCAAAAGGTTGAAAATAAGAGAAGAATTTTCTCCTTATGAACAAACTTGCCATTGGTACTTTCTCCATAGGAGGGGTGTGCTAAATTCACTTTTCTGTTAATGCTAGAGTTGTTTTAAAGTAGAAGCAAAAAATGCAGGATAGGTACCAGAAAGATGAAAACTGTGGATTGGAACTTGGAGAAGGTATAACTAGGACAAGCTAGTTCAGCTGGACCAACATTTTTCTGAAAAGTAGACAATGGATTTGATGATCTTTCCTTTTAGAGGATTGTGAAGGACAAAAAGTAAAAGAGGGGGGAAAAAAGTAACTGAAACCAACTCAATTACCTCATGGATCTTGTAAGCACTTTGCAGAAGAGAAAAAACCCATCCTGTTTCTTTGTTTCTGAGGTAGATACACCCTGAAAGGGTTTGATCCCCAGACTTTAAAGTTTTGGGGAAGGGTCCCTATCCAGTGCTGGAGCACTGGTCCAGGATGGATTACATACTTTGTCTCATTTGTCCCGGTGAGCATTCAGACTGGGAAAAAGTAGTGCCTGCACTGGCAAACAGCAGCCCAGAAAGGCAAATCTCTCCTGCCTCTACACAGTCAGAAAGTTTTGGGGAGGCTCTGCAAGGGACAGAAGGAACTTGTTGAAATTACTAACATGTTTGAAAAAACAATAGAGTAGAATTTACTTTTTATTTTTTCGCCTCAAAAAGTCTGCTGATTACTGTCTGTATTTTTACAAGTGATAGGTAATTGAAAAATGTGGGCTAGCTTTCATCATGTTTTTAATTTATCTTCCATTCTTGCACTTAATCAGAGGTTAAACCTGATTGCAAAGATTACTGGTTGCAAAGATCAGCTGAAATGTTACGTACACACCTTTTTTTCAGCTCGGTGTCTCAAACAGCATGATGGGACAAAAAGGTATAWGTGACATCTGCCTCTGGGTTGCAGAAGGCACAGCTGCAAGTCAGGTCTTGGYTTGCCACCAAAGTGATTGCCATGTTGAGCATGGCAGCTGAGCTTCCCTGTCTGCTGTTCACAGAGCAGAAGGTCCTGAACAGCTCTTAGAAAATGGGACAGATGTAACAACTGCTTTTCAGGTGGAGCTTGATGAAAGATGTCATTATTAGTACTTGAATTGGTGATCTAGGCAGTCCCTTCTAGTTAGGGTGGATTTTCTTTAGTTTTTTTTGTTTCTTTGTTTGCTTTAACTGATAGRTTGGATTTGGCTCTGTTTCCTTCACTGTTGTTGCATGCATTCCCCAGAGGGCAGAGTTTAATCTACTAAAGGAATAGTCTGTGCTGTGTATGGGATGATACTTCTCGACATGGTGTGTTCTTGTTCCAGCTGAGCTGGGGTTGTTGTGAAATGTGGAGGCAATGTGATCAGATGTGAACTTCTCTGAAATCCTTAACTGGGGAGAAGGACAGGAGATTAAACAAGGGTTGTATGAGGAGGGAGACCTTGAAYACTTACAAAGAAAAGGTGTCAATGAATGCTTGTAACTTATGTTGCAGAGCTCAACAGGGAATGGACTACAGTTTAGGTGATTTGATTTAAATATAAAGAAATTCAGAAGCCTGTTTTCTGAAGGAGGAGAAAAATGTATTAAAAGTGACCTGTGAGAAAAAGGATTGACAAAATAATCTACTACACAAAAAAAAAAGATGCCACAGTGATGTTTCAAATATATGACTGCAAAAGGAAAAAAAAAAGGCAAAAAGTATGTTCTGTTGTAAAAGAAGTGAAGGCATGTAGTGGGATTGAATACAAGAAACTAAAGATAGTGTAGAAAGTAATCTTAGCCCTAAGGAGTTGCAGCTGGGCCAATTATCCACGATTAGGAACAGGCCTGACTTTAACAGGCCACAGCTGTAACCAATGAGAAGAGGGCTATAAAAGAGTGGGGTGGCTGGTTGAGAATTGAATTGGAGTCAGTGGGCTATTTTGTGAAGAATAAAGWGTCAGTGCTCTGAGGAGCTGCCCACGAGAAATACCAAGAAGGTATGGAACTTTTGTGATAAAGAAACAACAGTATGGAGCCCCTGCAATAAGATGAGAACAAAGACAGGAACTCGAGATCAAAAAAATCTGGGAAAGTAGGGACCAGATATCTTGTAAATAGACAAAGATAGCCAGGAGCTACTTTGACTGGCAGAGATAAGAACAAAATCACATTTTATGCCTCTGAAAATGAGAAAGCCTTAGTATGTTAGTTATGCTAGTGAGAGGAAAAATAGGTAGTAATGATCAGAGGATTGGAACTGTTGCCAGGATGTTATGAATCTGTATTATAAAGAAAAGGAAGTCCAAAACTGCAACTTGATAATGTAAAAGTATCCTATGAATATCTACTTGTAACTTTGGGCAGCGTAAATGTCCTTCATACCATATTTTTTGAACAAAAGTTGGGTTATGTCCTGTTAATTTAGAATAAGCGTTTAGAATTTAGTAGGTTTGAATAATTTCCACTGAAGTGGGTGAGACCTAAATCAAATATTGAAGAGAACTCAGGATACCTGCTTGAATTTTAAATGAATTCAAACAATGTAATTTATACAGCAGAGAGTTGGAAGTGTGTCAGGAGGCAGAGTAAAGCAAGGAAGGTGTGGCATTAAGCTCRGTAAACTTAAGAATTCTGTTGGGAGCAGGGGCACCAAACCAACCACAAAACAGGCTTGTTATTCAGCACACAATAGCAGGTGTGATTTTTGTGGGGAGCAGTAGTTTACTGGAGCCTTGATTTTCTTTTTTGTCTTTTTTCCTTTTAGTTAAGTTTTTCAGCTTGATTGATATAATCTATGTGCATGTATTTTTAGTCATCTTGATTGCATTTTACATTCTGGTTGTTAATGCAGCTGCATACCATCCAAGCATGTCTGACTAACAGGAAGGTACTAGTAGCTATAAAGGCTTAAGTGGTGTTTTTTTTTAAAGGCAGTACTTAGTTTTAGATTAAATCTTCAGGTACTACAGAGTCCAGCAGTGTGTGCTGGCAGTTTATATACAGACACGAASGGCACRGGGCTACTGTGACAAGCGTCTTGAGCTATTTATTTTTCAGCATCAGTCTCRTWACRTGGTTAYGGCAATGTAGCGATGCTAACAGCTCGCTGTTCAGGCAGCAGGCCAAAAAACTTAATGTTACAACACCTCATATAGCAGTCTTAGCCAATTACACAAAGCAAAAGCATACTGACAGTAGYTCTATCCAATCAACATAAGCACRCATAGCTTTGGTTAAAACAATACTTGCTTACTCTCGAATACAAAGCCCATTTATAAGAGACAACAAATAAAGCTCTATTCATAAGCATAACCTTCTTGATATCCGCTAGTTAAACTTGTTGCAACTTAGAAAGCCAAACTACACAGCTCTATTRTTCTATTTCTCATGTCTTCTCTACTGCTTAGATATTTTTTCTGCTGTTTTAGCACTGTTCACAATCCTGCTGTGACTGAGGCCTGTCTTTTTACCACCTTCCTAAAACCYTYTGATTTTATGGATTCCCACACAGYGGGATGAGCTATTTTGTATTAGGAAGGTAAGGTACATCTTTAAGCAGTGAATACAGGCTGTGCCTATAGAATGATTCTGAAAGTAATTTAGTGCACATAATATATGGAATTACAGTAAAAAGCTCATGACAGAATGCTTTAAGCAGAAAGGGGTATTAAAATCTCCTCCCCCTCTATCACAGAGATCTATACTCAAACCACATTCCAGTTATTTTACACAAGGTAAAATTCACATGGCATAGGAGAGATAGAATAAATATTGCAGTGRGAGACTTGAAACTTAACCTCCTTAYCTACCAAAGAAAGGGATTAAGGAGAGACTTCATTGTGATGAAGTTTTTTCTCAGGGAGAAAATCTCAAGTTGCTTCAGGCATTTTGACTTTGCAGGGGAAGAGAGAATGGTTTGAGTTGATTTCCAGTTTCCTCATCTGCCTTTTAGCGTTGAAGATATTTCACAGTGGGAGCATGATTAACAGCTGGGGCCAAGCACCAGGTGGAATAGCTGATTCCTTGTTTTTCAGTGTCTTTAGTTAGTTCTGTAGGAAATTCAACAGTTTTGTGCTGTGCCTGCTGCACTGGGTCAGACATTAGAGCCAGTGAGGATCTCTGAGGCTTGGCAGTGGCTGCGTCATGAGAGGTAAGGGTAGAAGGGATTCCTGTCCTGACCAAGCCTTCCCTCCTGAATGTTTGGATGTTATGGTTTTTGAAGTTCTACAGTGGAAGTTTTGAATACTTGTATAAGTAAAGAATAACTAACTGAAATGACAGGTGAAAAAAAACCAAACTGGGTGCTGATGGGTCCGGGGCCGGGTAATACTGAGTGTTGGTGCTCTCTGACTTTGGTCCATGCTAATCAGTTGATTGTATCTGGAAATATCTTTGTTCCACTTGAACCTCTCTAAATCAAGTTCCTGGAAACTCTGAACAGCTTGGAGCAGCTGTGGACCCACCTTGAAGTTGTAAGTGGACATAGATTTGTTTTTAGTAGTGCTGGCAAATTGCCTACGGTCCATTTGCTATAAATGAGAAGAGGAGATGGAGTTTAAGCACACAGACAAAAGGCCATGCTCTTCCCAATGGCTGCTATATTTGGCTGTTGTACTGGTTTTGCTATTGATTAACTGCTGGTTTGACTTTTTTGTCTAAATCTGTTGTGCTCCTTTGACACTGTGTTGCACTTTTCTGTACTTAAGTTGGAAACCCAAATTGAAAATCTGATATCTGTTGGTTATTGATATTTATTGAAGTAGCAAATAGTTTTATCTGTGGTTCTSTTTCTTGCAGAACCTTCTCTTTTGCCACTAAAAGGTCTTCCTAAACATATTTTGTCAAAGAAATCTATTKAAATCCAGAAATTTAACGGTCTGGGGCAGAAATAACTTAAAATAGCAGGACTTCAGTTCTACAGAGACAGAGGATTTTGAGGAAAATCAAATAATCCTCCCTTCCTAGCTYTAGCACTGAAGTTCCAAAGCAATGCCTGGAAATGGGCTGGGATCACACAGGGAGTCCTCTTATTTTACTTACCAAGAGAATTGTCTTCCCTCTGTTATCTACTGTCTGGTTTGTCTAGATATCAGTAAAATTTGGTCTCAAAATGAGATTTTCAGTGGCAGCTTTCTGTTTAAAAATAGATAAAGATAAATTTGATTATCCCTTTGTCACCCAGAAATAAGCTGCAAATTGTTTTGGGTTTGTGCTCATGCTGCCTGTAGAAGGCAACTTTATGCAAGTGCAAGTAAAATATTGATGATCYTGTTTCTTTTTTTTCTTTCACCAGATTCTATTGTGATTGGATTTTGGGTTGGTCTTGCAGTTTTTGTCATCTTCATGTTTTTTGTCCTGACCCTGCTGACGAAGACAGGAGCACCACATCAAGAGTGAGTCTGAAAATGGGAATAACAAATCCAGCCTGCTAGGTGGCACACCTGGGCTCTTGCAGCCCCCAGACAAGCAGTGACAGTGCTGACACTGTACCATCTTGTTATAGGCTGTTTTTATGAAACAGTGCAGCCTGTCTTCATTTCAAGAAATTTCAGCATTTTCATTCTAAAAGGGTGTTTGGGTAGGCTGCCAAACAGGTGCCTTTAGTGGGATGGTTCTAAGTAGGCTCAAGTTTTCATGGAGTGATACTGTGAATATCAACAGAGTAAATACAGATAAAATGCAGTGCAGATGTTGAATTTGCCTGGTTTCCAACTGTTTGTTTGTTCAAGTCCAAAGATAGGTTTGGGTAGTGTTTGCAAAATCTTCCCTTAACCTCTGAGACCGAGTGTCTTAGTTTCTGCTGAGAAATTGCAATAGATGCTGAAGTAGAGACCAGCTCAACATTTCTTTAAAGCCAGGGTCCCTTGAAAGTCSTCAGTTTTTTATTCTTTCTGGCTGATAAGTGCAGACCATGCCTTGCCTCAGTGGTTTATCTGCATTTGCAGAGGATGCAGGCTGTCAGTGTCCCTTCCTCTGGGAAAGTTTGAACCCACATCTCCTCTCAGGCTCATGTGCCATAAAGCAGAAATAAAAAGCCTCTCTGGAGTGTGAGATTGCTTGCAGGCAGGTAGCAATGATGAGAAGATGATTGTAAAAGGCAATTGCTGGTGCTTATCATTTCCTAAAGCAGCCTGTCTCTGCCTCCTGGAGCCCCTYTGCTATTTAATCACATGTAAACTGGCTCTGGAACTCTGTGTGATAGCACATCTCCAGAGACAGGGCCATCTTAGAGATGGCTGATGTACATCCTGAGCCTCTTCTGTGCTCCTGAAGTTTTGCTCCTGTGAGAAGAAAATAGAATCAGAAGAATCCAGCTTATCAGAACTGATGTGCTGGTACTTTTGCTTCCCCTACAGACTGTTATGAAGTAGCCAGAYATTGCTCCCAAAGAGATTTAAAATCCCTGTAATTGTTGGTGTGCTGCCTCCTTTTCACAAAGATCTCATTTATTAGCTGAGCATGAGCCTGGATCCCATGTGGACAATCTGAAAGGGGAAAACATGATGAAGTCAAAAACACATATATAGAGAGAATTTAATATGGATATTTGCCAAAAAATTTTACACTYGTAAAAATTTACTTTCATGTAGTAGAGGCCTGCTTGATATCTCCCACTTTTTTCTCCTTTTTTCACCAATTTTCTTAGAACAGTGTCCTTGAGAGTTTGTGAAATGTCCACATTGGTCATCTTCTACATCCAGATAATGTAATCAGAATTCAGACTTGCCTTTCTTGAGACTTCCAGAAGTCCCTTCTGTTCTACACCTTACTATAATTTTTCTTCAGTTGCTGGAGTGAGACCAATTATTCCTTTCTGTATTTGTTATAGATCTCTTTGCAGCTTTGGGAGCTGTGTGCCTGAGTGCTTGCCCACTTGCCATGCATGCTGAGCTGGCACCTTTAACGAATTTGAGCAGTTCTTTTGACATTTCGTAATGAAATGCTCATGGCGCTGAACATGGATCCTCAGGGAATGTGCTAAGGGCAGTGAATACAGTTKGGTTCTCTTATTTTTGATACATGTATATAAAAACTGGAGAACAGCTACCTGTAAACCACTTGTTTTAGTTTGCCTGCATTTCCATGCCTGACTGGATTCTTCATGGCTTGGTGTTTCATTAGTGGGCTGCCTTAAGCCCCCCTAGAAAATAGATGTTAACAGGATTCCCAGGACTCTGACTCCAGGAAGGCTATTTGGCTGCTCTTTGAAGTACCATTGATGTGAGAGATTAAGTGTATCTGGGCTCAGATGGATGGAGCCAAAGTAGAATACTCTGATTTTTTTTTTCCTAGTAGTATGCTTTTCTTGGCTCAATATAAAGGGCCATGATAGGATGTACTTTTCAAAATTACACAAGATGTTCAGAATTAGGTACATTCTCAGACCAGAATAGACAGGATATAGATGGGGACTGGCAGAAATTTAATGAGTTATGGGARTTAAGTCTGTTGCATTTCTCTTTTGTTTGCTTGCATATATAAGTATGTGTGGAACATTAGCTTGTGCAACTGAAAAAAAAATGTTGGCAATGTCTGAATTTCTGAAAATTGCTTATTCATCACTCAGGAGAGTAAAGCATGCCATGTTTGTTTCTGCATTTGAAAACATCCTTAAGAGCACATTTGTGCAACAAATGCAAGAGATCATGCAACCTATTTTTACAAAATAATGGCTGGGGTAATCTCAAAGCAATAAATGTTACATAACTATTTTTTTTTTTAAAGAAATCAGTTGATCTTGGTTAAGTAAACCTGGGATTTTTGAGGCTGCTTTTCTTGAGTGCTCTGAAAAGATATCTGCTGAGGAATTATTGCAGATTGCAATGAGCAAGACTATGCTAGTTTCTAGTTTAGTTTTWAAAAAATGTAATAAAATTTTGCTCTGAAATTCAAAGATGTTGTTTGTGAATTTCAAAATCCAAGAATATCACTGTGTATTAGATCTTCCCTGCTCATGAACASAGGTTTATGCTTCATCGTATATCCTTGATATTCTGGGTCATTGTAAAATTTATTTGCATCTTCCATTAAGATTAAGTTGCCATTGCCAGTCTTGTGTGCCCCTCTGCATAGTCAGCCTTTGTTCCTTCATACTTCACTGGATTATGAAGAACTTTCTACACCTATGAAGTAATTCTACTCCTGCAGTGGATTCATTTTAAACTTTCTCCTGCAGTCACTTCTTCCTGGGCTTACAGTGCTTGTCCTTCTTTCTGTGCTTATTTGCCACTTCTACYGCCTGTGCCACAACACAGGCAATTTGCCAAATTATATATGAAACTTAAACTCAGAGTGATGCTTTTTGCTGCATTATAAATACATAAATGTCAGTTGTCAGTTCAGAATTATTCCAGGCTGTTTGCCCCCTGCTGTGAATACAGCAGGTTATTACTTGGTTACTGGTCAGTCTTACATCAATTTAACGTTATTCTTCTACCTGGTTCACTTTGAAATSCAGAGTGAGCCAATGCAGTTTTGACAAACTAGAGAACTGCTTTGATTTCTAGGCTAGTGGAAGTGATTTTGTGAGGACAGAATTCCCCCATCATGTAATGGAAGTAAATTAGCTTTTGAGAAGCAGGGATCTTTAACTGTGCCTGAAAGASTAATGGTAGGTATCCTGTGAAAATTTTAGTGCGTGGATTTCTGAAGGTGTCATCTGAGGCACTTATCTCCCACTGCAGGCTTGAGGAAATGAAATTGCACTGAAAAGCTCTTCAGTGCTGGGTGGACCTTTAGGCATCCAATTATCTGACTCCAGCATCATTTGCTACATCTCCAGATGTAAACAGTATGACTTATTAGTTCTTAAAAATATTCATGTTCTGAGAACAGGTTTCATTGCTCACTCTCTGAATACCTCTACTGYCTTCCAAATGCAAATAACTTGCATTTTGTGATGATAGCATATAAATTCAGCCTGACAAAGAATGAATCTGTAGAACTGCTGTCTAGCTTGAGCTCTTCTCACCCCCAGCTGCACACAGCTCCTGCATGAGTCCATGCAGATTGGTTCTGGTTTGAGATAAGATTTATAAAGAAAACTGCCAAAAAACATGTTAAACTGTCCTTCCTGGCTGCTGGGATTGCAGTGTCTAAAGCAGTCTTTAGTTCCAGCTCTCTTAACTTGGAAATCTGAATGTCATTGATTGAAATCAGTGGAAAAGATGGTTTTATGTCTGGACAAGCAAGCACTCAGTGCCCTCAGTGAGAGCAGAGCTGCCTGTGCCTCAGAAACATTTTGTCTATCAAGGACTTTTCTCAAACTGTTCTTATGAGCCATTTAAAACAGTTGTTACTACTTGAAATCAAGAGTGTTTATAATCATTCAGTAAGGTGATTATTACAGTCTATTGATTATTAGAAGTGCCATTTAAGAGTGCAGGCATTAACTTATTCCCATGGAAAATTGTCATGACAAATGAAGACTTAAAATTGCTTCAGCAGAAAATAATAAATAGTGCTGGCTTTAAAAGTCTGTGGTAGATAAACTGTAGGGTTTCCTTTTTCCCTGATCATAATGGTTGCTGAAACCAAACTAGTTGAAAAGAACTCAAATAGTTCTACTTTTGTGTTTACTGCATTTTTCTTTTTTCCTCTATAGCAATGCAGAACTTTCTGAAAAAAGATTTCACATGAACAGCTTTGTGGCAGAATTTGGAAGACCTTTGGAGTCTGAGAGGGTCTTTTCTCACCACATGGCTGAAGAATCCCAGTCACTTTTCCATTTCTGCATAAATGAAGTGGACCATATGAACAAAATAAAAGAGACCCAGAAAGGTCCAAGTCTGGAGAGTAATACCCACTTCCAGGAGGTTCCCAAGAGCAGTGGAATGTTTGAGGAAGACCTACATTGTCTTACAAAATTTAACATTCCTAACTTTGTGAACACTGAGCAGAACTCTTCATTAGGTGAGGATGATCTCCTCATCTCAGAGCCACCAATCATTTTATAAAGCAAACTGGTTATGCAATTTTAACATTGGATCCTTGATTGAAAAATCCTTTACTTTAAGGTAAACATCCCCATTATTGTCCAGTTTGAAGCCTTTCTTAACCTCCTGCTCTTTGACAGAAAGCATTTCAGATCTGTGCTTTTTATTGTATGTAAGACTGGCTGTACTGGTAGAACTCAGTTTAGACAAGAAGTAAGACACTGAATGCTTTATTCTGATGCCTTCTGTGGTCTAGAACTTCTGCCCAGTATTATTTTTGCTTTTTTTTCCTGTCTGTTTCTTGCATTGTTCTTCATTTTTAAACAACTACTTATGACCAGCTTCTGAAGGATAATAATTCACAAGGACTGTGAAGGCTGAGCCTGGCATTGGGAGGTCTGTGAAAATTCATTGGCCAAGGAAAGTGTAAATCTCAAAGAAGACTGAAGAAAGGAATAAACAGGCCCTGGGGATGCTCTGTAGTTTCTGCTGCTCCCAATAAGGATGCCTGAAGCTGAGCACCACAATAAATACCTGCTGGGGACTAACTTCAGTTTCTGATCCCTAATTGCTTTTTGGTGCAGGTTAAACCCAATTTACAAAGCTTCCAGAGGGAATACCTTGTAAGTGAAATTGTTTGGTTACAGTGTTTACAAAATGCTATCACCACCTGCTGCTGAGTAAAAACAAATTGGTGTCTGTAATTATACTTTAGAATGATGCCTCAGCAGCTGCCCCTGATGACATGGAATTAGTATTCTACACACAAACACAAACTGTGATTTGACTCTTTTCCTTTTTTTCCTGCTAGTTGCTGATGTGAACTTTTAGTTCAGTAATTACAGGATTCAGTAGCTAAGTCACAGGAAATAAGAAAAAACCTATTTTTCTTCTGCCAATAAAGTTATTACACACAAATGCTGGTGGTATGCTAAGCTGGTGTCATGTGTTGCTAACAGGCTGAACCTTCCTATGCTTTTTGCCTTTATAAAAGGTCATTTCTTTACTCATTGGCCAGTGAAGTGCTACCAGGCTTTGAGAGGACCAACTCTAAAATTATAGCTAAGCTGTGCTTGCTCCATCTTCTTTTTGTACTCAGCTGGGATAGTGTTGCAACCCCAGCTGTTCTCCAGTGAAAGATTTGGTAAGGATATGAATAGGTATAGTTTCAATCTTTATTTTTTTAGAGATGGAATTAAGTTCTGAACCTTTGAGAGTACTTAGAATTGTGTTTCAGCTTCCTTCAAAACTAATGACTGAATGGTTTTAGAGCAAGCATATAAGATGCAGAGGTAGCAGGTTCAAACCCTTTGCTCAAGTATGCTCTGCAGGAAGTTCTTAATTGAGATGAAAAGAGTGGATTCCAGACATGCCYAACTGGATTTTCTTGAAATTAACATGCTTTGTATCCAACAGATCTGTGTTCGAAATTAGAGACCTGCTGATACATTCTTCAGCCACTAAAATGCTGATTAATTCATCCCTTCTTCACCTTACAAATAGGAAAAAGAGTGAATGAGTTGAGAATTTAAAGACTACAAATTGTGTAGGAAGAGTACAAGGAAATGGTTTTTGTTTTTATGTCCTGTGCCCTTATTACACACCACTTACAGCACAATTTGCTATTTTCAAATGTAATTTTTGCAGGACTTGCTAGTGTTTAAAGCAACAGGATTACACTTAAAGCAGAGACTGTTTAAGACTAGCAGGTTATTGCTGGGAATAGTTCCCAAAGASTGAAATGAGCCCTGTTCTGAATGAGCACAGCTCCAGTAAAATGTCTCCAGTGCAGAAAAGGCCTTGTTTCACAGGAAGTACATGACTACAACTATGAAGGCTGTAGGTGTGGACCTTCCTTTTCCTAAATTTGGGAAATCTGTCTCTGAATATGGCATCTACTTCCTGCTGCAGCACATCAGTAACTATCAGCTATCTGATGGTTCAACTTTGAAACTCAACATTGTTCTTGCTAACCTGTTGTGGGACTTGTATTAAATGGGGTTTTTATAGCTGATTTCTGGATGAGTGAGCTGCCTTCAGTAATGTTTGAACTATTATTTTTATTTTATTTTTTCCTTTGCTGTGCTTGAAAACAGCAATCCTGCTTGAAGGAAGGGMAAATCTATGTGGAATCCATGTCCTTTGCAATGGAGAAATGAAGGGTATTTTTAAGCCATTTAAAACTACATTTCATAGATCATTTAGGTTGGAAAAAGACCTTTAAGATCCTAAAGTCCAACTCAGCACTGCCAAGTCCCCATCTAAATCATCTCACCCTGTGCCACAAGGCTTTTAAAAGCCTCTAGGRATGGTGACTCCACTGCATCCCTGGGCAGTCTGTTCCATGGCTCCACACCCCCTTGGGGGGGAAAAATTCTCAAAAGTTTCAGAAGTTTCCAAATAATGCAGATGGGGTTATAGAAAAAGAAAATGCTGTTATTCCCTGTAGGCTAGCCTATGCTTTTCTTCTGCTACCTTAAATGTCAGTGGCTTTTCTTTGGGTACATAACTACTACTTTGGGGAGAAAAAGGAAGCATTTTGTGTATGGATATTGGCAATAACGCCTAGAAGAAAGGTACTTAATAAAATGACCCAGACATGATGCCARCTTAACTTACAACACATTTGAACTGCATAGTTAATATCCTTCTGCAGCATGTATTAATCCTGTAGAGTTATTGAAGTGTTTGGTTCCTGCTTCTGTTCTTTYCTGATGACAGATCTACTTTTTTCATCTTATCTCCCTTCTATATTTAAAGTCCTTCATCATGCTTTTCTCAGAAAAATAACCTGTCAGTCCCCACTGTAGATCTCCCACACCACTCCAGACACGCTATGGCAGCAATACTCTGATTCAGATTTCTGCTCTGCCTCAAAGCAGAGCCAAAGGCAAACGCAAAAATGTTCTGCAGTCTTCAAAAGCAGCTATTTTAAGGCTGTCCTTCCTTTTTTCCCCTTTAAAATAAAACCAGACATATTTTGCCTCAGGGGAAAGGGCAATATATGACCTGTTAAAAAAAAAAAATCATCTTTTCTCAGAAAATCAATTCATTGATGCACTAGAAACAGAATAGAAAGTGTTCTAATCAGAGTACTCTTCAAAAGGAGTACTTGGAATTTRATGGTATTTGAAAATGGATTTTTGTGAGTTTTCTTAGTGCTTGGCTTCAAGCCTCTTCTCAAAACTCAGTACAAATGCATTACCTGCAGCAGATTTAACTGCGGGGAGACATAGCTCCTCTAAGCTATATATGTTTGTTTGCCTAAACATGTCTTGTRTTCTGGAAGAACTTACTAGGTCAAGTTATTTATCCCAGTTTTCAAAGGTAAATACTTGCAAAATGATCTATATAAACAAATTTTAGTTGTGTATATTTAAAAGAAAAAGGCAAACCCCCAAAAACTATAAAGTAAAATCAGTAAATGCCTGCTCATAGAGAGTGGTAAAACTGTGATCATCTCCACTACAATCCAGAGCCATTCAGTCTCTGAGACTACCAGGTGAAGTAAATAAGGTATATTTTTAATAAAATTAAATATTTATGCACCTGAGCCCCGAACCTTGAATACTGTAACACTGACATTTTTGGCCAGTTTTTAGCCTTGGATATTGACAGGTAGCAAGGACAGCAGAGAAGAACTTTCTACCACACATTCGCCAATGAGAGCAAGAGAGGCCTGTGCTTTATTTTTGGATGCGAGACATGTGGTTAGCTATATGAAAAGCTACTTTCAATTCAGACTTASCACTGGATTTCTGTTCAAGAGTCAGGGCAGCACTTGATACATGACCCCCTCATTCCCTGCAGAAGTGGATTTGCACAGCTAGTGCTGGTATGTTTGTCCTTTTTCCTTGTACTTTCCAGAACAGGTTAAATATGGGATAGAGAGGCACACTTGAAAATGTATTATGTGCTATCACATAAAGTCTTCATTCACAATAACCGATTTGTTACATGAACAATTCTGACATGTATTTCAGAGAGCTTGAAATGGAACACACTGCTGCTGTCTCTGCCCCAGGTGCCATGATGAAATCTGATCCTTTTCTGCACATCATGTTTTCCTCTTTTGAAGCAATCTAGGTCACTGCGTCACCTAGCCAGCTGTTCACATAATTTCTTAAAAGCTTCAAACAGGACAATTCAAATTACTATACTCCAGCTCTTTGCTGTAAACAGATGAAGTCCAGTAAGAATTAGGCAATGTTTTAAAGATACTACATTTAATTCTTTAAATCTATCCATTATGCCTCCTGGAAATGCATGATGAAACAGGATGGCACAAGAAGATGAAAAATACRCATGAGGAGTATGTAATTATGTAACTCCTTAAGAGATCACACTGAAATCCTCAGAGAGCCAGTAACAACTTTAGAAGAGAACTTAAWACTTGCACCTTAGTTCTCTAAAAGGACACCCTACCTGCAGCCACTGAAGCCCTGAGAGTGTTTCTGTGCAGASGGACCACTTCACGATAAATGCCTAGAAACTGAAGACCATGCTTCAGTGAGTGTACAACTACATAAATACTTGTAAGAAAATGGTATAAACCATCTGATAGCTTACAGTAATCGTAAATAACACTGTCCCTGTTCAGTAAAACACACTCAGAGAGAGAATTTAATTCCAGCTATGTAGGATACCAGCAATTGCTGAGAACTGACTGTAAGAATTGTAAAAAGTGTTTGAATGAACTGCATGAACATTAGGGCAACCCTCTGTACCTGACTTAAGCACCATACGCATGAGAGAGTTTCCAGTAACTAAAGATGCTTCCTCTAGGATTCCTGTCCTAGGAACCCCCATCCAGGACCTGGCCTCTCTGGAAACACAAGGCTTGCAGTAGTTGAGAAAACATCTCTCACTTCAGGTCACACACTTTAATACAGTGTTACACATACAGCAAATTATACAAGAAATAAATTAGTTGAAATGATTCARTTTTTATCCTTTTCATTTGCAAAACAGATCCAAATCAAGAAAATGCATTATATTTACATGTAGCTGATAGTTTATATGCAAAGCATTTTTATATTTACACATTTTATGAATGTAGACTAATACTTTGCTAGATGGGGACAAAATAAAAATACTGACAATATCTGAATATGAAACAATCAAGATTACCATAATACTTGGCAATTGACCATCCTTAAAAAATATCTATATATATGTGTATACAGGCTCATTTTATGTTTGTGTATGTGCCAAAAAGAAAACACCTTGCACTTAAGCACTGTCTATGTTTATATGGTATAATTTGTTAAACTCTTTTGTTTTCATGCACGCTATGCCACATGCTTGTATGAGAGAAAATGCAGGTTTACTGCTGGTCCCTGAAGAATACAATACATAAACAGACAAGCACAGACCTGAACTATTTCACATCTGACTTAAATGCTAGGTTCAGCCAATACTGCAGGTCCTCAGGGACCTAAGGAGTACAGTCTAGCTTTCATCTTCTCTTTGCCCTAAATAAGTAGAGTTGATTGAGATACAACCTCAATATAAGGGAATTCTTAAGGACTTGTAGCCACTGAAACTTAAACTAATAATGTACTGATTTATTGGGAAAGCATGCCTTCCAACCACCAAATKGTTATCATCATCTATTTTAAATTACCTTTATTTTTAATTGCTGCTTTTTGCTTTTAGCAACAGGTTTTTCATATATGTTAAGTGCAATAGCCATGGTCATCATCCCCCCCCAGGCTCCTCTCTGGAGCAGTGCAGTTACATGGCTTCACAGGTTCTTTGGGCTACATTTCCTGGAGTGATGATTCTTCATTCATTTCCCGGAGTGATGATTTTTCCTTCCCTCCACTGGGTCCATCTCTTTCTTGAAAGAAGAGAACAGAAGTGTAGCACCCTAAGGTACACATTTGTGCTGCATCAGGAATTGCTCCTATGTGCCAGCTCTACAGCACAGATGTGTAACTGGCAGGGCCTGAGGAGAGGGAGAAAGCAACAGCCTCCAACATTCAGGGTAGTACCTGCCATGACGACTGTCAGTTCAGCATAAAGTTCCCTCCACATTTGGTGTTTTGGTCTGCTTTTTGGTTGGGTGTTTAGTTGTTTTTTTTTTCCTTTTCTGTTTTTTTTTTTTCTCTTTGTTTTTTTTTTTTCTCTCTTTTCTTTCCCCTGGCCCCTTTCCTAGCTTGCTCAACATTTTAACTCTAAATTTCCCCACCTACATATCCCTGAAGTCTGAGCTTTAGACCACTGTCTTCACATCTGACTGGTCTCAGCCTGTCAAGATCACCTACAGAGGTAYTTACTATGTCAGATCCTGAACAGCCCATTGTAAAAACCTTATCAGTACAGCCTTCCCTTTTAAAAGGGGCACCAATAACTACACTCACACTGTATTTTATAGGTTTTTTTTCTCTATCTGCCCTGTAAGAATTCAGCTAGACTCACTCTGCCATCAGCCTTACCAGCACAGCTGGAATAATCTGAAAAGGAAACAAAGAACAGCTTGAATGTGAGCACCACCCAGGAATGCCTGCTCTGTTTCAGCCCTCCAATCATACACTAAAGTGGAAAGAGGTCTCAAGGGAAGGAATATTACATGAATTGGAGGTGGAGAAGCAAATATTGGAAAAATACACTTTTCCTGATCTATGGAAATGAATACATCAATGAAATATAAAAAATTAAATACATCAATGCTATACACTAAACATACAAACCAAACAGCTTACTACTCAAAWTTTTCACAAAGGAATTGCTATAAGACAAGTTAGAAATCAAGAATTCACAAATCTGTGAAAAAGGAAGTTTTTCAATGGTAGTTGAATTAATGGAATAACCTCAATATTCCTATTATTAAAAAATTATGTAAATTTATTACTAATAAAATAGAAGACATACAGTATGACCAGAGTATTGCTCAATGCAAATCTGCCTCTGGACATGAGAGATTCCAGAGAAGATCAGCATACAATGCAATTTACACATGTTGCAATAATGATTTTCAATAACATTTCTATACATAACTTTAAATATTAAAATTCTGCTGCTCTATTTAACGACCTCCTAATCATGTCTTCTAACAGCTGCCTGTCACTCTGAATCCACTGGAATCAGGTGCAGGAATAACAACCCCTTGTTTCTGCAGTTCACGTAAAACATCGAGTATTGAATCCAACTCCATTCGAAATTTCTCCAGTTCCTGATTCTTCTGCTGGGCCAGCCTTCGCCACCTCTCAACCTCCTGGGTTTGCCTYACTTCAGAAATGTGCTGTCTTAGTTGGCTTGCCTGCAAATTAGAAGAAAGCACTGTGATCTCCTATTCCAATACTCAGCCAGTGCTGCCACTTTGCACAAATCTGCCACATCATTTTATCTGATGCTCAGTCTCAAAGCTGAATGTTCACATTAAGTGGAAGCAATTTGTTCTGAATATTACAAAAATCATTCTGATAAAAATGAATTCCTTTAAATATTTGCATCAATGACAGAAGGGTAGAATTGATTATTGACTGATGAGCCCCAGGAGAATTTAATTTATCCTCTCCAAAGCAGCAATTAAATTTGAATATTTAAGGCAAAGCTGAGCATATAGCATAAAACCCTCTAAAAATTAAAATAAATTTTTTGAATTTCCACTTAAATGTGGTAATTAAAATAATGCTCTGCAAAACAAAGTAAATCTGAATGACATGTTGTAGCCTACTATACTTTTAAAAACCACAAGTTCTATGAATTATCAGAAAATRTCCTGTAGTCACAAATATCTGATGCTGCTGCAGATAAAAGTATGAATAACTTTAACACGACTCCCTAACATAATCCTATTAAGTTACACAACATAAAAAGTATCACAAGATACCAAAAGCTCCACAATTAATTGTAATRGATCCTTTAAAGAGAGGCCATAATTATGATAGTAATGATAGGCCATAAATTACCATATTTGCAGTTTGATACTAAGGATAACCTGTTAACTTCATGCTCAGCAATTTCCTTTTCAACACTTCATTTTGATTTAATTAATTYGGGCAACTGTTCAATGCCCCAGTGCTTATGGTTAAAGGAGAAAAACTGGGAGAAATCAAACCCCAAAGCATAATACATAACAAGGGCAGGAGCACCACAAAAAGATGAAATTGTTTAGCACTAATTATGTATACTATTATTTCTTAAAAAAAAGCCCAAAACATGACAAAACATCTTAGGAAATACTATTGGTATTCAGTGGAGCTAGATCACAGAATAGGTAGCAGAAAACACTGCACAGAAATGGTAAAGACATCCTCACATTATAAAAAAGCAAATTACTAGCAAAAAAATGAACTGTATTACAGTCACCTTTAGCAGGACAGAATGTGAACAAAAATGACAAAAACAACAGTGGCAACAGGATTTATTTTTAATCCAATGACTTGCTTTATGCACGGGTCTTTTTTGAAAGAAAATAAGTATCTGATATAGAAATGTACAAGAAGAAATCCTTCTACAACAAAAAAATCTGTATATTAAAAGCATATTCCTTGAGATCTGGTTTTAAAATTTAAAATAAAGTAAGATATTAGTATACTTTTAATGTAGCTTTTCTGAATAGGGCTGGCAAGGACTAGATAATCACAGTTCCATTGAGGAATATATCATAGGTTAGATTCTGCACTCCAAACTCTTGTCAGTTTTCAGTAGCTTGCTTTCATTGTGAAACTGAAGTATGAAATAATGATATTGACTCCAAAGGTCTGTCTGGAGTCCAACCCTCTGGGACACCAAGACCTTCTCAGACCACACTGCAAGGAAGTTACCCAAGCAATGGGTCGAGCTGACCAGGCCAGCACCTACATTCATTTGCACTAGCAGGCAAAGACAAAACCATGGCTACATAAAAACTACTTTCCTCCTGCAGTGTGAGCTAAATAAGCCTGAATAAAACCCATAAAATTACAGTTAAACCAATAAATTGCTCTTGAGAAGTAAATGCAGCTAKGCACTGGTGTACCTTTTGAATTTCATGGTCTCTTTCTGCATGTCTGCTCTCTATATGCTTGATTTTCTTTTCCAGGCACAAGAAGTGTTTCATTTCAGGACTCTGGCTCTCCCTGGCCTCTCTCAGTTCTTCCAACAATTTTGTCACCTACAGTCAAAAACAGAATTGATGAAAATTGTTATAATTGYGTTAGGCAGTGTATAAACCAGATTCCTTTAAAAATGTATTTGCATTATTTAATCGTTACATTCAAAAGCTGTAGAAAGGAAGACATAAAAGAGAAATCTCCTTTGTTCAAAAGCTTTAACAGGGACTCAGGGACTTATATTAGGATTTTTCATTTCTAAGAAGTAGCTTGAGGACATGAAAGTCTAGGCCTCTTTGATAAATCCRGTCCTGTTAATAATGTTATGAACAGATTGTGTTCTGTCACATTTTACACTTCATACAACAAAAGTTAACAGAGAATATTATGATTAGATATTCTTACACTTTCCCTTCTCACACCCAAGATAAAGACCAAATATAAAAGATACCAATTTCTAAGGACTAAATTAATTAAAGACATGCTGCTAGGAGAGAAGATTACAAGCCTGCATGTAAGTTTAATAATTACCAGGTAAAATAACTTGACAATGACTTAAAACTGATTTCTTAATCCTCCAGAAATTCAGGGAAGTTTTCTTATAAAGCCCTACTGGTTTATTCTCATTCTTTGCCTGTTTAAAGTAACTTAATATTCCTTCATCCAAAGTATCTTTTGGTCACTCTTAATGTGTATAAGTAAACTAAAGGGAAAACTTTGACATCTTTATCCTTTATGATAGTCCTTAGCTTCCCTTAGCCAATATATGTGAGAGCTGCTACCCCTCTTCAAGCACTCAGTCATCCTTGCCCCTCTGCTGTGAATTCAGGTAGCTGGAAGCTTTGTGTCTTCATAAGATRTTATCACTCTTACTGAGAAGTGACTCTGAGGCAGCTTACTATTACTTACACATTTCAAGGTGGCTTTCTAAAATAACAAGGCCTATATCAGTATGTTTTTGCCTGTCCATTACTCCAGCAGATAAAACTGTTCAGCCATGTTTTTCAGAGGAGCAGAATTCTTAGTTTCAAAAGATCTGTGCAAATGAGTGTCTGCTGCTTGGCTGCTAAGTTGTCCTACTGAAGAGAAGGGCTTATGTGTGGTCTCAAGYATATAGTTAAATACAATTAAAAAATCATAGTGGAAAGATCTCATGAGGGGAAAAAAGCCCCAGGAGAAAAGAGGCTCTGTGTATTTTGCCAGTGACAGAACCACGTCAAATATAATGCAGTGCTATGTGCAAGCTGTTAAGGAAGCACTCAGTTAATGGAAAACATCCATGAACAGCATTTCTGAGATTAGTATTCAAATAACAATCTTCCAAGAAGCCTCAGGAAAAACTGTGCCTTTTTTGGATGKACCACCATTTTAGACACAGGACTCAATCCTATTACCAGTGAGGTGCTTTCCCCTATCACTACTATTCCCACTTGCAGGTTCGGTTATCTTCTTTTCTCAGCAAAACTTAYTGAATCATTTAATGCTAAAGATGTATTTTAAAAGCAGCACAGAAGTTGTGTTAGAGGGCAAAAGCAAGGCATAGATATTTCTCTCTGTACSGTCTTGCAATGATTTCTGTAACAAAGACACTCCTTTACATTTTCTTAAATACCAGCACCTTGAAGTTGGCCTCTACCATGTGGGTCAGACTGGATGATCTCTTAAACCATCACTGTCAATAACCTGTAAAGCAGTCATGGAGGAAAGAACAACATTTGTCGCATTGTACTCTTGCTCTGTTTTTCCAGGAAGAAGTATTACATATACTGACACCTCTGGAATGAAACAAGCTTTGTAAGGAAAGCCAACATCTATATGAACCTAAAGTCTCAGCCCCTATTCTGCAAACACAGAACTTGTTTAATAGGACATCTTTTTTCTCCCCCTAAAACCCACAGTYTTATACAAATACTTCACAACAGAGGTGGAATTTTGCACGTGATAAGATAAATACTCAGATAAATCTGAGTTTAGCGAGATAAAGATTAATTGCTTTTAATAACCCTTGCAAGCTAGAGTATTATAAAAAATTAAGTTAAAATTAGTGATCTTCATACATCAAGCAGGTGAATGAAGCACAGGCACAATGCTGAGACAGGCTACATCCTCCGGAACAGGAAAGGGCAACAAAGACTGGCACTACTTCAAGAACAACAAATGCATAGTCAATGATTACAGAAGCTTGAGCTAAATGGTGGACARCAATTTGATCCAACATTAACCCAAATGCAAAAATAATAAGTGTAAATTTTAGATTATTTGCTATTGATTGAAGTAGAAGATTAGAAAAAACCCAACCTATATACTTATCTCAAAACCCATTGAATTTCATAACTTTTATAGCTAATTCTCCCTTCTTAAGACACATTAAGTTTCAGAGATAGCAGAGGAGAAWGCCAAGAATACAACTGCCTAAGTCAGTTATATGGCAATGGAGGATGAAAATAGAAAAACTTTTGAAAACAGTAATAAAAAATCCTCTTAATTAAGCGGAATAAAGAAAAAGTCCTGTGGTCTATTTACCACTACCCACCGTTACTCTCAGAGGATATGAAAATCTGGATTAACCTACTGATCAAACTTCATACAGATGTCAGACATKTCAAACAAAATAATAATAAAAATATTAACATCAAAAAAGGTCATAGTTCTGCATTCTGTTCTGTGTTGTTCTCCTGGTCACACTAGAAAAACCTTGCATTCTCAGGGATAATTGATGTAGAAACAACTGACAAAGATTTTGTTTCTAAGACTTATTTTATTACATATTATTTCAGGCTTGACATGAATTATGATGACAACTCTTATTAGACTAAGGTACCCCCATTGAAATTTAAATATACCTCTTTTTGTAGGAGTTGCTCTCTTATCTGTGAAACTAAAAGAGCTTCTTGATGTCTCTCCTGTTCACCAAGTTGTTCTTGAAGATGTTTTATTAATATCTAAAAAAGGTTTAAAAATATTTTGTYGTTAGCATACACACCCATGACAACATGTGAAAACCAATGCAGGAGAAGTACAGAAAAAAATAAGTAGCATTGAGAAAGTTGGGGCTCTTCAGTCTGGAGAAGAGAGGCTTGTGTAGAAACCTCATAGCAACCTTTCAGTATCTGAAGGGAAATCCAGAGTGACTCATCATCAGGAACTGTAGTGATAACACAAGGAGTAATGGATACACATTGAAATGGAGGAAGTTTAGRTTAAGTATTAGGAAGAAATTCTTTACTGTGAGGGCAATGAAAGACTGGAACATGCTRCCCAGCAAGGCTGTGGATGCCACAAACCTGGCACTGTTCAAAGCCAGGCTGAATAAGGCCTTRGGCAACCTGTTCTAGTAGGAGGTGTCCTTCCCATGTCCCTCCCAAGCCCATGGCAAGAGGGTTTGTGAGTATGATCACAAGTATGATCAGYGATCTCTGAGGTCCATTCCAACCCCTTAACATTCTATGTTTCTGTGATTGTAGTACTGCAGGTGTAAGTGCTGTGTGCATTAACAACACTGCCTCCAAAATGCATGTGAGCATGGGCTGTTAAATAGCACACAGGTACATATGTAGTATATGAAAACAAGCCTCAATCTTCAAGTTATTTTCCTCATTTTTAAATGTTAAATAATCTGAATGAAACAGCTCTTTCTACCCTTTAYACCATGTGTAAAATAGCCCAGAGAAGTGGTGGAATCACCCTCCTTAGACATACTCAAAAGCCACCTGGACATGGTCCTGGATGATCTTACTGAGCAGAGAAGTTGRACAAGATGACCTTCAGAGGTCCCTTCCAAGCTCAGCCATTCCAGGATTTTATGAATACTGTGGCACAGGATGATTTTTAAAACAATAGGTCCTACTTCAAAGAAAGTAAGTTTATAGTAATACAGAAAGAAATAACTTAAAGATCTATCTATATGTAAGTAATGTATCTACTGTATCTTACCTCCTGTGCTGATATTCTGTTCTTTAGTTCAGCTACTTTAGAAGTAGAATGTTCCTTTGCATGCTGGCAAATAATCTTCTCAACCTCCCTCTGGTGGGAAGCCTTCAGAGATGCAATGTATTCTGCTGTGTCTTCCTGCATCCTGAACAGAGCAAGAGAAAAGTAAGATGTAGTAAAGCAGCTACAGACAGTTCTTCAARAATGCAGCAGCTTCTCACTTGATCACACAAAATAACCAAAATGTTWAAGGCAGCAGATCTTGTATATTTCATAACAAAACCTTGCAAGACAGGATCACCATTACTTCTATTGCTCTGAYGGGAGAAAAGCGTAGGGAACCTACAATGGTGGATACGTGTATCATTAACTAGAGGCAGTTTGCATACAAAAAGTTCAGTCAATCATCTTTGCTAGTTCCTCTTATTAAAACAGTGGCAAGAGAACACATGCTTTTTAATCATAATGCAGCTATCTTCTTTTAGATATCTATTTCAGAAAATAATGTGTTGCAATCTAAATTGCATGTGAATTTCTTCTACTTTGATTGTGAAGGGATGTAACGGAGACTAGGTGAAGTATAAGGCTTTTACTGTTGGCGTAAAAAATTCCACTGAAAGCACACTCCAGGTTTGAAGGAAAGAACACGGACCAAGTATTAATGCCATACAACACAAAGCATCTAAGATACGATGATTTACACTGAGATATTTTACTTAAAAGCAGAAGAAATTGTAGCATTAATAAAAGCATTAATACAGGTTTGTCTGTAGAAAGAACAGTGATAGTGCACTGCTTTTAAAAAAAAAAACCCAAAGTAACAAAAAAACCCCCAAAGCCAGAAACAGCACAAATGAAGGTATAAGCAACTTCCACACATGGCTGAATGTTAATATGCTACCTCAATCCTATGTTTGCCAACAATTTAAGAAGGTTTTTAAATGAGTATGTTGAGCATTTACCTTCGCATGTTGCTTTCAGAATAAGCCAGTGCTGCCTGAGACTTCACCCGCTGCTGGCTCATTTCCAGGGACAGTTTCTCCAGCTCCTCTTTCAGATGGGCATTTTCTTGCACAACTTTCAAGAGATGAGAATCAGAGAAGGTATGTGGTTGGTGTGTTTTGTCATCAGTGAAAATGCTTAGACAGGGTTCAGTGTTGTTGGAATTCCTTCTATCTGTTGCTGAGGTATTCTTTCTCAAGACCTCTGTAGAGTTCTCATTAGCGTTTGGTTTATTTCTCAAATTATTATCAGACAACATCACCATCCTTTCTTTTTGAAGTTTCTCTACAGTTTTTGTGAGGTCTTGTATTTCTCTATTTTTGGTGATCAGTTCTTCATTTAATTTTAACAACCTGTCTTTTGTGCTACCGTGTTTCATCTTAGAGTCCATGGACTCTAAGTCTTTATTATCATTTTTACTTCTGAGTTTTAATTGGGAATTTTGACTTTTAAGATTTTCAATTTCTGTTTGGAGGTTTCCAACAGTGATCTGATGGGTCTTCTTTAGATTCTGAAGCTCCTGTTCAAGTTCTGCAGAAGTGGCTTTATCACCATTCAGTTTTGGTGGTTCATTCATAAATTCATATGCAAGTAGYTGCTCAAGCTCTGCAAGTCTTTGTTCATACTGTATCTAGGAGGGGAGTAGAAAGTAGGGACAAAAAAGCAGTTTCATAAGTGTACTGTTATTATTAGCCCTTCCTATTATTCTTTAAAGTTACTGCCCTTCTGAAGAAAGATTTCAGAAGACAAAATACAAATCAGGATTACTAACAAACTACTCAATCAGTTCAAGAATTAGTGAGTGAAATAATTAAGTCTCCTGTAAAACAGAATTACTTGAAAAATTTACTGCAAAAATCTAATCACAATGGATGCAGTAATTATGGGATAGACAATTTTAATTACAAGAAAATATTTCATATTTATGTGATTGCGTTCTCTTCAGATGCTACCAATGTTTATTTTGTCATTAGGTACTTGTTATATGTCAGCTGGCAAACATTCATGTCACACGTTCAAAGTTGTATTTCACATCTTTCAAAACATCCTAATTTTTAACAGAATAGATTTTTTTTTCATGTATTTCTAAGTATGAAGAAAGAAGTATGAATTCAGAGAGAGACACAATCTTTCCTCCTAATGAGCTGAGGCAAGCCTAACCTTAATAGCTTGGATGGCCTTTGAGGAAAGTATGATGAGTGACTTGTGGAGAAAAGGTGGAAAAAAACTGGGCCAATGCTTTCCTTTCTTGCTCATTAAGCAGCTGTGCAGTTCACCTTTTCCTTGAAGTAAAATGCCAGACCTCCATGCTTCCTAACCCAAGTCTTTAAGCTCACTATCATGTAATTTTTGGACAGTATGTTTAGTGGTTCCCAAGGCTCCCTGCAGAAATGCTCAGTCAGCAGACCTCTGAAATCACAGCCTTTGGTACAACAAGGAATTAGAGAAGCAGCTACTCTGACCCACAGGGTGAAAACTACTTAGCTTAACTGTAAGAATTAAATTACTATGCCTTGAGAACATGTCCTCTTCATTTCAATATTATCCTAACAATTTAAATGCTATTTTTATCTTAGGTGCTGAAGGTACTGAAATTCTGGTTCTGAATTCTTTGAGTAATTTTTTTCCCTTGAATGTGGTCTTTGCCTTCAGTTTTAACCACTACCCTGTGTTACACTTAGTTGCCTTGTGACTGTTACTTGCAAAGTACASTACTCAACTTTTACCTTTATTTTTTGAAACTGTTGTTCCATGGCACGAAGGCTTTTCTTAGCTTCATCATCTTTACCTTCAAGTTCTGTTTCTAATTTCTTTATTCTTCTCTCCAAAAATTCAACTGTGTTTGTTTTAGCTGAAAGATCATTYGTTTTCTCAGCAGCAGCAGCAGCAAAAATCAAAGCAGGCAAAGAATTTGGATACCTTCTTTTTAGAATTCCTTCCATTTCTCTGATCTATTCATAAGAAAATTAAGTCAAAGGTTAAAAATAATGAAGTTCKAATGAAAAGGGAACAGAAAAAAGTGATAGAATGTTAACAAATTTCATTCCCTTAAGGTGGAAGAATGAAAACCATAGATACATATATTGAGAATTATTTTATATTCCTCCCATTTATGTTTTTGTTTACAGAAAAGCAAGATTTATTGTCTCTTAGTGACTTACACATGATTTTAAACAAAATATTGTTCTGGTCTTCAGATTACCTTATGTCAATAGTCTAAACAAAGTCAAAAAAAGGGATTTGAGAATGGCTTTTAAYGCTGCAAATATGCTTTTTTTCTGGCTTTGCATTCACATTCTATTTTTCCAACTGTTAAGGATATTTCATAGCAATATTGRAACTATTCTCCTAATAACAGATTATATGTCTTTTATTTTCTAGTATGCAATCATGTAAAACTAACATTTTGCATGCAGCATTAATAACAAGTCCCTCCCTTATCTATGGATAAGATATTAATATCAGAATTCTGCAAAGGCTCTTGCCCATGAGTCCCACATCCCTAACCAATGCAACTGCTACCTCCTCCAGGAGTTGCATTCCACTTGATGTTTTTTTTAGTAGAAACATGGATTTTAAGGTCTCCACTCTCCCACTTTTCAGGAATCTTTTAGGAATCCAATAGAATTTAAACCCCTATTCTTGAATCAACTTGGCTGAAATTCATCATACTGTTAAGGAATTACTGAACATGGACAGGAGTCTTAGCAAGCTTTAGCTTTTGCCCTCTTKCCCCTTTTACAGAAAATCTAAACAGTTACTTTAAAAGATTTTAAAAGGGATACCAGCTTGCTGAATATAGTAGCAAGAAGATTTACTTATTCTAAGTAAATAATTGCTCTTGTGTTTATGAACGTCCAATAGCACAAGTTACTTCATCACAGAACTTCATGCTATGCTTTATCCTTATGAAAGCACTGGGGTTTTAAAAGACCTTCTCTGAAACAAAGTTCAAATGAGAGAGAGTTCGTTTATTGCATACTTGTCGCTCAAGATCCTGAATTCTTTTAGCATCTGCTGCTCTGTCTCGCAAACGTTTCTTCTGTTGCACACACTGATCTCCTGCTTCAGCTCTGAGCTTCTCAACCTGTCCAATTTATGAAGACACAAATTGAAATATGTATTCAGAGACATTGTCCTGTAGTACAAAAGCATTTCAAACACACATAATACAATGGAAGTAYGCTGCCATTTAGAAACTCATAATGGTAATTTCTGTACTAACTGATTCTTCAGACTCTAAACCTCCATGACAGCTTCCTTCTCCAAAGCAACTGAAACTAGATATGGAAATCTAAAAGAGATTTCAGCTCTAGGACACTCTTGTCTTTATACCAGWAACACTGCTCCTTTCTTTCATACTGCCAGTACACAGGCTTGATTAGTAAGCTGTCATACAAAGTGCTACAGTGCATTCCATGATTTCAGGATAGGTTTAGGAAATGGTTTGTGATTTGCAATGCTACACTATGTCATGAGATATAGAAACAGCCAAAARGCAATGTTATATTGTGCCTAAATAAAAGCTGAGTCTCAGCTGAAAAACCAGGGCCTGGATAACTCATGTTCCTGCATTCCTGTGATGCCTGGTAATGAGGACTCAAACCATAATCTAAAATTGAATTTCCTACCTTTATTAGCCACTATGATCTCTGTGCAAGGATATTATATCCTGGATATTTAAAAATATTCCTATCTTGAATTCTCTCCCAGATTGGTAATATTACCAAGTCATGCTAAATCATGCTTTTATGCCAGCATTTTATAGTTTGACTGATTTGATTATTTCTATGAAGTCACAGCTCTAGGTACCAGAATTTTTAGATACCAGTCRAGCTCAGAGAAAATGCCAATAAAAATATTTTCTTTCACAGGAATGGTATCTTGATCAAAGGCTGATATGGTGGTGTCTGTCCCTGAAGGCTCCTTCAGAAGCATCTCCTTTCATTTGTGATCTCTCTAATAAAAGATCATAAAAGATTCCAAGATCAGTTATATTTTAGCACCGGGAATTTTTTTTTCTTTTTTGTGAATCCCAAGTCTAATGTACTTACAAGTAGACAATGCAAATCTCACCAGTATTCAAGATTCATGTATTAGTTTTGTTTTAGATTTCAAGTGGTTTGGGTTTTTCCCCCCTACCACAGCAACTAGGGAGCTTTTCCTAAGAAAGAATTTAGAACTGCCACTTAAGAGAAAAAAAAAAAGTGTTGCCTAAGTTACTATGGAGCAAAAAGGAGGAAAASAGAATGAGAAGAAGGGTGTTTCTGGTTGTTAACATAACAATATACTTCTTTCCCTTAGGTCAAGAAATTAGAAGGTTTTAGGGAAGCATGTTACTTTTGTTCCCAGAAACATTGGCAAGATGCCAAATAGAACCAATCTAATATACCAAAAAGAGGAATTATTATGAAGGAAATAATTACATTACACTCATCACTGGAAAAAGAAACAATTTTCAGTTCCAACTTCTTAGATAAAGCTAGATATTATCACCTCTAGTCTTAGTTTCTCAATTTCTTCTCTCGCATCTTTAAGACGGGCTGCATCTTTATCCAGAAGATCTTGATTTTCTGCATACCACTGAAGTCTTTTTTTTAAATGAGTAATTTCCTGTTTGTATGATTCTTCCATAACTTTAAATTCATAAGACTTCTCACCTACAAGAATAAAACATTTTATTAGTAATTATGTATTGAAGGAGTAATTAGTCAACACTGTCTTCCTCAGCATATTTCGTACATTTACCATTTTGACAACATTGTTACTGCAGTAGTTTTAAAACCAGATCCTAACTGGGATTTAAAAAGCAACAGTATTTGTAAAAAYCCTTTTATTTTTCTGATACACAGCAGTACTCAATGGCTTACAGTTCACTATAGAAAGTATTTAAGACAGAATCTCAGGAAGATCTATTCTTKATCATGTTCTAATAAACAGACTTTCAGCATCAAGATGAATGACAACATAGAATATATGCTTTGATATTTATTGATCATACTCCTCCCATTTAGGGATCAAGCATTTTCAGAAGAGACATGGAGGTAAGTATTACTGCACTTAGCATTTGTGATGCCTGACACTGGAAATGAGAGAGTCCAATTTTGAGCCCTCTCTCATTAATTCAAAGTGGAAAAAGCTCTGATAAGAATGCTGAAAAAAGTCCCAAGGTGTAAGTTATAGGTAAAAAATTAGCAAGAACTAAATAGGAGACTAAGATGTAGCATAGTAAATCTTTTCTTATGAACAGAGTTGTCACATAATTGGAATAACTTTTTTTTCCACATCCAGTGAAAGACTGGCAAGAAATGAAAGTTAACAGGTCACAACAAARAGATTGGCTGGATACAGGAAGATACATTCTAACAGAGTACTGAAAGTACTGCAGCATGTGATTCTCTGTATGCTTCTGTTAGAAGTATAGACAGTATTTGTAAATGGTCTAGATGCATTTCACTAAGTAATACTTTCATAAGAAACAAGTTTTTGTTACATATTTATTTACTGAACTGCAAAGTAAGTAAAATTATTCAACRAAATGAAGGTGCTTTACTTGATGTAGATGCAATCTGGACTTTGGCTAAATCTCTCTCTTTCTTGGCTTGTACCAAGTCTACCTCAAGAGCTTGCTTATCTTGTTTTAGACGTCTTATCTCTTCTTGTAATTTAGCTTCTTCTTTCTAGATTTTAGAGAAAACAGTAAAACATGAAAAACTAAACACATAATATCACACAAAACCCCTGAGCATGCTTTTTCATCACACAMAGCTTAAATCACAACAGTTACAGCCGACCACAGCAACAACACAGTATTTTAATTTTGGTATTATTGTCAGGCTCTGCAATAGAAGAGCATGGGAAAACATAAGCTAAACATTAAAAAAAMCCCAAACTCCAGATTTTTTAAGCCTTACTTAACTGTCATAGAAGTAGAAAATCTCTGCCTTTTGAAAGGGTAAGTAAAGAAAATGGCTTGACTTACTTCTGAGACTGAAGACTGTAGGGGAAGTGGACAAATGTATAGTTGACCCTACTACACTCTTGCCATTTTCTGCAGGCAGTCTCTCTTTTTGCTACACATGAACACTAGCAAACCTCAAGACCAAGTAGGACAGAAGGTCTTGGTGCCAGAGCCATCTCTAGAGATGCAGCCCCTTGGTCCTAGGTTTGCACAGGTACAGCAAAAATCAGCTTGGAGGGGCTGAKATTTTGGGAGCAGCCAGTAAACAGACCAAATGGCCAGGCATGTACATGCARGTATGTTACTGCTAGTGAGCTCCTATCCTCAACTGCTGAGCAGGCCACATCAGGCCTGTGTGCATTGGGCCACATGTGCTCCTCGTGTTTCCAGTGGTATTATTTGTATTTCTGTGCTACATGCAAAGGCACTACAYCATGTTATCTTACAGGCTTGGAATATCCCTACCTGTGCTACTCGAAGCTCTGAAATCAATTCTGTGAAACTCTGATTTCTGGCTGGTTCAGAATCCTGCATGACTCGTGACTGGTTGTTAATCTTCTCTATCTTTTCTCTAAACAGCAACAGAAAAGCAGTTATGCAATGTGGTGATTCAGCATACTATCAGTGGCTACTGAAAAACAAACACAACCCCCTGCCTCCCAAACTGTACCACAAAGTCAATCTGGGCAGGCTCAAAACAAAAAGAAAAACTAACATGCACAATATTTATACACAAACAAAATTCACTGTAAGGTGAAGTCTTCTCACCTCACATGAACTARTTTATTTGGACTACACAAGGGAAGGAAATAAAAATCTACCCTGCATCAGTGGAACTCATTTACAGGCTTCTCCATAGCAAAGATCTGTAGATTAGGAGTACACACAATTGCTAGGTTGTTTTTCCTCRTTACTAGCACAGGATGCAAATCTCACAGGACCTATAATGCAGGGAATTCTACACTAGCAGAACCTCTTGAGCTCCCTGATTTACTGTGTGTCTTACAACAGCATCAAAACATCTTAACAACATCAGCAAAGCCAAAATATCAGAACAAGTGCAACATAATGTATTATGTATTCTGATATGAATAAGAACATTGAAATATATCCCAAGTGGAAGTCTCCAGTCTTTCCACAGGTCTGCAACACCATCAAGAAAAGGAAGAATTAAGTGCCCATAATCAACACAAATCAATTCTCAAAAGAAGAAACAAGACCACAAACCTGAGAAACACTAGAAAACATGCACCTGAGACTCTGCAATTGCTCTTCATTAAAAAAAACCCAAAAAAMCAGCAGAAAATTCTAGAGATTTTAGGTCAGATATGCAAATGAGCCTACCTTAACTGTATTAATTCAGACTTTAAGCACTGATTCTCCTTAAACATTCGTTCCTCATTTTTTTTGTTTTGGATTTGTAGCTCTTTCATTTGTTTGTATAACCTCTCATTTTCCTAAGTTGAGACAGACAAAGTTAAAGCATGTTCACAGATTACTGTTTTCTTCAGTTATAAAACAATTCTCTATGAATCACATAGTTTACCTGCTGAAACAGTGGAAGAAAACACTAAATATTTAATTACAGGCTTCTAAAATGGATATCTACTTTCATTATCTACAATCTCATCCAAGTGTCTGCTCACTCTGCATGAAGGAGCTAAGACAGATCCTCTACAAACTACCCCAACTATATTCTAAAAACATGTTCAGGGGTGARTGTTGATAGATCAGAGCTCAGGCTGCCCACACTCCAGTCCTGGGGACACAAATCATCATTGTCTGGGATGCTCACAGCCATATGTTGGAAAGACATTGTGTTTATATCAAGGAATCATGCTGAGCATCAGCTGGAAGCTGGTTGAGCTACCCACTGGATTTTACAGCTGCAAGTATTCAAAAGGATTATTAAGCTTGAATTATCTATTTCTCCACTTGACTAAGTAATACAAATCAGGCATGCTAATAAGGTTACCTTGAAATCTGCTGCTCAGATCTTGAGAAAAACATTTTAAAAACCAAAATTTTTCAGATTTCAAATGCTGCTTAAAAGCACTAATTTTCAGCTACATTTGGGAAAAAGTTTGTGGTTCTTCATTGACCATAAAGTATTTTCCCAGTTCTCAACTGAAAAGTTACTGATTTTTACAATTTAGAACATTTACATGGATCTGTGGAAAAACTTAGTCCAAACTAGATGAGTGAAAGACTTTTAAAACCTGCAATACGTTTGCCCTTCACACCCAAATTCCATCCACTTTTTGGCAAACAAGATACCTGTTTTCAACAGAAAAGTAGTAATCATTAAACAATTTTGTTTCTGAAACTGAATAAAACACAGGTCAACATGTGTGGTGTTACCTGTTGATAACCTTGAATAATGACCTCTTGATCTTCAATCTCTTTTTGTATTTGGGCCAGTTTTTCCTCAGTTATAGGAATTGTTGCTGCATGGGTCCACCTCTTTTCTTGGCTAATCTCTTCCATACTTCTTAGCTTTCAGAAGACACACAAACAAGAAGTTTTGTTAGCAACATGGACTTTTCTATAAGACTTACAAGACTATGGTCTCTTCATTATGGGAGCAGAACAGCAAGTGGCTCTAACTGGAGTTTTACAGAAGCATTATGAAAGAGAGAAAATGTATAAAATGTTTGGGAAAAGCTAGARGTTTCTGTTCTTATGTCTTTAGACAGGAGGGTATGTTATGATRCAGGGAGTTATTTTCAACAAGGGTATAGTGGAATAACTCTGGGAATATTTCATACAGACAAAACACAACATTGCAAAACGCATCAAGAATTATAAACAAGATCTCAGCATACAGTACTTATCTGTAACAAGTGGTATCTGTGGGAGTGAATCAAAYCTTTGCAAAAACTTGCTGCAAGACTCTCAAAATAGCAAAGTAAGGAAACTCAGGATAACATGGTTTATCACCAGGAAAAAAAAATCATGTCTTACAGGCAATAAATGTAACAGCAGGCATGCATTACAGGGTGTCTGTGTAAATTTGGATTTTCTCCTCATCAACACCTCATCTAAAGTAAAATTGATTCGATTTTCAGAAGCAATGTTTCTTCTCTTCTATAGGCACAGGATACAAGATGATAAAGTACCTTACTCTGAAGAACATAGTTTTCCTGACCCAGATGGGAAAGCTCCTTTTCATGCTGTGTTTTCAGTTCCACTACCTTGGCCTCCATCTCCTTCTCTTTTTGTGAAAGCTTGCTGGCCAGCTGCTGAATCAAATCCTGAGCTCTGCTCAGGTCCTCCTCTGCTGTTTGTAGTCGTTTTAACAAATACAGCTCTCTATCACAGCTTTTGAAAGGGGAAAATGATAAGTCCTAGGGCAGACAATTCAGGGAAACATTACACTGAGCTAATTGTTTACCAGAACTCTGCTCATCAGCTTTATTTAACTGGTTTGTCTAGCTCTCAGCAACAACACAAGGCACTTGAAAAAACAATCCAAAATACAACCCCCTGAATACTTTAATAGCAAAACATCCTATATTCATTTTAATGAGTGACCTCATTTGCAAAATATATATGAGGAAAACAAGATAAAAAAATCCAAAAAGAAACAAATACATCTCATATGACAACCACGATATTGCTACCATAATTATTATATTATGCATCATCTTACTTTTAGAAAAGCAGCAATGCTTTAGGTATTTAATGAATAGCTTTTTTATGCAGTTGATAAGGGAGAAGGAAAAATCATTATGGTACTGTAAATTCAGTCATCCTGGAGAAGTCAGAAGGTACTATTAAATATTTAATGCAATGCAAATAGGAAAAATCCCTGAACAGTAGTACTGTTTAAATATTCATAGCAGAATATTATAAGTRGAAGTTATATTTAACCTTCTTTTACAATGAAATAGTAATTTTTAGAATTTAATAAGCGACTTTAATTATATAGACCCATCARAGCAACAGCACTATCCAAGCAACTGAAAAGCAGTATAATTATATTTGCATATTTTAAAAGCAAAAAGTAGTACTTGACCAAAGGGAAGTCTTCATTCACTATTTTAGTATTTGCCAACCTTGTGATAATTGTTAAAAGCCTTGAAAAAATAGRCTTGCAAACCAAGTTGTACATGCTATAATTAGGAGCAACACTGGTTATTACTCACATGATGATATTGCCTGTTATAATCCTCAGCCTGGTGTCCAAGATTACTAACAACTGATTGGCCAGACAAAACTCTGTTAATACTTCCCTCCAAAGTTGGTTCATTTGCTGCAGATCTTATTATCCTAGTAGCAAATAAGGCTTCTTCATTTAGGCAGAAAGTAAAATAGAACAAATTATATTCAGAATTTTATGTCCTTTAAGAAAAATATGTATTCATGTGATCCAACCTGTAGGYATATAAAGTATTCTACAACCTGAATTTTGAATGAAATATAGAAAGTTGAGAACAATGACATACTATGGAAAAGCTGGAGGGTTTTTATTTTTCTTTTTTTTCAGTAAGGAACTAATGACAAGATAAACAAAACCCAAGAGAACAACTGAAATAAGCAGCTGGATAATAAATCCTTCACAAAACAATGTTAACCTCACTCCTCTACTTTAGAAGTGGCCAGTAATCTAAGTATACATAAACACAAAATATTTCAAGCTATGGGGAAGATAAGACACAGCAATTTTCAAAATAGACTTTGGAGTGCAGACAGTACAGAAAGAAATGCAACATTTATTTGTTGCATCAAATAACTTGACTGGAGTAAGAAATCAGGAAAGATCCCTCTAGAGTCACTAACATACATGGAACTGTTCACATCTCAGCCTTATGATAGTAACTAAAACTGCCATTTCAACTGCTCCTGCTTAGGAATGTTACACCTAAAAAAAAACCCCACCAGACAATGATTTTTTTTCCAAATTTCATGCCTTTTTAGTGTCACACACAGCTCAGAAAGGTGCTCCCTCAGCACTGATGACTTGGCAATTGCTTKATTCAATGCTATTCTCCTCCTAGCTACAGAGGAGACCCCTGCAGAATGCAGCCAGGTGAGATTAATTTTCTGAAATCACATAAAATTGAACTGTCATGAACAATTATAGCTAGAGAAGAGCAAGTTTGAATGAAACCTATAGTCTTATTTTCTCAGTACTTGTCATTCACTTTACCACCTTCACCAGGCTGTAAAATCTCTTCCTTAGGGGGAGACACATCAATGTACTAAGGARCTGAGGTCCTCCAGTTCAACAGCTGCCACTGAAGCACCTCCCTAAGACAGGTAAATAATCCTAAACTGCTTTTCCTGACACTACCTGCAGGGCTTTTAAAAGCACTGCATGCTAGAAGTGCATTAAGCCTGGGTACCTGCAGYGTTACTCGCTCATGACTCAGGGATAGCAAACATTATCTGAATTAAACTGAATAAGCTTAAGATGAATTATCTCATGAAACTCTTTGGGCTTCACCSCAAAATAAAAAGTTTCCTTGCAACCCAGCTTTCACAGGATTACATAGGTATTCTCCTTTCCATAGTGTTTCCAAGAGACATGAACAGAAAATAGGGCTTCCTTTTTAGTACCTCTTTTGTACTCTAGGAAAGCAAAGATCAAAAGAAGCTAAGAACAGGAATGCAGCCTCAAACATGCAAGTTAGTGAGTCAGCAAATCTTTGCATTTACTGTAATAAAAAATGTCAACTTGCAGATATTAATTTTTGAATACCAGCTTTTTTTACTCTTTCRGTCCTGCTGGTGAACAATAGATAAGTCTCAAACATAGTGATGGTAAATGTGAGTGAAGATGAAGCAAGACTAAAAAGATTCATATAAAAGTYTCTCTCACAGCTATTTCATGCTAATATAGAAAAAAATCAGTACTTAACTGCATTTGAGTTTAGATTTCTCTACAACATTTGGGGTTTTTTTAAATGTGAAGCATAAAAAGCAAAYATCTCTGGCTCTTAAACTCAGAATTAAAACTCTCAAAACTTACCATTACCCTTAGATTTTACTCTATCTGCAGGACTTTTGGCTTTCATACAGGTCTTTTTGAAAGTTTCTTTTGGTGTTTTCTTTTCACTGACTGGAAAAGATTGCTTTGAAAGTAAACTGGGCTTCCCATAGCCAGAACTTCTAACCAGGCCATGAGGACCGTGTGAAGGTTTCTTTCTATGTACAGGTGCTGGACTTCTAATATTCTTTGGTTTGGTTGACATTGATTCTGATCTTTCATTCTTCAAGGAACAAGACCGAAGAGCCTATGACAGAACATATTGGTTTAAACAAGTTTTTAGGCTCTGCTGTAAACTGAGGGTAGCATTCACCAGTTACCAAAATCACCCAACTATTAGACTCAGGGTGATGGCAAGCATTGTTTTTGAACAAGTTAGTAGTAAGTAATTCTGCAGAATTGTACTACTTCAGAACTACACAAGGCAAGTACTTTGTACTGGCTCTATTTAATTGATCTTGGAAAATGTATTTTTATTTTAATTGTACTGTACATTACAGGGTCTTTTGCTTACCAAATAAGGCAGGTCATGACTAAAGGCTAATAAACACAGTGGATATAGAAACCCAGCCATGAATAAAGGAACAGTGGTAGGCAGAGGAACTCTGCTAAACTTGATCATCAAAAACAAAGCACACAACTCCCAACAGATGAAAAAGTTTATCCTGTTTGCCCTAAAGAGCAATCCACCAGGATAAATCAGCCAAACCCCTGTCCCTACAATGCCTTGCACACACAAAAGATGACTGCCTAAAGGAATGTGAAGTTAATTTAGGGGATGCAAGGAGAAAATAATTTGGGGATGCAAGGAGAAGATTTGGAATTAGATAAATCTTGTACTGGGATGTCTGAGAYGATTGTAAGAATATGCAAAATTTACAGGATCTCTAGGGAAAGAACAAAATAGAAGTAAGAAACAAGTCTGGGAAATAGAGAAAAAAACAGATTAAAAAAGCTGGTGACATGATCAGGCTGCTGGTCAGCACACTTGTCTGACTCAGCTGGACACTGACCACTGCAGCCCCTCCTATATTCTTACTGAACTGCCTTTCTAACTGTTCTTTCTGTACAAATGCTCCCTGTTCTGAGCCTGCTGTGCATTTACACGTGTCCCTCCAATGCTCACGTGCTCAGAGACATCACTGTCTTGATRGAGACATGCCATTGCAGCAGCCTTCTACATGTTGGGCTGGGACAAGAATCCCACTGGTCCCAATGTACACCGGATTCGGTGACCTCTAACAGCAGCAATGGCAACACCAGAATTTCAAGAAAAACGAACACAGTCTCTCAATTTCTTAACATCAGAGCATAATCAAGTGACAGGCAGTCTAAAAATACATAYCTTTTAAAATTACTTCCATATAACAAAAATCTGGTTAATAATACTTACTTTTTTAGTTTTGCTTCCTTGTGAAAGCAGAGAGTTTTGTCCTATTTTTTCTCTTAGTAGATCATGCTGCACTTCACTGGTCTGAATTTCTTTCTCAGTCATCCTCTGAAAGTTATCATCATTCATGCCTGTCTGTAGAAAGATGCTTTCTTCTCTGCTAAACTTTTCAATTAAGTTTTTCTCCCAAGATGTATTATTCTGGGGGTCTTCAAAGGGTGAGTGGCTAATGAGGTCATTGTCTGTGCTGCCTACCAGTTTCACAGGACTGCAAGAAAAAAGAAGTCATATATAATAAGACTTTTGCCTTTTGCTTTTTTATCACTCTGGAAAAAGCAGGACATTTTTTCCTTACGTATCAGCTGTAAAATTTCAAAGAGCTACTAAGCCTCTTTTAAGACCCATCTTGCAGATTTAGTCATACAGATTYGCTCCCATGCTGTGTAAAAAGAGCTGCTTCCCAGCAGCAACTGTTTTTGTAAAGGTAGCAAAATTGGCTACAAGATAAACACCTGTAAGCCTGCAATTAGCACTAATTAAAAAATGAGCAGTATTTCTGCTGAGTGCAGGTACATGATAAGACCCCTGAATTATGCTAAGCATAAGCTGTATTTCTGATACTTGCAAGGCTTGTGCTGTCTGCTCTAGACAGAACAGTTGCAGCAAAAAAGGGGGAGGTATGGAGCRTAGGTTAGTAAGAATCACAACAGTGGGGTTTGATCTTATGAGGATTTGAATTTAAGATTATGGAGTTTGGAGAGCTAGGATAGGATGTGGGCTGAAATCCTTGTATGGGGAGGGGAAAGAGCAGAAGAYTGGGAAGGCAGAGATCCTAGCTGTGAGAGTGATGAACACTCCTCCAAATGATTTGACAAACATTGCTGCTTATTACCTGAAGTAAGTATGGGAATACCTGGTCTAAGCCTATTAACACTGTATAAYTCATTAAACAGTTCACTGCAAATTCCATAATGCCAGTGCAGGATGTAACAAAATTTCAGAATTTAATTAGARAAAGATAGAGATAAGTTATTTAGTGAGCTATTTTTCACAAATTGTTAGCAGCTTTAGATTACTACAATTCTTAAAATGCATCTTGAAATAAATACCGTTCAGGGTCCACATCAAAATTTCTGGTATTATAAGTATGTCCTGTAATTGTTTTCATCAATTCTTCCACAGTAGGTAAATCTAAATAATGAGAAATAAATATAAAATAAATTAAAAAACAACCTAGAAAAAATATTTCTTACAAGGCAACATTTAAAAATGTTTCATAAATGGCRTATTATAGATATTACTAGTTCATTCATTTTACAAGCTTGCACAATGCATGCCTTCCTTTGAGCTATTTACCTGAATCAACAGTTGACATGTTTTTTGCATAGATGTCATTATTTTGTGCAGTGCTTTGCCCTAGGCCTTCTGAGACTCCCACTGCAGAATTGTGCAGTTTCTGCTCGCCAGTGTCCCCCAGAGACTGATCAATGTGATGATATGCCTGGTACAGCGCTTCCACGTCACTGGTGCCTTGTCCATAGGAAGCACCTGAGAAAAAAGCAGCCTTGTAAGAGACACTACTGGATTTTCTGTTTTAGGAAACACCTCACTGGAGCCTGTGTTTCAGTTACTAGCTTGGTCTATTATGTGGAGAAAACAGTGATATCACTTACATTAAAAAAATAATTTAAAATCTTGCTCTTCCTATAAAAAGAAAAGTTGCCAAGTTAATTAGCGCCTACTAAATGATCTCATCTACCATTTGCATTCCTTTCCCCCATTTCAATATTTTAGCAGTACCAGATTTAACAGCTATTTTTTTAAATGACTATTTGAACAGGTCCCATCACAGCCATAACCTGGATATAAGTGGCTTGTACTGTTGTGTGAAGTTTGATAAGAGAATGCAGTTAATAATTCAGTTCAATGCTGTCAAAGAAGAATTTTAGATCTGAGAAATAACCWGACGTGATGGTATTTAAATATGAAATTGCAGCATCAAAAGCTAATTTTCAATAACCAAGTGTTTAGCAGAAACATCACTACTTTCTGAAATATTTCCTCCTGCTTTCAAGATTTGTTGGCAAAAGCCAAGTAATCTAAGAACAGGTGAAGACACTGGAGTCACCTATTTTAAAAAAGGAAGATTTCAGGTTTTGAGTTTTGTTGTGTGGTGGGTTTTTTCTTTTTTCTTCTTTTTCTAAAGCACCCCTTACCTGCTTCATTAATTTCAACTGTACTGACTTCTTCAGGCTGATCATGTTCACCTGGAGCTACATCTGATGCGCCAATGGCCTTCTGAAGCTCTGCAGCAGAATCTTGTGAATCAAGCAATACAACTAAGAAGATAAATGTTAAAGAAAACAAAAATTCTCTTATTTATACTTCACCACACTGGAATTAGAAGTATACCAGAGCCTGATGTCTTAAGTATACAAAAAATACTAGGTAGATTATTTTATTGCCATTAGTGGAAAACCAATGAACTCTGATTACAAGTCTGAGTTCTGAGTAGGTGTAATAAATATAAAAATACATTGATGATCACCTTGAAGTGTTAATATGTAGATTATTTTTAACTATTTAAATTCAATGTATTTTCAGTAGAACACAATAAAATAAGGTGAAAAATATCAAAATAGTAAAAATCAAGCAAGCAARTTTCGAAAAGTTCCATTTAATCTTCTTCCACTGAACAAAGTTTATATTTTACCTTTAGCCAGCATGCCAGTGTTTGCTTCTTCCTAACACAAAAAAAAAAAGCCAAACAATTAATTTTTGAATATCAGGGGGAAAAAAATTGGACAAACTTTAGAAGTTGGTCCAATACCTAAAAACAGTTTTTAAAACAAACAAGTTACTCATTCTCCAAGAATATGCACTTCTCTAAAATCCTCCTTAGGATGCCATAAAGTTCTCAACATCCTGTACTCTATAAACCTTTTCACAAGTGAATAGAAATGCTCCTCTGCCTATTCCTGGTACTCTTTTATTGCAATTTGAGAAACAAAAGTTAAGTAGCAGTAAGGACATTATTTACAGCTCCATTGTAACTYTGCAAACATTTATTAGAAATACCACTCTAATAAATTTATTTTAAAAGAACAAAAAACCCATARAGTTTACCTAGTGAAAATGAATACATGATGCTCTATAGACATCTTTTGAAAAAAAACCAAATCTGAATGTGTGCTCCAGGGATGCAACCATGTGCTCCAACCACATGTGCTATACATCAGAAGAACTGACCAAACCAGTGGACAGCAGTGCCCCCACAGCTCATACAGTGAAGATTTTTGGGTCCTCTGTCCAAAGGGCTTCTCTGCACAGAATTAATTCCAGTAGTCTGTGTCACTTGCACCTCAAAAACTCTGAGGTAATCACTACCCATTCTGAGGCTGAGTTTCCACCGGAGCTCATCAGTTGTGCACTTCCATCCTCATTTCTTAACTCAAAGGAGGAGTAAGCAGGAAACCCTGTGAAGAACTTAACCCCTTCTATGATCTAGCACAGGGAAGTGCATATCCTTAATAGAAAGATATAGTCTGAGAGCCACTATATTCTTTCAGACAGTATGTATCATATAAAGGTTTACTACATTTWGTTACATATTGCAGAGCTTTTAACATTCCTGCAAGTAATAGAAACATTTAGCAATCTATACCTGTTCTTGAGGACTTAAATCAACTTCTGACACGATGCTTTGATTCACCTGATCTCCCTCAGTTTTAAGGAGAGGATTAGTATCTGTTTCTTCTTCAAAATCTTCACTGTAGCTACCTAAAAGAATTAAAATRAATATCAAACAGAATGAATACTCAAGTGAGCTAAGGCAGTAAGAGACAGCTATTTCCTCTWCCCCAATGCCTCGTCTAAGAACACCTACTGCTTATGTTACTCCTTTTACAAAGGCAACAGAAAGTTTCCAAAAGTGAGTGTGGTACTAAAACTACAGTGAAAYTCACATACAGTATCTCTAAATTCAAAGGAAGCTTGCTTGTGATCAGACATGCTTTGTCTCCTTAAGGTGGACTTGAATTGACCCCTTTTATTCAATTACTCTCTCACTTAGGGGTGCAATGATGCAATTCCAACCCTGTAGATAAAGTACTCTGTACATTCACTTAGACAGTTTTGAGGCTCAGAATCTGTAATTTGGCTTCTTATGACCTGCTCTGGTGGGCCAAAAGCCACTCTTAAGAAAAAGCACTATTTAAACCCAAGTGGTTCAGAGAATGAACTTTACAAGCAAGCCAAAGGCTTTTCCTTCAGTTACCTAGATCCTTTCACAAGTTTCAGATCTCTTTTGCTGTATCTCTCCCACTCAGCTCCTGTGCTTAACAGGCTCCAGTTTCTGCATTATCTGTAACACTTAAACCTARAACCCTTGCAAAATCCTGGATCATAATGTGTTCTTTATGTGTTTATGGTTTACAAATACATCCTCCTTATGCTTGGGAAATTYAATCCTGACAACAGGACCTCCCAAAAGTTCAGCTGAATATATACATTTGAAAATACAATCCATTAAATTCCATGAATGCACACAATCATATGACAGCAGTGAAGCATAACATAAAGAGACATGACAAGTGAAAGACAAATAAGCAAGAAATGTAGCATGAAAATTTTGTGGGGAAATCAGATAAGAGTAATACTGCAGATTACARAGATTAAATTCAGGTATGAGAAGATGGCACAAAAATACAGATGACAATTAAGATACTGGAGTAAATMAAATTTCAACATCAGAGGTTTTTTTTTCATTCATGAATGACGCAGGATTTTTACTACTTTTCCCCCTTTTTTTTGTCTTTTGGTTTACAATAGATTAAAAATGCACTTAAGAAAAGCACAAAAGCAAAAGTAAAACCCTTAACCCCTCTGTATGAATAACAGCTGCACAGTCATAATGCAACAACAGCCTAAAAGGCTGATGTAAGAACTACAGGTGAAATAAAAGATTGTATTACCAGATTTCTCTTCATGTGCAGGTTCTTCTTTTTCAGCATTTTCATTTCTGAGAAATAAAATGAAAATTCTACTYTCTTTTTGGACAGCAAATAAATACACTTTTTTTTCTTTGGAACTCTACACTCTGATACTTCTTACAATTAGTAATAAAAGAAAAAATTGTAAYTTGTCCAACAAATCAAATCAAAGGTAAGAAAAGTTGTAAAAGTGTCAGCAATTATTAAAATAAAGTATTTCCTAGCTAAAATTCTCAATCTAACTCTTAAAATCACTCCCTTTCTGCATTCTCTTCAACATCTACATTAACTTCTCAAAAAATATTTTTATCATCAAGGTTTGCTTCCTGTTCTGACCCTGTCATTCTGGAWTAACAAAATCATTTTAAAAACCACCCACCTCTCCTTTCTTTGCCCTTTTCCCATAAAASAGAAGTTTTGCCCTTATCTAAAGCTCTCCAGAATTCTGCTCCTCCAACTGTTTTCACATCAGAAGTTGCCTCTGAACTCAGCATTTTCACCAAGAGCAGTTTGAACTTCCCCTTCATCCATTCCTCTCACATATACTGGAACTTATTTTCACGTAACTGATTACAAATGGGTTGTCCTAGTCTATGAAGATTAAGTATCTTTCCTCTAGATTCATTTGTAATATCAYGTCTAAAGCGACACAGAATCTTTCCTGATCTMTTTCCTTGTTATTATCAGTTGTTACCTCTTCGTTTAGTTACTCCTTACAATTATGAATGTTGAGCTGTTACTACTAAGTTATGCACAAGACTGTGGAGCTACATCCACTCATCACTAACTCACCTCTCACTTTTATTTATTAAGCTCATTTCTTTCCTTGTCTTGAAGAAAAAAAAGCCAAACCACAATAAACAAACAAAAATCTGTTGGAAATTATATAGAGGATATCATCCAACAAAATCTCAGTGGCCATACCCAATCCACATGTGCCCATTAATACAGTCCACAACCATTCTTCCCTCTAAATTACCGTACAAATGGTGCTAGTATGACAGAATCATTGGAATCCAGCTCTTTATTTAATCTTGAATAATCAATAGTAGAGGAAGCTTCTCGTTCAAGCTTGGCAAAGAAGATCTCTTTTTCTTCTTGTTCTTCCAAGGTATCCAATCCAACTCCTATGATGCTTCGACTAGGCCCAGARGCTAAAACTGAATCTAAATTTCAAAAAAGAAAATAAAATGTGTCTGTGCCGTATGTCCACAAAGAATAGCCAAAATAGTTAACAACAACTACRGACAGACTTATAAAGTATTAATGGTATCAAATAATTACCAACTGGTACTAGGASACTTCAGCTCACGACACAGCTGACAGAAGTGAAGAATCCCATCTTGAAATGAATTAAGGTAAACTGCTTTTAATAGTAACTTATTTAGATCTAGTTAACTTGATGAAATGGTCGGGCTCTCAGTTCTCACCATTTGTTTCCAGGCTGTCTCTACTCAAAGAGACAGCATCTCCATTACTTTTCTCAAGCTGCATCTTTTCCAAATCCATGTTTTCATGACCTTCTCCCACAGGCTGTGAAGTGTTCTGYATCTTGAGAAAGTTTCCATTGGTTTCAAGCATTCCTAGGAACAAAGTTGCAATATTCTTGACTACCATCTAAAAGTTACTTGTATGACACATCATTTTTCTAGTCTCCTTCCAGAACTACCAGTATTAATCTCACATTGCAACTACAAAGATATGCAGTCTCACAAGTCGCATTCACCTAATTTCCACTGATTCTATATGTAAATCTTGTTTAATTAATTAAGCTATTATAAACATTATCTTCCTATCCTTCATATTTGCACACATACCTAAAGTTCAGCACGAGTCAAATGCACTTCAACTCCCATCACATTACTCATGAAAGACAATTTCACACACAGATCCTATACAGAAACTGACATTTCTTTCTTAAAACTCAGCCCATTTTGTTTGATTTACTACCCCAGATCACCACAGATTTTTTAAACTTGCTAAGCCATTGGCTTGGCAGCTACGTTTCATTTGTTGCTTTAAGGCTATAAGGAAAAAAATAGTAATCAAAGTCTCTTAAAAGTCACTGGTGAACACCCAGTTATGCCATTCTACACATTTATGCAACTACAATTTGTAGCTGCTCTCTCCTAATTGCAATTTCACTGTTGTGAGGGTTCAACATCACCTTAACAACTTTTTGCTGGCTCTCAGGCAGAACACTGCTGTATGTACTTCCTTATGGAAGACTAAAAGCCAGATATCTCAGGACACTCCTAGTTCAAAAACTCTCTTCTCCCTGCCTGCAAAACACACGTTTATACTCAGATTCTGAATAAGTTCTCATCGTAGCAGGGATAGGAGAAAAGCTGCTTATGCATTTTATCAAATGACACATGTAATTATTYACAGTTCTCACAGAAGGGAACATAAACTAAGTCTGTTTTTTCCAACATTAATCATCAGTTGGTAACACTCAGAATTTTTTGTCCTGCCTGGCCACATGATGTTGAGATGTAGCTCTGTCCTTGCACTGAGCACACCAGAAGTGGTGAAGACACTGACAACAGCTCATTTCCTGCTGCAGGAGACTGGAGGAGATCCATACATCAATTACACTAAATCAGTCTTCCATGTGCTGACCAAGTGCTTCAGCTCTGAGATCTTCCTCTGTTCTCTACACAAGCCCGTACAAGTCCCATTTAAAAATGCTGTACTTGCCTATATCATGGCAACGGAGAATCCTCTCCCTTTGGTACTGAAAATGTACTTAGGATGAGAGAAGGTGGGAAAGTAGAAGCCTCAACACCTTTTCCCTCCCTACTGGGCAGCCCTCAGCATGGTCATTCTGATTGTAAGAGCCTCCTTTTTAAAAAAACAGAATAGGTTTATTTTCTGGATTTTAATGATAAAGTCCCCTTGCATGTCTTTTTGGGAGGCTAAGTGCAGAAGACTCCACACCTTGGAAATAAATCCTCATCCCCGTATCTAAACTCAGCTCTGTCCTCAATACAGAGCTCTGACTGACTTGCCCTGCATGCAACAAATAAACGACAAAGGCATTGTCTAAAAGGCAAGCTCCACATGTATAGAAAGTTAATGCCTAAATAAATACATATTGCTACATTGAAAAGCAGAAAATGGAAAGCTCAAAGTGCTGAAAAGAAGTAAAAAACTACAAATAGCCCATTTCTCAGGTATCCAAATGCAGTAATTTAAAGTAATTTACTCAGATGGCACTCTATTCTAGTTATCAAGACAGCAAAGAGGAGTCTGTTTGCAGCTGGGTCACAAGTTTTGGAGTCTCTTTGCAGCTGGGTCACAAGTTTTGGAGTCTCTTTGCAGCTGGGTCACAAGTTTTTTGCAGAGCTTTAGAGCAGCCATACCCTCACCAGACCTCCAACACCCTATTTTTGAATGAGAATATATTAGCAGAATCAAATGCTAATTGCAACTGACCTCCTATGTACAGATTTACAAAAAAGGAGAAGGGATTATACAACAGTAAAAAACMCAATTAGAATGTTTAATAGAACAAAAGTTTAAAGAAAACACTTTCCTGTGTTTTTTTAATTTAAATCATCTGATACAGAGTGAAATTTCTCAGCAGATGTACATCGATCTTGAAGGCTTCATAGGGTTTATGTAAGCTATCTACTAATTTTTAAATATTTTGCTAGTCAGGGTTTGAGTCAAATCAGAGGTTTTTTTAAAAGCATCTTCCTTAATAATCTGAAAATCAAATACTGTTTCTGCAGCCATTAAACTTTGCAACTTAGCCACTCTCAACACCCACACACACCACTCACTGCTAGTGAAGGCAAGAATATTTGTTTTCTCTCATCCTACACAATCTGAACTCTGAGAAACTTATCAAATTTGGAGAAAATATCAACTCATATGGATTTAACAGTCTCTTGAATGTGTTTTTCTGTTTGAACATTCCCATGGATTTCAGTGAGGTTAGCAAGAGCCACTTGTTTTTGTGGGGTGGGTATTTTTTACTTCTCTTAGAAGCTTCYTAAGTAGTTATCTTGAATGCCAAAGATTTCACTACCTGTATGTTTCTAAGTAACATTTTGTAAGGCTAATGATATATGGTATTCTTTTTTCAAGTACMGACACTTCAAATGAATTAAAATAAGAACCTGAGTTTCACTTTGAATATTTATAACCACCATACTCGCAGAGAAACATTTAAAACAAATACAAGGGACTCAAACTGATAATAACAAACATCTACTTCAAAAAAGTAACTTCTTTTTTTCCTAATCTGACCAAGACTGTCAGAATTGAGTCATTTTACCTTTTTAATACCATATAAAATACAGTAAATTTGTTACCCTCAGAACTGCATGGACTGTCAGAAGCGAGGGCTCCTTCTTCTTTGTTTAAGTACGAATCTTTCTTGTCCTTACGAAATTTTTCCAACATTTTGGATTTAGACAAAGCCTTGCTGCGAGATGCACTGGAAGATTTAGAGGGAACTACTTCTAAGTGTACACAAACATTATGAATTTTAATGCATAGTGGACAGGGAATAAAGAGAAGAACAAGATGTGAGACTTCGAAGTGACACTTCTGAAAAAGTAATACAGTTCAGTTTCTTGTACACTGAATTACTTCTAATTTTCTACCTGTAAGTAAAAACTAAAGTTAATACTTATAAGTTCTGGAAATAGAACTACTCTTCTCCATCCTTTTTTTCTTATTTTTAAAAAGATTCTTGATACAGGTATACTTTGTATTAAATTACACTGTTCTAGGAGCTCAATAAATGACCTGAAAACAAAGAAAACTAGTAAAACTACTTCAACAGTAAAAGGTTTTTACTATGAGGTTTGTAGGTTGGTACAAAGAAAAGTGGAAAAACAGGTACACAAGTATAAATTACTACTGCCTTTATCACTGTCAGATATAAGAACTGCATTTGTTTGCTCTAACCCTTGTGGGGACCTGCTCAGCAGCAAAGCAAATTCCATTCATGTTAGCAGAATTAAGTTTTAGATACCAGCACTTATGCTGAAAACTGCTCTCATGATCAAAGAATCATAGAATCGTTTASGTTGGAAAGGACCTTAAAGACCATCCAGCTCCAATGCCCCTGCCATGGGCAGGGACRCCTTTCACTAGACCAGATTGSTCAGAGACCCATCCAATCTGGCCTTCAACACCTCCCAGGGATGGGGCATGCACAGCTTCTCTGAGCAACCCATTTAGTGCCTCATCACCCTCACAGCAAAGAACTCCCTCCTARTACCTAATCTAAAGCTACTCTCTTTTAGTGTGATACCATTCCCCCTTGGCCTGTCACTACATGCTCTTGTCAAAAGTCTCTCTCAATCTTCCTTGCAGGCTCCCTTCATGTACTGCAAGGGCACAGTTAAGTCACCCTGAAGTCTTCTCTTTCCTGGGCTTAATAAAGCCAATTCTCCCAGCCTTTCCTCATAGAAGAGGYCCTCCACCCCTCTAACCACCTTAGTGGCCTCCTCTGRACTCTTATAGCTACACTACAGCCTTCATATACCTTAGGCTAGCCAGATGGTCTGTGTTGGATTTTGCCTTGTTGATATTGTCACAGTGGAAGACACTTCAGAATTGAATAATTCTGATAAAACTCTTAGTTATGGGTCTTTTGGGTTCACCTTGACACAAGAGAGAGTATTCTAGAACATCAAGCCAAATACTTTTGCTATTTAGAACAGGAGTATGGAGATATGTGATCAGAACTTAACATAGCTCAAACATCCAAGATAACTAAAGGAAGCTGATGCAGCAAGGAGAGAAATGGAATAAATCCATTCTGATACAATGCATAGGTCCTTTATTCCCTCAAYTAATGTGTAAGCAAGGCACTAGCAAGGCACTACTCCTCTAAATCTATATTCTCCCACATTTACTGGGAACCTAGAAGTRCTTTCAGCATACCATCTATTATAAATAATGCAAACACCTGATACCCTTTAGAACAGTAATTTGAAAAAAGTACAGAGGTCCTCCTATTGCTCATATTTAAAACACTAATCCTCATTTGAGAAATAAATTAATTTTTAGTATTTATCTCCCAGATCTAGATGCTTTACACCTATTATATGCAAATGAGGCTTATGAAAATATATACTTACATTTTCTAGACTGCACACACACTCTAGAAAACTAACACAGGAGATGTTCTATAGTCTACAAATGACATCATCAACATGATCCAAAGACCAAGTGCCAAATATTACATTTTCATGGGTCTCCAAAACATTACTGATCTGCTTGAATTTAACACCAATGCCATGCTTAAATCAGGACAAGTTAATTGCTATTGTCTTTTATACAGAAGTATTTAATGGATCAAGGCTTATAATTCCTACTTATTTGCTGGAGTTTCTTTTCAGATAACAAAATGACCCACATAAAATGCTGAATCCAAAGTTACACTGACTAAACTAATCCTGCAGATKAAACAATTAAAGTTTTTCATTTATACTAACTGCTGTTTCCATTCCAGGGGCAGCATGCACAAARCAGCACAGTCATCAGCAAAGGGAAAAGAACCACATCAACAGAAAATAAGTAAAATGCTTACCTGACTGCTATCTTTGGAATTAAAGAAGTAGAACAATGAATATAATATTTCTTGAGTACGAAATGCAGGAAGTGTAACGGACTTTCTATATACTAAAGATGTGCTTAGTGCATTTTGCTCAGATTTTTGAAGTTATTTCCCCCTTTCCCCAGGTTGACATGAAATACTGTCGGTCCYACTACATCATTATATGTAGTGATTGATATATGATGCTACAACAACTGAGCAAAAATTCACACAATTATTAATTTCTTCTGAAAATGATAAAAGAAGTCTGTGGCGGCTTGGTCAAATGGACAGTTTGCTAAGGATTTTCTACAGAAAACACACTAATAATACAAGCTTGATACTGAATAAATATATCAAAGTATATTTAATCAAATACCAGACTGGGAATGGGGACTCTTTTGTTCAGTATTTTCCACTACTTCGGCATGGCTTTCTGTCAGTTTCTTCTCTTTTCTCACTTTAACAAATCTCATTTGAAAATCTTGAAAAGACAAACAGCAGGAACAGACATGCAAGCAAGACAGGACAGGAATTCTTAGTATCCAATTACATTTTATCATTTAAATGACAAAAGCAAGTAGAAAGGACAACACCTAGGTCTCCAACCTGTCCAATATGGAAGACAGTGTCTTGAATCATAATTTGCACATTTCAGTTTAAAGCTGAAGAACAAACAGTTTAAACACACCTAGAATAACTCATGGAGTTATTTTAAAATATACTTTATACTTGTCAGTGAAACAGGTTATTAATTTAACTCTCTACCTATTTCCTGGCACTTCTGCAACAAGATGCCTTGGGAAAAAAAAAGAACAGACAACAAGTAAGTGTAGAGCACATATTTAATCTTCTCTTTGTCTTTCAAGAAAGCATGATAAAGATAATGAAGTAACTCAAAATCAAAACCTCAAACTGCAAGCAACATATCAGCTTGGTGTATTACACAAGSTAATTATCCAGGCTTTCTTCAGATAACATTATCTCTAAACAGTCACACCCAAAGACATCGACTTACACATATGGAGCACACATTTCCAATGAATGCATTGCCACACTGTGGGTGAAGGTAGATTTAAGTATTTATATAAGTTTGATTTATGATGATAAAACAACTTTAAAAACACTAATTCTATTAGTGGATAGTCTATTGACTATGTCCTATCTGCAACYAACATGAAGGTTCAAATCTAGAAGGACACAGAAGGGTCTCCAAAAATTTTTGAAGCACACTGATATTGCACTTTCCTGAAATTGAATTCATCTTATTTTCATATTTGTTAGCATCACAGCAGTGTTATTATTTTCTCCCATAAGAAAATATTTTGTTGTTTAGGAGATGTTTACATATAACCTTACAAAGAACTACAAGTCTAAATCATCATCTTCTCAGTCATCCAGTGCAGTAACTTTGCAATGTTGCTGTGCCATCATCCACTGTTAAAAGGTTTGAGCAACACACCACACAACGTACACACACTGAGAATATTAGACATGGCAAAATGGTATCTGACAAAGTATTTGGAAGCACACAAGAAAAACAGAGAGATACACAGAGGAAAACATGAGCAGTTCTGGAAGCCTATCCACACTGAATTCCTTATAGCCACCCAACCTGTCATTTTAAAATACCACAAATACATCTACATGAAGTAAAATCACAGCCACATAAAGCTGCAGAGGAAAACTCAATTTATCTCAAAGGTGGTCAAGGTGGTCTCTGCAAATGGCTCTCTTTGACTCTAGGTTAATTGCCCTACAACTAGACCCTACCTTGCAGAAAAGCATTCATCATAGCACACATTTTGCAACTGATACCATTTACAAGTGTCCAGTGTGACAATATATCCCTTTCCTCATGGGATGCCACAACCAGGAGATCCACTTCACGCCATGGAGTTACCACCTTCTTGCTAAGAGAGAAAGAGGAAGGCCCTCTAGCAGGAATTAAAGGCCCCTCTGCCTGGCAGTATTAAAGTGGTAGATGGGATATGGCTTATTGCTTACCTCCATGAGTGTGGTATTCTATGCAGAGTGGTGACAGAGCAGTAAATGAAACAAAAATAATAATCTGCCTGGCAAAAACGGTGCTCAGGGAAGAATTCTGTGCACAGATTTGGCACACTTGGTGTTCACTCCTATATTCTCAACTTTGTTATGTCCAACTGCCAAGATGTTGGATCTTGGAGTCAAATTGCATTACACACAGATTACTTTCAACTCCCTCCAAAAAAACCCCAAAAACCAGCCCTTCATCAACAGTATGAATATGAACAGGCTAGCTTCCTTTGCATGTAAATTGATTCCATACTAGCAAAGCTGGGTAGGCTCACCTTTTGAATGTTTTTCTGTTAAATGAGAAGCTTTTCTTAAGGGAGACCTTGAAAAGTTTGCCAGATATTTCACGCATCAATAAATTGTAGATCAAGTTTGTTCCAGCTCTAATAGCTTTACTTCTAGTTAACCTGCACAACTGGTAAGATATTCTTAATTTTAAAAATGATAGTGGTAGAAATTGTTTGGATAGAACATCTCAATATAATCACATTGTTTCTTGTGACTGTTTTTAATTTTACTTAATCCACACAAGCACTGTTCTCTAAAACTTGTAATCACCCTGCCCTTTAGAAACCTATTTCAGTGTGTTTTCTACCATAAGAAGTATCAAAGTTGGGTTGCCTCAAGCATCTCAGAAAAAACATAGAAACGTGCTGAGCTTCTAAAGTCATCAGAATTTTCTTTGAGAGTATGTAGAAAAATGAGGTCATGGTAACCTCTTAATTCTCACATTGCCCAGCAAGAACACTCCATCCTTACATYACTTGAAAAGCTGTAAGGAAATCATCATATCTCATAACCACCTGATAAGAATTTTCTCATATCCATCTGAGTTTTACATCAACATCTTATAAGGCCAAGACAGATAAGAAGTCCAGGTACCACCTATTAGGATTAAACCTAAATGGCACAACTGCTGACTASGATTGACTCCTCACTAAAATGACACTGACAGATAGTCTTAARATCTGAGACTACCAGCAGTATTTTAACTCTGTCAGACGAAAAAAATGATTTTTGTAACTTTCTGTTAGGGTCCACTGACAATTAATACGAATCACGGAAATTAAGWAACCACCAATTACTACAAGAAGAGGGCAAACATCCTGTGGAAACTCACTACTATAGGTTTTACTACCTAACAAGAAGACAATATAGAAATTAAAAAAAATAGAGGTGGAAAGCTTGCAAACAATTATATATTTTCTTCCAGAAMTATGTGACCGTGTCAATACTGAGCCAGCCATCATGTCAACACAGCCCATTTCGCCTTGAGCCACAGCTCTTGGCAAGGGAAATGTTGAGAAGACTGAAGACATRCATCTTGGATTCAGCTGGCGTTGAAAAGTTTTTCTTTCTTTGTGCTTTTCCAACCTACTACAAATCTTGCAGTTAGCATAYGTTTATACAAACTGGTCTTTTTCCACTACAGTTTTGAAAACAGAAAGCTATAAAAAGTCAGTATAAAGAACAGGTTGGCTACAAAACACAAATACCAATATTTCTTCAAGTTTGTAAGTTGTATTTTCTAACTATTTTACTATTTATAATGTGCTTATTTTTTACAAGTTTGATTAATTCAAAATCTACAGAAAAAAAACCCATCAGACAGCTTGAATATGAACCATTAAAAAAATACAATCCCATTTGACTTTTATGCTTYACAAACTTGCACTGTAACATTCTAAAACACTGGAGTGGCATCAGCCTAATCTCAACAGGCCTAACATGCAGTATGAGAAAGAACTAGCCTGACCCCCTGCGGCCAAAACATTGCAAAACTTTAAATTTACCACCATCATCCGAGTCTTCCTCAGATAACCACCAGGGCACTGAATCCTTTTTCTCCTTTTCCTTTTTCCTGGGCTGTCCCAATTTCTCAAGAATACTGGACTTCTTCTTTGGATTTCCAAGYGAATCATCTGAAAGAGACTGAATAAATTGCATACAAGATTAAAGAGAGCTTTTACATGTTTACATTGTTTCAGCCACTCAGTTCTGGACTTCTGAGTCCAGATGCCTCTCATTACTCCCCACTGTTTGCCTTTTTTGTATACGCATGACAAAACTGATTAAGAAACAATAACTATATTCATATGGAATAATACTGTATATTTTAATAATCTCACTGCCAGAATTTGGATATATTAAAAGTGGACTGCTTCAGAGAATGTAAGTTCAAATGAACAGTATAATCAGCTCTTTTTCAAATAGTTAAGACATGTAAGAACTAAAACTCTGACTATATTCCCGAAGATAATGAAGTAGAGCAGAMACAATTTTACCTTATCCTTGCTTTGTATGTGAACATTAATATTAATATTCTAAAAATAAATATGCACTAGCAACATTCTGKCTGCCAGCAAATCAGATTTCAGAAATTAATTTTATACTTTGTATTCATGGAATATAATAGAAATGCTAGAGCCATTCCTACCCAACTGTGTATTAAACTTTCATATGTGTTAAGTCATCCATGCTGATTTTGACTGATGGCTTAAATCAATGGAAAAAAAAAATCTGAGTATGGACACCATATGAATTTAAGTTACCGATAAGTAACAGGAAGGAAAAGACAACTAGCCTCTGCTCCTTTCCTTTAATAAAGCTCTTTATGGCCTACAGCAGGCTCAGAGTCACAAGTAGCTATCCACACACTGAACAAGGAAATATTCATTARAAGTGAAATACTTTTAATCTAAATTTTTAGCTACAACTGTTAAAACCAATTGTCCTAAAGTGTCTTAGAGAATATAGTGCACAGAGTTAGTAAATTCATAAATGGTAAGAAACAAAGAATTCACATATGAAATGCATCACATGGGAAAATTTCAAAAGCTTCGCTTTTGTAATAGTCACAAATAAGTAAATCTGATAGTGTAAACCCAGWATTAGAGGCAACAGGATTGTGGATACTTAACATGGAAAACACAAGGGTATGTTTTATAAAAACAGGCCTCTACAATCTACTGCCTCCTATTACATTAAAAACACTGCTATAAAAGCCTACTTTTACTATATGACTAAAACTTCAACTTCTTCATTCAAAAATCAAATGCCAATTATATAAAACTGTAATTTAAGGAAAAATAATTGTAATAAAATATTAGTATCTCTGATGCAGAACCTCTTTAGAGCTTTCAGTTTCACTAGGGAAAACTAAATGCCTGTCATACATCTTAGAAAGAAAGAAGTGCTCTGAGCCTTGCACTTTAAAAATCCACAATTTTAATAAATTATGAATCTGCTAGACAACAGGATGTATTGTAATTTCACTAAGTTGGCTCTGTGACATAGAACAAAACAGCATTAGATTGCTAATAAATGTCCCACTAATAACAATTTCCTGACACTAGTCACAACACAAGTACTAGTGCCATTGTCCCCAAAGRTCAGACTGCCTCCTGCTAGCTGGAAGCACTGACAGTTGCTTGATGCAAGCAAGCTCTGTTATCACTTGCTGTTTCTTTTACAACTAACAGTATCCTCTGCTCTGCAAGCACAACTTCAGTGAATGCTCACTYTCCTTAGTGGATTGTAACTAAAGAACCTGCAACTCCCACAGGCTGTGCTCAAATTCTGGAAACTTTCCATGTCCAGCCATCTTGTACAATGCAGACAGTAAAGGTGCAGCAGCTGGGAGAGAAATGYTGACACAAAAATACTGGTGCATTTTTCCCAACATATCAGTTGTCTCAACAGCAAAACTTCCAGATTTTTTTCCTTCCTTTGAAAAAAAGGCAAATCAATCAATCATCAATCAACTTTTTGGACTCGTAATGACTTCTCAGCACCAGTAAGTTCCTCAGCACCAATTTGTTCCTCCCCCTCATCCATAAGTCAGCCTCTCAGCTTTTCAGGAACACAGACACACAAAAAGTGTCAGTTGTTTAATCTCAACATTGATAAAAGCCTAAAGAGGCAGTTTTAAGAACCAGAACAACTACATAGCACATCATCAGCTTACCAGCTCCTTTGCATGTGAAAGAACTTAAAAAAGATAGGTAATACAGAATTTGAGCTAAACCACTCAGACTTTCATGACCAGTTGTCCTAATTAATTMATGAAACCAGTATTTTTCAATTAAATAAGTTTACTCCAAAATATGCTTTTATTATACAATAATATGTTAATCTATTTGATCTTTTATTAAAAATTTAAAATGTTTCTCTAACATGGCTTAATGTGCAGAGTTTCTCTTCTAGATACCATTATACAGATATTCTAATAAAGATGGTATATCCTTTCCTTTTGAAAGTCCTCCTTCTCAAGTATCCATGAATATCAAGTAGAACAAAGGTCAACTGAAAATACTAGAAGCAGACAACAGCTTTTTCACAATATTGCTTTGAATCATCAAAAAAGGGCAATTAATTCAATTAATTGAAGCACTGTGTATTAGAAAGACTTCCTCACATAGCACATCCCAAGAGAATGTCACAGTCAACACTGAAAACCAGGAGCTAAACCAGTATGACAGCTGATGCTCAAGGGAAATCCAGTTGACAATAGGAGGAAGCACACCAAAACAAGATACTGATGGTGAGGAGTGGATGGACGACAGGAACACAGACAGTGGAGGAGGAAGGATTATGGGAAGAATTATGGATGACAACAGGGTGTCTTGGAAAGGGGCTGGGAATAAGCATGACCAGGCAGAGGGAATAATTAAAGGTTTTATCCTACATGCAGTCATTGTTATTACACACTTGTGTTTCCTTCTGTATAATAATAGTTGAGAAAATCCATTGATAGCTTTTTAAGTTCAATGTATATGCCAAAAGACTTAGTTTAATCCTCATATTAAACCTGCATCATCCAGCTGTATATACAGTCTTTCTTTTAACTTCATGTTTTAATCACAAACATACATACACAGCCTCACCCCAAACACAGATTCATTAAGAGTTATTTAAAAGGGAAAAATCCTGCTCCATTTCCTCTTTGAAAGATTTGCTTCAACAATATTAAGTCTGCTCCCAACTACTGAGAAAGATTTTASTATTCCCCACCTGCGGCGACACTCTCAACACAAACATCACCTACAGACAGATTTCAAGAAATGGACCACATCAGTTTCTCATCTTTCTAGTGTTAAAAGGCCAAACACTTTTTATAAAAAACAAAAGCAAGGAGAAGGACATAGCAGAAGCTACCTGTGTAAAAATAATAGAGAGTAGATAACATCAGTGTTATCTGGGTCTGTATGTAGCTGGCAAAAAGCACAATGCATATTTTTAACAACTGCATTAGCAGTTTGAAAAGTTTTGGATTGAAATTATAAAAAAAAATTAAGACATGAATTGTTAAAGTTACATTCCCTGGGACATTCCAAATGCCACTTAGAATAATTCAATAGTTATTTGAATTTTTTTTATGAGCATCCTCMATGTGGGCAATAGCTGAGGGAGAAGAAGAGCATGTGAAATGAGGTATGGAATACTAGAAGCAATCACATGCAGAGTTTTGACAGATGTGCATAACAAATAAAAGAATAAAACTCCTTTCTCTTTTCCAGAGCAGCTCCCTCTGTAACAACCGTAAGTAAAGAATTTTGAAGGAAATGCAAAGACTAGTTTTCTAGTTTTACTAACATTAATAATTTCAGTGAGTTCAAGAGTGCTAACTTAGTTACATCATTATATTAAATTACTTTTCACAAGTCATTAAATTGTAACACAGCCTCTACTTAAAAAAAAATTTCAAGCATACATTACATATAACAGAGACTCCAGAAATACTCTCTGCCCTCACTAGGTATGCTTATATACAGAATTAAAATCTAGTAAAGGCCTTATGTAGTGGTATTTATGTTTTAGGGTTACCACACCATGTTCTGATAGACCAGAGGGCAAGTTCTGAAATTACAGGCCTATTTGCATTGAAAAAAAGATACCTAGTCAGGGCATTTAGATCATGTCTTATTATTCTTAGCTTAAGTCACAACCCACAGACTTGCATGATTTTGCCAGTACTCAAAACCATGAAGCACCATGAGGAATTAAAGGAATCTAATTCAAATTTTCTAATCACCAAAACATCCTTCATTTTATACAAGAATTTAAAAATATAATTCAGTGAGAGCAAGCACTGCACAGAAAAACACAGATATACAAAAACGTACCTTGTGTTTATTACACAGGTAGATTTTTTTTACCTCATTTTCAATTACACATGAATTTGAAGCTTCTGGTACTAAGTAGCACCAACAATAACTGAAACAAAAATCAAGAACCATGGGCTCTTTCTGAAGATACAACCAGGCAATGACAAAATATTTTTTTAATTATGAAACTTATATCTTTATTTCAATACAGCAAAACAGTATGAATTTAGTTTAGCAATTAAGACCCATAGATAGGACAGCTACGTTAATTATGTGATAAAAGGAGAGCTGAATCTTACATTTCACATTCTCCCATACTCAATTTTCCCCATTTTTAATAGAGAACAGGCATGTGACCTTGTTCTCAAACATACCTCTTTCAGAAACTCTTCAAACTGCTCATCTAATTCTTCCTTAGAAAATCGATGAGCCATCATTTGCAGCTGGATTTTACCTTCCAAACAACTGAGTCTAAAAACTAAAATTTAAATTGAAGTTAATTAAACCCATTCTGAAATTGATGTAAACTAATGATTTGCTTGAATAAAGCTATAAGCAAAAAAACTCCARTCCATAACTTGAGATGACAAACACCATTCTCCCATCCCTTATAAAACTATTTACTGAATGAGACAATCAGGCAAATGTACCTAGATCATCCAAATTTCTTACAAGCAAAATACTCATTTCCAAAGCACCAGCTTCAGCATTTAAATTTTGAGGGATAAATAAAATGATTCACTTCAGCATCTTTACATTTTTCTTCAAAAACCAGCTCTCTTAGCAACCCAAGCATTTAGTTAATAATCAAAAAAGACTCTACTGCAGTAATATTTTCCTTTTAAGGGTTTTTAATTCCTTTCTATGTTTCTCCTCCAACACTGGGAACATCTGGCACTGTTAGTTTTGCTTCATCATCTCTGCTGTGCTTTGGATTTAGTAAACAATAAATACATGTAAATCTTTTTAAGGTTAGGGAATGGCATTTGGTTTGATCTGCCCTGACAGAGAAAGCCAATGACATTTGCCCTACTCTCCTTCCCCTAAGTCTGCATCAACTTCTCAGGTACAAAATATGCCCAACAACCAAAAGGCTGCAAAGCTTTTGTGTATCACACTGCTCAACACATATGCTGCCTTCAAAACTGCATATGTATGGCAGCATTAAACTGCACTAGCATCTTCCAGCCTGAGAAGTGTGATGTAAACATAAAAGGGCTAAACATTTGCAAAAGTACTTTTACCATTAAATAAAACTTCTCCCAGTATGGAGCCCACTTGGTACACAGGACTGTTACCTACCTAGTAAATTGATTTTGACAGGCGAGTTGTGACAACTGTTTCCTGCTTTCACTCCTTATCCATCCATAGACCACCCGACACTTTGGCTTTGGCAGTTAAAAAAAAGAAGCTTTAYAGCAGACTGGCCAGGCGTTGAATTCAGCACGATATCCTTATGTAAGCATTTGGACAGYATCTCTGAAAACATGGTAAGGAGATTAAGAACGTTACCTCTCAGGGCACACATAATCCAGTATCCTTTTATACTTTCACATCAAAGCACACTCGATGTTAAAAGCAGGATGCTTTAGCAATTTACTAACTGTGCCAGCTACTTTAGCAAATGGGGAATATTTAATTCCAGCCTTGCCAGAAAAACCAAGTGATTCTCCTGACGTTATATTTACTTCTTCCTACATTATAATGACGGCTTTCTTCTGCCTACCTTCTCATTACATCTTTTATAAAAACTAACAATATGTCACCTAAAGGACAATAAACATGTTTACAATTTCGGTAACAGAAGATCACAGGCACACATTAACCTTAGCAAATATACTTTTCAGCCATATCTTCAGAGCTGGCGGCTCACAAGTGACTTCGTGCACAAAACAAAGGCGGCGCTTGCTGGGATGTATGCTACAACACAGCGCAAAAAGCGGAAGTTTTGAGGAGGTATGGCTAAATGACGGGGATGGAGGGAAGCTTAAACAGCCTAACACATTTCACGTAACCTTTTAATCATCCCAGCCGTGACCCGATCCTCTTCCTCCTCCTCCTCCTCCTTCTCCTCCTCCTCCTCCTCCTCCGGCTTTCCCTGGAGCACACGCACGGCGGGCGCACGGCAGCGCGGGGGCTCGCGGGCGGCCGGGCAGGGCTCGGCTCCGAGGCCCGACGGGCGCCCCGGGGAGCAGCGGGAGAGGGAATTGGCCGCGGCTCGGAGCCGAGCGCTTCCCCCCGCACGGCGCCGGGCCCGCGCAGCCACGGCCGCCCCGCTCGCCGGCGGCGCGGTTACCCGGGAAACCCTCCCGGCCACCGTCCCGCCCGCCAGCAGGGACCGCGCCACGTGATTCCGCCAAATCCACCGCTTCCCTGTGCTCCGCCCGCTCCGCCACGGGACACACGCGGGGCACCGGGGCGGCCACGCGGGACGGGAGGGGACGGGCCAGGGTGCCGTGCTCGCCGCGGGACACGCGAGGGGACGGGGACGGGGACGGGGACGGGGACGAGCCCGGGCGCCATTGACAGGGGCCACCGGCGGAAGGGGCCGGCGTGCGGAGCGGCGCCCCCTGGCGGGCGGGGGTGGTCCCTGAGCGGTCAGGGTGGACGGACTTGGGGGAGGGGGTTTCTATGTCGGAGTGTTCAGTAACCGGCCTGGGGTTGCGGGGTTTCCATGTCCGAATTCAGTAACCGGCCTGGGGCTGGGGGGTTTCCGTGTCCGAGCGTTCAGGAACCAGCCTGGCCTCACAGCTCACCACCTCAGCAGRCACCAAAGGCCCTCAGCAGCTCCGCCACCCGGCAGTCACACGGCCGGAGCAGGTTTCCCCCGCCTCCGCCCCTAGCGCTTCTCCAGAAGTCGGGCAACTGGTCTTCAGGAAAAGCAACAAGAAAAGGGTTAAAAGTGTGTTTAATTCCCTAATGCGAGGGTCAAACTCAAAGCATCCCTTCTCGCTTTTTCACAAAAATCCCTTTCTAAAGTTTTCCTAATGTTTTCAGCCTTAGATGTCGGCCGTTGTGCTTTTAATGCATTTTAGCACATCTCTGGAAATGTTTAAAACACGCAGGGAAATTAATGACCCCTGTTTCCCTGACCACTGCCTCTCAAATAACCACAGAACAATTGCAGTCTGTGCTTGCATGTGCTCTCCAGCGAGGGTCTGTCAGTTGTGTTTGTTGTGAGAGTCACGTTGCTTCAGGAATTTTTATGCCAGCATTCAGTAAATGGCAAAATAAAACAAGTTCACTTAAGAATACAAATGGACATTGTTCACACACGCACACACACACACACACGTTTTGATTCTCTGTTCAGCAGACTTGGAACGAAAAGATTTTGAAAGGAAGTTTTCTTCAACGAGTGTTGGATACTCATTGCAAGTGAGAAACCAGTTAAAGTCCTATTACTGCCTCTCATTTCCTGTTAGCTTGAGAGATAAAGACAGCGCTTCCAATATGGCCTTTATGTATCCCAGATTTTTTAATGCTAGCATAAATTATAGTTTAAATTCAAAGAAGCAAAGAAATATGGGCTCTGTATTTTTCACGCAAGTCTATAGGAATTTGCTAAAGGTGCTGCCGCACTTCTTTCAATCAGGCCTATTGTCTGCAGATGGAGTATTATGTTTCCATTTGCAAAGTGTTTTTTTCATCTTTATGTGCAACTTCTGCTGCCGTCTGTGAGAAATGTGGGAGCTGATCAAGGAAAGAATGCCCACATAAACTAATATACTAGAACAATTTGTTACACACGACAGCCCACTGATGATGAAAACATCAATTTCCAGCATTTACTCTTTTCTCTTGTTGCGTGAAAAAGCATGGAGTGAGGCATGAGAATTTTAAAAGAAGTATGGAAATTAATTTAAAGAATGTCAGTCATGCTTCATGCCTTGATCCTGCTCAGATTTAAGCCAATGCAAATTTTACTATTAACTTCAAAGTGATAGCCGTGACATCATTCATTGATCATGAGAGTTACTTCATATATGATCAAATAATCACATCAAGGGCTTAGTCCTTCAAGCTGCTAAAAACTGTTGCACATTGAAGCTTTTCTGTTTGCCGAAATATGTTCAAAGAGCCTTGTACAAAGTATAGAAAAATGTGCAGAGGGATCAATGCTGTTGGAAACTTCAGTGCCCATATGGGAAAGAAAAAAACCTAAACCACTCTTGATGACTGTGGTGGAGAAGAGGCATTGCCTGGTGTTGAAATGTCATCCAGTGCATTCAAATAACATGCACAATAGCCACTTAAAAGATTTTCATTTCCTTCTAATGCCAACCAGTTGGAGCAATTTTCTGAAGAGCTTTTAACAGCAGAACTTAAAAAATGGAAGARTGGGGCGAGCAATGAATTTCAGCCAGGAACATGGCAATTTGGGCAACAGTGCTAATAAAGTAGAAGGATGGATGCAAATGCTAAAATAGATCCTGCTGGACAGAGCCCCAAATTATAAAGTAAATTTCAGGCTCTGCTGACATGGGTGGGAAGTCTTTGTTGGCTTCTATGAAATCAGATTTTCCGGCTGTAGTCACTGGCTTCTCATTTAGACATGTGACATATGCACACATAGTACATATGTTTTTCTTGCTAAACAGCAAAAATATGAGGCTTTATGGTTTATTATAGTAATTTCAAAAGATTAATGGCAAAATTAAAAGGAATAAAATATCCACACTTCTATTCTGTTGTCTAATTTCAATTTTGCATCATCCATAAAAGTCAATAGGGGAAAAGATACCAAATAAAAACCAAAAACCTCTGCCACATTCACTTTGGCTGAAGCTTTGCATCAGATAGTATTTCAGTTCTGAGCCTGCAAATATGTGAAATACGAGATTATGATAATAAATATTTTGCCATATTCTTGGTTATGTTTTTTTAAGGGTTAACAGTTTCCTACTGAATCAAAAGAAAGCAAACAGTGGTGGACTAAGAAGTTAAAATTGCATTCTCTGTGTATGCTCACCGGGATGAGACTTCCTTAAGTGACTATGCAATAAAAGCCCTTTCCAGGAGGCACATCCGAAAAAATAAAAACCTTCCATAACTAGAAATTGCACAGAAAACATAAAAAATTGTGTGGAACTGTATTCCATGTGAGAGAAAATGGTAGTCAAATTAGGATTATTTATAAAATAGTTCGCATAACTAGAATTKTAGTTTAAAAGAACATTTTTAATACTTTCACTTTTGGCTCGCTGCAGGTCTCATTTTGTTCCGTCACTGATAGCAAGTCCTCAGATCCCAAGGGTTGGAGTTTTGGTTGATTCAGTTACAGTAGCCTGAACTCAGTGTCTCACTGTATGGATTTTTCCATCATGAATTTTCTCCATGGGCTGAGAACTAAATTCTGTGTCATGTTTCAGATTATTCCAGAGACTCAGACTGGTCACAAATCTTATTTCGTCTTGCATCCTTTGAAGGGAGCCGCAAAGTTGGGAGTTTGGAAGCTGGGCTGTTGCTGGCCATTTCCCGTTTTCTGGAAGTTTGCAGACACGCACTGTTTCTCATGCTTTTTGAAAATGGATCCTCCCTCTGGCTTATTTATGTAAATGTTTAATTGCCTTAATGTTATGCCCTGTACTGCCAAGTTTTCAGTTTCTGTGGAAGAGTGCAAAGTTGCTGTAATTACTGGCTGCAGGAATAAATCCTTCACCATCATAGAGGAAACTCTCCTATCGCCAGCAACTGTAAGCAATTAAAAATTCTTTCAAGAGGGTGATTGTTTGCAGTAAGTAATTAAAGGTGCTTATCACTCTCTCAGATTAAAGTGCATTTTCTAATGTTTAACACTGCTTTTTCTTTCTTTTCCTGATTCTCTATAAACTTGTTGGAAAACATTGCTCCGCTTTGTAATCCAGCTAGAGGAGCAAGATCCCTTCTGTTGCTTTTGTGAAGTTCTGGGAAAATTATTGTGCAAAGACTATCGCACTTTTGATTTACTCTAATGATGCTGCCCTGTGCCTTCTGTAGGTCCCTCTTTGCCAGTGAAAATTCTCAGTTCTTGGCGTCAGGCAAAATGTTTACAATTCCTGCTCTGTGGGACTGGAGAAATAACTTGGGTCGCTTCCACCTGAGATCATTTGAAGTGTAAACCCTCATCTGCCTTGAATATTCTCCTTTGCATATAGAAAGTTTTGTAGAAAATTTTTCTCTTTGTGTGAAAACACACTGCATGTGTTCTGTTCAGAAAAAGTCAAGATAAATATTTTTATAAAAATTTCTTGGTGGCTTAGGGAAGATCAAACTCAGAAAAATCTGCAGAGAAAAATTAAGTATTCTGATTTATTAAAATTTTTCAGATCTCTAACATCCCTCGTTGATCCTGACAACATATCTGCTTAGCACTGGCGGGAGTGTTAGCTTTGCATTTCAGATTTTCACTTGGTTATTTTTAGTTCTTCTGAAGCCTGGGAAATAAGAAATATAACCGCTTTGAACACTCTGAAAGAGCCAACTCTAGCAGGGCCTCTGAATCTGATTAGATAAAACAACAAAGAGGCTCTGTTAGGGCAGAGGCAGGAAGAACTAAGGTGGGTGGCAATATCTGTCATAACTCAGGGGAAATGTAGCCTCAAAGCACTCAAAAGTGGGTGAAAAAATAACATAAGCAATAGACAACTTTCCCACATCTTAGGTCACTCTCCAAATGCAGTTTGGAGAACTTTCTCTGCGCTCCACTTTTTTTTTTTTTGTATTTTTAAAGTACAATAAACAGCACATGCATGTGTGTTTATATTAAAAAGTTGATTTAGGGGAACATCGTTTCTCTTCAGATAAGTATCTGAAGAAGTACAGTGTGGCAAGTGCAATTAGATTTGTTGGTACAGAAACTGTGAAAGATCTTAAGGGACAGATTTGCAATTTTGAGTGTTTTCCTCAGAAAGTTAGATAGCTTAGGGATGGACACAGGAGATTTTTCCACTAAAATACAGCTAGTCATAACACCACATTTTATTGTATTGTGCAGAAAACAAATCAAACTGTTGTGTGTATTGCAAATGGGAGATGTTCAGTTTTTTGAAGGGCTTGATTTAAAAATGATCTGTTATTGGAGGGATGGAAACCTGAAACACCCACTCAGCCAAGGATTGTGCTTCCCTTCATTCAGTGTAGGATGCTTATTTTAGGTTAGAAGAGATCGAAAGAGATTTGTGCACTTCGTCAGGAGAATCAGTCAAAATGTTTTCGAAGTTGGTGTGCATCCACAGTGTTGAGCTTAGTCTATGTCAAAGGCTGGGAGTGTTACCTGTTTGAAGCCGACTGCTAAGTGTGCCCCAAACTAGTCCTGCAGCTGAGAAATACTGTGCTTGTTTCTCATATTGGAGGCATATGAGACAAGTCCATCCAAACTGCTCTTTCTCTGTGTGTAACTGTGGCGTTCCTGCGGTGACTCCAGGTCTGTCTCCCATGGGACAGCCGTGGTGTGGAACAGGAGATGCATCCAGGTGTGATAACCACTGCTAATCCAACACCAGTTTGCACTGTTCCAGGGGCTCAGCCTCCCATGCCAGACTGAGGGTGTTCATGTGTGAACTAAGGGGCTTGTAAGTGGTATTTTTCATCAGGCTAAAGGTAGTTACAGTGTACATTTGGACAGGAGAGCTGGAGTGGAAAATTTATTCCTATTACCTTTCTCCTCAAGTTTCTTCTCCTTGTAATTTCATCAGAAAATAATCTGCTCCACAGTTTTTAATTTTCTTGCTATCACTCTGTGAGGTTCAGTCTTACATTCCTGTGCAGGGAATTGAGCATCAGATCTTAAAAGTTTGAGGGGGAAAAATGAGATTCTTGCCAGGAATTGTTGCCAATACAAGTTATGCTCCACCAGCTGATCTCTGGACTGTCCAGGTGAATGTATAGGAAGACTTTTTCCCATGATGAATGGAAAAAAAGATAGATAAGTGGACGTGGATACCCCTTTTTGTCTTTGGCCAGTGAAGGAATAATCCCCTCAAAACCAGGTTCACATGTAATAACAAAAACCCTGGGATGTGTTAACCAGTATTGATGGGGAGGACCAGGTGACTAATACAAGTCTGTTCTCTGTGAGAAGCAAGTTTACATGTTTTGTCAACTTAATGTACCTGTCCCACTCGTCATCTTCTCACTCGTGGAGACAGAAGGCCCAGTCCYATGCTGTTTGTGCAGATGCTGTTGGTACAGAGATGGGGGAGGAGGAAGTCAGGGAAATCTGAGGTCTCCTTCTCTGCAGCACATACCCAGCTCTGCTTGGAGACATTTCAGGTAGGTGCAGGTCCCTCACCTTGAGCACATTTCTAGTATGATGCCTTTGTTGCCTTGTGCTGGTATAAGGAGTTTTCATTCTGCACCAGGTGAAACAACTTTTCTGAAGTCAGCATATGACTTCTGCTTTTTGGTTTAATTTTTCCTTACCTGGAAAAAAAGATAATCTAAACTGATGTTCTGTGTACGTGAAACAAGAGCCAGCCAGGTAGGGACTATGGAATAGAAAACTTCACTACTCTGGAATTCAAATCTGGACAGAAATATTTATTTTTTTTTTCCCTCTATAAACAGTGCTTTAGGGATATGACCTGTCATTACTTAGAGATTTCCAGCAGTGGAACCTTTGGTGTCTATCCACCACCCACCTAGTACCAAAACTGCCAAGAGATCAGCTTGTCATGGGACTAAAATAGTCCTTAACGCTTAACCTCAAAGGACCATGACACCTGTTCTCCTGTGTCTTCTCTTTCCCTGCATATCTACCCCACTAATCACCTATTAGCTTGTAAGGTACCAGAAATAAACACCAGAAGTCCCTAGGTTCAGACAGTGTATATTAAGACCTGYGAAAACAACCTTTTGCAATCATTTGTCTGGAAAATAATACCTAGCTTAAGAATTTAAAACCTACTGAGGTTTCTTTGTTATTTCAGGCTTCTGGGAATGGTCATTTTCTTAATGTGATAAGAAACTGGGAAATGTTTTCAAAGAAAAGACACTTAGATGTGTGGCCTGCCTGGATTAGTAAGGCTGGAAGCTGCTGTTCCACGAATCCCTTAATTTGACAAACCTTCCCTGGCAAGCTGCTATATTTATTTAATTGAATATTAGGCTATGATTTTTACATATATACTAAAGGTATTTAGGTGTCATAATTGTCTCACAATGTAATAATATTTGAAGTGATTTAAAGTTGTATAAGCTTGGAGTTTTTGTTCATTTCCTCCACTCTGAGGGATAAAATAGCATGGTGTGAAAGCCTTTTAAGATTCAACAATATTGTTCAAGCATAGCATCTGCAACTAATAACTATGTAACTTTGAATGAAAAAAAAGTCTAATTATCATGGAAAAGAGAAGATGGTTGACTCATCTTCTGCAGTTTGGATTACATGTGTGGGATTGTGTTTTGGATGGAGCACTCCAGAATAGCAACACTCCATCAAAAACACAGTCATGCACCTGTACTCCAAATGGCTGAATAAGGCAAAACACATGTCATCTGAACACTGTGAATCAAATTTAAAAAAAAAATAAAATAAAAAAAAGGAAAAGAAAAGAAAAGAAAAGAAAGGAAAGCTGGAAGAGAAATAAAGACAAGTACCATAACATTGGTGTGTCTGAAGAGTTGTTTCTTTAAAGCTCCCTGAGTGATTTATTTATCACTAAACCTCTGTTCGCAAGCCATGTTTGATTTTGCTCGATGCTGATATAGACACTGAAACTGGATATTATGGAAAGGGCTGCCAGCAACTGTTTGATCCTGATAAATTACAATAACAGGCACAATTTACAATGAGAAGCTATTGCTGCTTCTGGCTCTAATGTGTGATGAGGTTTAAAATGTGGTGGGCCAAAATTCCCTTACCTGGTGGCCCCCTCAGACCATTTACAGAAGAGCATTTAAGAGAGCCACTGAGCAGAAGAAAATTACATTCACAGCAAGGGCCAGGCCCAGTTTTATATCAAAGGTGAGCATGTGTGGGTATGTGTATCTGCCTGCATTTGGAGTGAAAGATGTGGGGAAAAGAAGTAGAAGAAGTGTGTATAATCCACATGTTTGGAAACTTGTGTGTTAACTGAGCAGCCCATTCCCTGGATCCTTCTACATGTGTGCGCACACCCCAACACCCCCCACACCACCAGCCCTCACCACCCCCCTTTATGCCTGCAATGCATATGTGTTGTGAATATTGAACTCTATGCTCTGGGAAGTTAATTGATGACTGGCTGCTTATTTGATCTTCACAGTGTCAAGTTCAAAATGTAATGGATGATAAAACCCACCCAATAGCTGGGCTTGGAAAGAGGTGCAAATTTAGAAAAGTGATATGAATTAGAATCCCTTGCATATTTTCTTTGCAGTAGCATTCCCAGACACCTGCCTCTCATTTCAGAAACTTATACAAGCTACAGTCAAGACCCAGGAGAGAAAATGAAGATTTCTTGATATATTTCACTGCCTAGAAACTTTTGATAATCTCATGAGGTGCTGTTTTTCCTCTTTGTGGGACTTTGAGTCTAATCAGATTATCATACACATTTTTACTGATGCCAAAAGTTAATTGTCATTGGGGGCAAATGAAGAATGGAGTGAAAGGGATGCTGGAGGAAAATGAGGAACGAGAAAAAGATATTGACTACACGTACATGGAACTATTTAATCTCTGATCAGCTCACATTGCTGGTGCCTCCTGTAGTGAAGTACAAGGGTAGAAGAGACAATTTCATACACTTTTGTTAGTGAAATGTTGAATGAGGCTTCAGAAAGTCTCTAGGAGCAGTGGTGATATTCGGTGTCTCTGACAGATTGTTTAGTTGACTTCTGAAGGACTGTAAAGCASCTCACCTAACACTGGATTCCTGCCTCTGGGAAGTGTTCACCTAACCAAGACTGTATCATATCTCGCTTGCCTGACCTCATCTTCTGTTAGTTGCCTCATCCAACTGCTGTTAGATTCACATGGGATGTATCCAGAGATGATCAGGAGAGGTTTTTCTGTATTTGCAGCATGTTTCTCCCTTACTCCAATGTATATAAACACTTGCATGTGAACAGCAGAATCTATCCCCAGTTCCATATTCACAGACCTACTTTGTCTGTGTCCTCTGCCTTTGACAAGTAAACTTTGGCATTGCTTTATTTTTCTTCCCTGGTTTTCCATTAAAAAACCCTATATATATATATTCCACTAACCATTCCTCTTTTCCTTGGAAGAAATGTATGTATGCCTACCACCCCTTCTCCCTGCTACTGCTTCCCCAGACTTTATGTAGGATCAGTTTCCAGTGTCATCTGCTGGAAAGAGGCAGGCAGAGTTGCTGCATGTCTTTAAAGACTGAGTGTGTGTCCAYGAACACACACACGTACACACACGTGCTCTCATGTATAGGGCATTTGATCCTGTCTCAAGGAGTATGGGGTTCCCTGGATCACAGAGAATGAAGCAGAAGGGGTAAACGTGGGCTTGTGTCTCTATAACGTGGATAGTTTAGCAAAACATAGTATGAAATATAGATCTGGAATGCAAAGGGGACAGATGCTGGGGACCAAAAGGCACTCACATTCCCCTGATTCTAAATATAGACAAATGTTTAATGTCAGTATCTGTGGACTCTGTGTGAAGGTGCAAACTACCTCAGAAAAGAAACTGAGAATAATTTCTAAAGAGGTGCCTATTTCCATGCTGCTGGAAATTTTCTGCCAAGAATTAGGTTGGATAATTCCAGGCCAGGATCCAAGTTTACATGCCTACCAGGGGAGCATACATTAGAAATTGAAATTAGATATGACAAGCTGATCACAGGAGAAAAAAATGCTTAAGTCAAAATATTTTGTAAGAGATCAGCCTGAATTTAGATTAATGGTTGCAAAAAGTGGCCTGAATATTCAAAATGAGGGCAGTCTATGGGAAATGCCTTAAATAAGTATTTTCTTTTCTGAGCAGGCTGTTCAAATTGCCAAAAATGAGCAGAATTTAAGGGATATGTTTTCTCTGTTGATCCCACAGCGAAAGAAGAAGCATGACTGTTATTTCCCTACACTTCTGGGCAGTGTGAGTTTTGTATCTACAGCTTGGTGGGCTCCCAGCATAGATAGGTCTGACCTTATGTCCATTGGAAGTACTGTGATACTGGGACAGGTAACTTCTGGGAMCGTGACTTGCCCTCTAGGAAGGCAGCTGTAAAGATGTTGCTTCCCTAGTAACTGGTTCTGGTCAGTAATAATGATTACTTCTTTTGATGAAAACCCTAATTCAGCACTGAAGTGTGTTTGACTTGAGCCTTCTAACTTGTGAGACCCCCTCTGTTAGATTAAAAGAGCTCAGAAGTGCATCCTATTTCTTTTCTGTGGCAGCATTAATATATTGAAGCCAAACCGCTTCTTCTTGAACAGCTGTGACTTAAAGTCAGCAAACTTGCTGTGGGGAGCTTCTGCTTTTATTTTAAACCAGCTTATATGAGAATAGAGCAGCAGGATGTGCGAGTCACTGGAGTTTACCTTTCCACCTGCGTGTGCGGGCTCGAGCAGCGAATGCAAGCGATGAGAAAGYGAACGACGAGCGACAAGGGAGCCGGCCACCCGCAGCCCCCGCGTCTGGCAGCTCTGCTCRGCTGAGCCCATGGTGCCACAGGGGCTGTCCTAGCTTTCAAGAGAGAGACTTCCACGTGTCCCTCCTGCTTTCTGTAGGCAGCAAACTACCTTGCATAGCTCAGATTTCATCATGAGCCGTGTTTACTGAGCTGTCAGAGATAGGCCTGTCTCTAGAGGCAAACGTTAGGACTGGGAACTGAAATGCCAGCAGTGAGCACATATGGCAATGTTTGTACTCTTAAGTTTGAAAGAACTAGACAAGTTAACAAATACAGATGTTTAAAATCAGTAAGAGTGTTTAATGAAAACAAACAAAATACTGTAGTCTATAAAGCTAAACCTGTTTTTCTTTGGCTCCTTTTGACAAGCTGGGTTTAGTGTTTTTCTGAACCTATACCCTCCTTGACATATGGGACGTTTTTGAGGGACATGAGTCCCAGCAGATGCTGGGTGGCACTTGGGTGGATGCCTCTGATTTTTAGTTAGTTAATAAATCAGCTTTTACAACCATGTGTATCCTATGATTTAACACATGCGTAACAATAATACTGGATTAGGAAGAACAAATTGTTTCTGCAAAGGATATTTTATTTCTTAGTAATATTGCATACAATAAGAGCTTTTCTGTAACATAAACAAAGGATTCATGCTATTTTTTCATTTAGCCAGTGCCCTTCATCCCCATGGGTCAAATTGTGCTCGGAATTGTGTTAGTACAAATGCAGAGTACCTCCACTGAGCTCAGTAAAACTCTTTCCATTCACTTCAAGGGATGCTGCCTCAAACCTCATGCAGTCTGCTTTCCACAGGCATCAGCAGCCACTTCCTGCCTAGTAAACTGCTTAAGTGATGTTCCCTCAATTAAAACACTCATGTAGTAATGCTTTGCAAAATAAGAAGGTTAAATAGCGTCATGTTGCTTTCCTACAAAAATCTTTTTCCTGCTCTTGTTTTTGGAAGGAAAATTTTCTTTTTAATCTTTAAGCTCCCACTGCAGATATGTGCTAAGCTACTAGCACACATGACATCATCCTTGGCTTCAGCCTTTGAAAGTGAAATGGTATTTAAAAATATGAAATTCTGGTAGCAAAGTCAGACCCAAAATTGAAGTTTAAAACAAAACTGACAACAAAATCAACTGCCAGGAAACAGACTATTTTTTAAATTAGACATCTATCATGTCAACTTTGAGTTAATCTCTGGAGCCAGCTCAAGAATGGATGAGGTAATATTTGCACATGTTGTGGATAAGATAGAATGAAAATAGATTTTCTCTCTCTCTTTTTTTTTTTTTTGGCTAATGTGCTACAAAGGTTATGAAGCCTGATGGTTGGAACCACGAGCTGTGATTGAGGGGTTATGTGTGAAGCAGCAGATTAGAACGGCTTTAATATGTTACATGATGATCTCTGAAAGATCCCAGGCTGTTTACAAAGTGTGGTGAATAGGGGCACTTGCAGGAGGTAGGAAGATAGGTGATAAGTGACATAATTCTGGAGAAAGCTCTCATAGCCAACACATTTAACGGATAAGTTTAAGGACTTGGTCTCATTGCTTCAGTTCTGAGTGCCAGGGGTTGAGGCTTAAAAGGGAATCAGGACTTGCTGACAGAGCCAGCTAAAAGATGGCTGGATGTAAGTTATAATGCATGAAAGAAAATGAAACATTGAGTCATAACCTGTTACAAGAGCAACCTCTTTTGCTATTACAGAAACTATCTGAAAATTTGTTTTTGTCTGTGTTAATAGTGCTTAAAACACATGTGAATTACAGCTGGGAAAGGAATTTCACTAATTCCTGTTTTCTGTGCTGTTTGTGAAAGCTTTTCTTAGCCTTTGTCCATGCTGTTCTCTAAAGCATATTCCTGGCAAAGGCCTAAATTCCTTGCTCAGCGTTTGTACCTAACTGCCTGTGAAAGGTTGTCACGTGCAGAAACTCAGAGGCCTGGCTTAGGAAGTATGGGGCTCAGGTGGCTTGTTCTATCTTGTTTTTTTAGTGGTCTCAGTGGTCTTTTCTATAATCTTGCCAGTTCTGGAGACCAGTTAAGTTAAATCAGTTCTTTCCAAGACCTTGCCCAGAGGTCCATGCTGCAGCCTTGTCCATAATGAATAGCTATAAATTGTTAGTCCTTTGATCGGTTTCTCCACACCACTGGAGTAGCTTTGCACCTCCTAGAAGTGTTCAGGAGTAGAGGCAGGAGAGTTCTACAGAGTAGGACCCCACCCTCCAGAGGCAGACATATGAGGTTTTTTGGACCTTTTGTGCTAGTTTCCCTTGGGGTTGTCAATGGAAGAGGACTGAAGGACATACAACAAGCAGGAAGAAAAAGATGTGTTCCCATGGGAATGTGAGGGCTAGGAAAATAACTGAGATGTTGAATCAGAGCAGGAAAGGTCTATTCCACAGCCATCTCCATCCCTTTAGAGAGATATGCAGACAAGAGATTGATTTCAGTCACTAATATCAGGTTTACAAGTGTAAGAGCCAAATTTTCTCTCAGGCATTTTTGCTGTGGGCAACTGTGGGTTTGTTACCATCTTCTGGAAACCCCACAGTCAGGGGTGCTGCAGTCTTTATTCACAAGTGACCATTACATAATCATATCTGCTCTCAAGCTGAACAATTGGTCTGAGAACTGGTTAGCTGTGTTTAGGGCAAGGACACTGTTCTGCCTAAAAATGCCAGGGGATGTTCAGGTGAGAACCAGCAAAATGTGAAAGAACTTAGACATGACGCAATCAAGGAGCACATCTTCCTCCAAAGAAGAGCACCTAACTTCTTGTAGAGCAGAATACAGAGCAGGACACAACACAGAGTATTTTCACAGCCAGCTGCTATTCTGCAAATGGATAAAGAAATAAAATCACTTTAAAAAAACCAACAAAAAATCCAAAACCAACCAAACAAAAAACCTGTGTTTTTGAAAGTTTGTGTTTTTTCAATAGAATACAAAATGAGTACACAATATTCACTACTTTCAAAAGAGAGTCAGTGGAGAAAATCTGAACTAACCATGACTAGAATTGGGAAGGAATGGAAGTGAAAAGTTTGGCAAAACTTGCAGTTCTGTTTTTTTTTCCCCTAAGAGTCTTGGGGTTTTTTTGGTGTTCATTTTGATTTGTGGAAAGCTGTTTACGTGACATTTATGCTGTATACCTCTCTGTGAAGAAAGTTATACAACATATGTGTTAGTCTATGCAGGTGTTTATAACTGTAAATGTTACTTTTGTAGTTTGCCAAATGGAAAATGCACCCAACGGCATCCTCTTGAACCTGTAAATAAACTGTTTTCCAGAGCAGCCATCAAGCACATCATGAAAGGAAATGGCAGAGCAATTCCACTGACAATAGCATGAGAATTATTATGAACCAGATGTGAAACAATACAAATATTAGTGAAAAGAATAGTTTCTGTCTACCCGAGCATGACAAAGCTTCAGGAAACGCAGGGATACGGATTGGATGTGCAATGAAAATTAAGTGTGTGATTCTCTGGCTGGAACTGCAGGCTGAAATTCTTCTGGACAAGCTCACAAATGATGTGTTGTTGGTACGAACACTAATCAAAAGCCACTCATCCCTTTGACTGGGGCSAAACTTTTCTTGCTCCCCGTGGGTGAGGAGCTGTGGCATTCCACCTGGGCATCAAACCCACAACTCCTTTCTGCCCTGAAGCCACAATTCCATTATGGGTCCCTGTAATGCCTGATTCCAAAGGGACTTAGCAGGTTTACACCGCAGATGTAGAGGATTTGATTCAGTGCTTCAGCCTGTGGTGTCTGGCTCTGCTTGTGATGCTCCTCTGTCTGTGTGTGTGCCTCCTCAAGGCAGCTTGGTGCTGCTCTGGAAGGGGAGGCAGGGACATGAAGGGCAGTGGTTTGTGCACCCTGTCTGTCAGACCACTGGTGATGTCTCAGACACAGAAGGGCATTTGAAGGGCAATGAAACCTATTTTTGRGCTGCTGAATAATGCCCTAGATGTTTCTCACAGCAGTAAGCTCCAGCAAGCTTGGATGCGGATATGAATGGCAATGATGCACTAAGGGCTGTGGCTGAAGGTTGAATATACAGCAACACTGGCTTTTCAGAACAAAAGGTAAGGTTTCACTCTGGAATTTACCAGGGTACCAGTGCTAACATGTAAATTAGGTGGAATAATCACATTTTGTCTTTTAAACTAAGGTTAGAGCTCTTCCTTATCAGCAAATGAAGTGTTTACCAACTGACCAGGTTTCTATTAAGACTGGGCGAGGGCAAACTGATGTGATTAAAATCTCACACTTTTTTTTTTTCCACCAGTGTTTCATGTGAAAACTTCAGTGGCCCATCTGGCCTCAGCTGGTGGTTTTCTAAGTTGCCAGCTTTACTTCAGCATATTGTGATAATATTATTTCAAAATAGCCACATCATCAAGTATCTTTCAAGATGTGAAATATTTGTAAAAATATATATTCCTGTTTCAGTTTATACAATCCCTGCCATCCTTTACCTACCAAACTTGTGTCATGTGAGCTTTTATTCCATTATTAAAAGGGAGATGTGAAGTCATGTGGCCAGCCTATCACAAGCTTTTGCCAGCTGTAAACCTCATCACAGATCCTGTAAAGTACATTTCCACAGATCAAGTTACTGCCAGGGAAGACTTTAACAATCTTCTACCCTACTTTCAACCCTCAACAATTAGTATTAGCAAATGGCTCAGGCCACTGCCTGAATCACATATGATTTCTATTCAAGAAAGACAAACTTTTATTCAAACCAGACCCATAAGCTAAACACATGAGTTTCTCTGCTTAAAATAATGAATCTGAAGTAGTTTCTATCATTCATTTTAAAAATCACTCTCACATTTGAAATCAAGTTGGCTGTTTTCCCTTGTCTGTATTAGCCATCTGGTAAGGGTGACTTTTCAAACACTGGTGTCTAGAGCTAGGATTCACTCTTTAAAAAAAACCAAAACAAACCAAAAAAACCAACCATCTTCCCCTTCCCACTTTAGTTTTTTTTTCATTTTTGGAGCTTGTCCTCATAATATGGACAAAACTCATGCTATCTTTGAAAAGAGAAAACAACCCCTCCACACATGGCATAACTTCCTCTATAAGATTCTTAATACATTTTACAGTCAAAATGTAGTTTTGTATGTGATGATTTAAGAAGGCACACACATGCTTTCAGGTCATTAAAGTGCATTGTAAAAATAATAGAGATACAAAGGGCTTATTCTGAAGAAACAATGCACACCCTCTTCTCCATGGAATATTGAAGATCTGTTTCATTTTTCAGTATAAGGCAAGTTCAAGATGCTATTTCCTTACCACATACCTCAGTGGTGCATGACCCCTGAAATAAAAAAAAGTGAGGGGATTTATATGCAAAAGAAAAATCTTGGCACTTCTTAACATTTTGCTGCTCTTCCTAAATAAAAGACCTTCAGAACAAATCCTCTTACTGCTGTTGCAAGGGAGTTGTTTTGTCAGAGAGCCTCATTTTCTGTGGATGCTCCCTGAGTGAGTCAGGGAGTTTGTTAGATGCTGCTTGGTAACAAGCTCTAGTGAAACAATGTGCATTTAAAACTGCCCTTTGTCCCTACCTGATGACTGGCTATTCACAATAGATGTGGATGAGAGATGCTATGTGTGGTTCTGATGCACTGATTAACAGAATTGTAATTAAAATCTGAAAGCCAGATCAACCAGAATATTTTTCCAATTAAGTATTCCTCAAAGTCTCTTAACAGGTACTTTTTGGCAGAAGTAAGCTGTCTGTATGCTTTCCACCTCCTTTAAAAAGATAAAATATCTTGGTACACTGAAGCAGAGATCAATAAATTGCCTCTCCATGCAGTGCAACATGCACAGCATTTCTTATAGTGGTTGGTCTTGGCTTACTGGCTGTCCTTGCAGTGGTTCAAGTCTCTCCTCTGTGGAAGTATTGGCTCTCCCTGGATGAGTGAGTGGGAAAGAATTCAGCATTTGCCACAAATCTTCCTGTATCCCTGCCCTGTTAACAACAGACTGCCTAGACAAATTCTACTATACAATCATGGAATGTTGGGGTTAGAAGAGACCCTAAGGTTTATCTAGTTTCACCCTACCTACAATGGGCAAGGACACCTTCCACTAGACTGGGTTTCTCAAAACTCCTCTGAGTGTGGCCTCTAACATTTCCAGGGTTGGGGCATCCACASCTTCTCCAGGCAACCTGTCCCAGTGCCTCAGTGTAAARAATTTCCTCTTAATACCTAATCTAAACCTACTCCCTTTCACTTTGAAGCTGTTCCTCCGTCATATGATAATCTGAGAAAGCCAAGTGTAGTGAAATTTGGTAACAGCAGTCCCTGCAGGTATTCCTGGTGGTGCAGCAGCCCTTAGTTCAGGTGAAGGAGTCTGTGACAGTGTGGGAGCATCAGCACAGCAGCTTTCACGTGTCACCAGCCACTTGCCAAGGCTGCCCAGCAACGCCTCCCATTCTGCATCAACCACCTGCATCCCCAGCCTAAGGACAGCAGGAAAGGGCAGGCTGGGGCTCACAAGCAGCAGCGTGGAGGGAGGGACAGCCAGGGTCATGAAGCCTGACAGTCCCTCCATCCTGAAGCCTTGGCCTCCGTCCTGCTGTGAAGGGTGTCCAGCAACTGTTCATGGTTTCTGCTGGTGCAAAAAGGGGCTCCTGTAGCACAGCCTGGAGATAAGTGGCCAAAGGTTTTAGGCAGGCAGAGGTCAGTTTGGTTTCTAGCTAAATGAGAACATGCCTCTGCCCTTCTAATCTGAGTGCTAAAGGATTGCTGGTAATAATATTTTCAACATTTTGATCAAGGTTTGTAAGGCAGTGAAATATCTTTTATAACACTAGTCTGAAAAAGCAGGAAAGATTTCAACAAACTCTTCCTCAGGTCAATAAGAGTATGCCTAGAGAGCCGTTAACGTTTTGTGTTTGTAATCACTTTTGTGGCAAAAAAAATGTCCAAAGTTGTAAGCAAAATTGAAAGAAAACTGAAATTGCACAGTACCCAAGAAAGCTTTTCCGTAATATTTATACCACTTAAATGAATTTTAGGAATCTGAAATTAATCAGTTTAAAATCTTGTAAGGATATCTGGTAAGGTATATTGCCATTAGCTCTCCAATTAGCAAGCACTTAGGAAGTGTTTAGAATATTAAAAAAATATTTTTCAAAGTGAAGTAGTAAATAGACTTACTGTTCATAGAGATTGATGTGGCAAGAGCAGGAAGGACAAGCACTTGCTACCAGCTCTCTTGAGCTACACAGTGGTTCCTTATTGAGCAGCCATTGCTGCACCACATTGTTTATTTAGGGGACCTAGTGCACACATCCCTGCAGGAAGATTCTATTTGACTGTTCTCACTATCATTGCTGCCATTTGCAGCTCCAGAGCTGTCACAGTCATGAAGGGCATTGAAGACCCACTCAGTGCACTCTCCTAGGGAGACTCTTCTCAGTCAGTGACTGCTGGCCCAGAGCATCAGTCCCATCTCCAGAGAGTTATCTGACATGGCCCACATCCTCTGCTGTGCTCCCCTCACACCTGGGCTGAACTGGGAGTGCAGTATCACACACCATGGCCCATTTTAGCTTGTGTCTGTCTAGACCATTTCCTTGTGCCTTTGGCTCAAGGGGAGCCTTTTCAGTGTGATTGCTGGAGCGTGCGCACGGGAAATGTGCTGGGCTGGCTGCAGGTGATGCTCGCTAGCTGGAGCTGCATTGCGTGGCCTTTCTGTGGGTAACACGTCAGTGTGCTCCCACTCGGGTCCTTCTCATTTGGTCTTTGCCGGGACATTGAGCTTTGCTGTTTGCTGCAAGGGTTTTGACAGTCTCTGTGAGCCCGGAGAAGCTGGGATGCAGCGTCCCTGCAGCGGGGGCTGTCCCCCAGCAGGTGCCCAAGGTGGCCCGCCGCGGCCTCAGGGCTGCGGCCGCTCGTGGGAGTCAGCAGAGGGTGCTCCTGCAGCAGGGCAGCGCTGCCGTGCAGCCCTGCGCTACACAACGAGCCCGATAGGAAGGATTGCTTTGTGAATTATTAACCACAGCCCTCGGACACGCTAGCAGACTCACATCTGTGGACGTTTTATATCAAACACAAGTAATGGGAGAAGGTGAGATCTTCAAAGTGTCTTGTAACCCAAGAAGGCCTGTACTGTATAAGCACAGGAGGCAGCAAGAGATTACAATAAGTTGTGTTTGTTTGGGCTACAGGGAGAGCCCCTGTCTTTGGCCACTGTTTGATTCCCGGGGCCAGCACAGAGCCTTTGTCAGCGGCAAGTTTCCTGATGGTGATGCTGAAGRGAAGCCCTGGAGGGGATATTTCAGCTGCTCCCTGTTGGGTAGGCAGGCCATGGCCAGCTGCTGAGTATTTGCTGGCTGCCGCAGGATGTTGGGAATGTACMGGGCTACACGGGGATGTGCAGGGATGTTTGGGGGGTGGGAGGAGAGGTAGCATAGCTAAGGGTCGAGAGCAAGAAAGGGCTGCTGCCAGGAGGAGGATAAAAGTAGAGGGAAAAAGCAAAAAAATAAAGGGAAGAAATACTCCAGTGGCACCAAATACCCATGGACTTTGTTGTATTTTTTGTTTCACGCTGTCGTTGCTTTTCTGGGCCTCTTAAAAATGACATGTGTTCCTTGTGTGTATGTGAAAAGAGGAGGTTGTAGGGATGCTTTGAAATGGGTTTCTAAGGGCCTGCTGTACGGAGACTCAGTCAGTTTTATAACTTGGAGGTACCCTCAGCTTSATGATCTGGATGATTTGCTGTAGACAGCTGGATTCTGGGTACTTTGTCATCTCATTAAAGCCAGTTAATGCACTGTGGAGGTCACAAAAGCTTCTTTCTGGCTGATGTTTTTCTACTCAGTTATTTGCTGGTGTCCAAGAAGTTGGGAGTTGGGGAAAACAAGATTTTTTTGTTTCTTAAATAATTTTTGCTGTTAAAATTCTCACTCAGCATGTTCCTCTGGTCACGTTGAAAAAACCTAGTACAATTAGCAAGCATTTGGGTGTAGGCAATAATACAAAATAAATAAAAGCATTTTTGTACTATCTCACACTGTTAGCTCCTGAGGGAAACTCTCATAACAATGAGAATGGAAATGGACATAAATTAGGCTGTAACTACAGCTGACTAAATAATAGCCGGGGTTTTTTGTCAAGTAAGTTGTTCAATTAACATGGCTGTGGTCTTCAGTGGGGAGAAATTACTTGACCAATATTGCATTGGGTTTTTTTCTGCAAATAAAGCAACATTGATAAATATGTGCTCTTTTGCCTGGAGTCACTGTCTGACTTTGCCTTTATATTCTTTTCTTTTAATCACTTCCTTAAAATGGAGTTTTCTAAATGCCTTATATGTGTTCATTTTGAATAGGCATTTTTAAACCAGAGGAAAAAATCACCCAAACTGCCTTCCAGACCCTTGTAATGAGCATGGCTTCTCCCAATCCATTTTCATTTCCCCTTCTCTTGACCCATCTCTTCTATCTATAGGGGTGTATCTGCACTTATTTTCTGTTTCTCCATATAGATAGAAGCAGCTGGTCTTCCTGGAGCCCCCTGATCACAGAGGGATGCAGAGTGTGTGTGAGGAGATGCATCTGCCCCTGCAGACAGGGCCTGTAGTTGGAAAGCTATTTCAGTAGTGACCTTTTCTTTTGCTCCACAGTAAAGCCRCAGGCTGGCTCTCAGTGCTCACGGAACAGCAGCCTCCACATGCACTGAAATTGAGGTAAGTCAGCACTCACGTGCAGCAGCAGACATTAAAAAGTARCTGCAAGTCAAGGAATATGTGATAGTTGGGAATGAGCAGGATTGTCTGGTGGATATGAGGAAGCTCAAGTCTGCTGTATCCATTGTTGCTGACAGCAAGTGCAGACTCTTAGAAAGAAAACCAAGATGTAGAGTCAGCTATCTCTTAAACCAGRGACATTTCACCTCCTGTTTATCTCAAATTCCTTGGATTATCTTCACCAGTGGCACTATTAACTTGCCCTGTCTTCAAACAACTCTAAATCAAAGCATTTGTCCAAACTAATTCCTTTGGATATTTCATTGTACAGTTGAAACAGACTGTGTGAAGTKGCTTTTTCTTCCCCAGATTCACAGGATTAGCCAGGAGGATGTATCTTGTGAGGCGTTATGAGAAAAAAGGCATTTTAAACCAATGCGAACATGGACCTTTAATTCAACTAGTTTCAGTTTTACCCCACTTTCATAATGGATCCAAGTAGACACTTGCAAGGACTGTAACTGCAACATTACAAAGTGAAAATGCAGATTTTGCATGCAGAAAAGTTTTCTGCAGCAGAATATCAGTGCTGGGTTACAACACAGGTTATGTGGTTAAAGGCATGTTTTCCTCCAAGTTACAGAGTTGACCTGACCCTGGAGTACCCCCCCAATACCAGTGGAATTCAGTGGCAAAATTCCCACTAACTGGGAATGGACCAGTACTGGGAAGGATGGGATCCTTGAAACCAAAATCTCTCAATCACTGCAGGATTCCTGTTGAATTTGAGGACTTCACATACACCAAGGTTTATTTAATGGGCTGCTGTAAGTGCTCAACAAATTGTAGGATCGACCTGCCTGCCAAATGAGTAATGTAGGGTTGCAGCTGCTTGGCTTGGCCAGATTCAGAGCAAGGCTGGTATGAAGTGGCAATTCTGCCCCAGGGAGTCTTCAGGCTGTGACTCACCAGTGGCAGCAGAGTATTACTGAGTGGCTGAAGGGGGTCCTGCCCCTGGCCATGAGTGGAGGGGGCTGAATTCTAATGGGAAGGTGCCACCACCCTCCCATGGGCATCACCTACCCTGCTAGTGGCATTAAGGTGGGCTGAAATTCCATCTAATTTCAGACTGAAGATTGTGACTGTCTTGTCTTTCAGTTGAGCTCTTCCAGAACAGATAATTTGTTTGGTCTTCAGTGGCAAGGATGGAATGACAGGGTGGGGGTGAAGTTACTCCATTCAGATCATTCTGGTGGATAACACAGTTAAAATCCTAAAACACTAGAAATGCCTATTGATCTGTGGACTTCTTAGCCTTTTTTAATAAAAAACAAGTAGAAGGATATTTTGAAATGAAGCATCCTATTTTAATTAGGAAATATAAAAATATTTTTATACAATATCATTGTGAACGATTGGCATTTTTTAMGATTTCCTAAAATAGAAGTGATATATTTAAAGCAAAATGTGTTCATAAACTGTATCWTTATAAACTCCTGTATTTATAAACCTTATGCTGTCAAGTCTGAATTTATTAAAAAATACAACAGCACAAATAAATGTGATAAAAACTCCTTTTATTTGTTGTTCTAAAGTAAAAACAATGGCAAAGAACATTTTGATGTTCCTCAMATGACAAGTTCCTTGATCCAGCTGAAAGCTTAACTACTTCTAGCATTGGGTGCATCTGTAAACATAATGATATTATATAGTTAAATTTCATGGAARCACAGTTAGGTTTTGTCTACTGCTTTGTTAGTGATGACCTGAAATCTTAGCTCAAATCTTAGATGGATTTTGCTTGATACTTGCAGTGAATATTCCGTGTCTAGTCTGCAACCTGAAAATGATATTACTTTACATTAAAGAAATAAGCAGTCAAATTACAGCTTGTTCATAAGATATTTATAAATAGAAAAAAMCAGCCAAAACCTAAAATCTGTAACTATACTGTTAGCTATGGCTATACCAAGGGTTTTTCATTTGCCTGTTTCTCTGCAGGGCTGGGAGAGTCAGGAAAGCCTGGAAAGCATAGAAGCCTCCATCAGAGTTTAATGAAAAATGCCTTGAGTTTTAAGGATTTGGGGTTAAATTAGTATCTGGGGATCAATGACAAAATATTATTTTGGTGTCACAACCATTTTTTTTCTGTAAAATTTTGTTTTATGCTTACTTAATATAAAAGAGAGTGACTGAAATGTTTTTGAATTTAATTCCATTTGGCTGTTGGCAAATTTTGTCTCCTGACAGTTGCAATTCTGAATGTTTGCATGCTCTGCATGAAATTGGCTATTTCACAAAAGAATTATACAAATCCTAGAATCCTTGGCTTGCAAATGGGCTGGAATGAATTATGACCTAGTTGTCATGTATAAAATTAACTAAAACCCAGAGTAAAGCAAAAGGCCTTCAGCAAGCGCTTTTCTGCTACTAGGCTTTTTCTGAGAGATCATGTTGAATTAACTGTTTCTTGAACTTCCAAGAAATGTAGTGACTGGGTTATTACAAAAGTCTTGGCTCTATGAAACTGAGATCCTTTTGTTTTAGGAAAACAATAGAAAGGCTTTTTTTTTTTTTTTTTAATATGGACAGATTCTCCTGGGCTAAGCAGTGTGATGCCTGTGCAGTTACATCATGGTCAGCAAATCCTAACAAAGTGAATTAATTGGTTCTATTCCAAGTGTATTTATTCCTGGGGGCTTACACAGAGTTACCATACATAGGAAAACTGAGGGGTCAACATGGAGCCTATGTGACACAAATGAAAATTTAAATTCTTGAGTCAAATCATAGGAAAAAATCCTGTATTTGGGAACAGATAAGAAACCTAACAGGATGTTTAATAACTGGAGCAACATTAGATACACTGTGTAGATGAAATCTGTATTCTGAGGAATAGTTCTTACCACAACAAGAGATTATATCTTTATTCCTTAGAGACAGAGGGAAAGAACTGGGGATTATGTATCACTTAAATGTGCCACACACATTGTCTCTGAACACTCTGGTGAAGAGAAAAGTGCTTTCTAAGGCCAAGGCTTCTTTGCTTAGTTGGATAGCTTTCAAAGAAAAAGAAAAAAATGAATGAAAAATTAATAAAGGAGGGGAGTTTTTACATGTTTCACATTACCTTTGTTTGTTAAGCTGGAGTATGATGTGTGGAAAAATTTTAAATCTTTAAGGCATCTTTTAATATTTTAGTTACCTGAAATATTAACAGATTTATTAGGTTCTATGATATTGGATCCAGGTCAGTACAGGAAATACTCAGCTGCAGTGAGTCTCTACAAAAAAATAGGTCAGACTATCCATATATCTTCTTATATTATTGGGAAATTCCTTTCCAGATAGCACTGTAAGTAGAAATGTGAGGTTTTTTTGCATTTCACCATATCCCCAGTGGTTGCACTGTGACTTCCTGCACATGCTGTTCCAATGCCCCGCTGTCCTAGTCCATAAAAGAGATCACTTCATATTCCCCAGAATATCATGAAATATGGAGACAGTGATATTTTCCATTTTAGGAGAAGAGAATGTTGTGACATTCTAGGAAAAAAAACTTCTTGGTTACACATTTGTGGAGCCTTAGCATCTCAAAGGCAAAACAGCTTCTAAATGGAGGGATAGGCGGTATAACATTTTTATGGAAAAATAAAAAATATTTTTGAAAACACGGTGTATTTATTTTACTAACAGAATGCAAATCAAATTCTACTACAACTTCACAGATCTGTGTGAATTGTTGTACAAAACCAAACTGTACTGTTTGCTCCAGAACCTTCTTCCATTTCATGTTGTATATGCACACACAAAAAAAAAAAATCAAGAGAATGAGTGAAAAATCTGCAATGTCACAGATAAAAATCTGCAAAGTTCTAGTCAAGAATTGGTTTGGGATTCTAATTTATCTTAGCCCTACTCACTACATTTGACAAAAATATCCCCAGATGCTCCTCTTGTTGCACCTAGGGGAAGCTGCAGCTTTCTGCTGCTGTATTGCAGCCAAAAGGAAAGAGCAACAGTTGGATCCAGAGTGCTAGAGCTGAAAAGTCCCRCTGAAAGTCAAGTGCTTTTAGCTCAAGCTAGTTGCAGCAGGTTGTTCTGTAATTTGCTGTTATCCAGGACACTTCCTGCCAATCTTGGTCATGCTGTAGAATGAAGCATCAAAAAAACCCCCAAACCTTTAGGAGTGGAAACGTACAGGSCGAGGGTCAGTAAGCCCCATTTGCTCCAAAACCAATTTTTTAGTGTTTTTGTTTTGCCTTGGATGCCCAAAGGCCTATAGCCCACCACAGGAAACCCTAAGCATGGGGATTTATGTTAAATTAGGCTGCCCAAAACCTGGTCCAAGGAGCTGTAGGGAACTCTTCCATCTTAAGGATGCACAGGAAAACAGTTTTCCCCCTGAATTATGAATCGGGTTCGAGGTGCTGATTCTTGCCTTCTAAAAACAGGCAGGACCTGAGCTCAGGTTTTCCAGAGGACTTTTCAAAAAGTTGGGGAGGAAAGATCATGAATGGCTGTTGCTCTTCTCCTCGAAGACTTGCTGAGGCAGGGACCTTCCATGCCCGTGGAATAACCCACTACAAGAAAAGAGGATCATCTGCACCTGACTGAAGATGAGGGTATGTGTCTTTCCAACACATCTAAGCTCTCTGTTGGACCCAAAAGCAAAGAAAAGGAGGGGCCCAACAACCAAATAAAGCATTGTCACATCCACAACTCTTGTCCAGACAAATGGGCCATATATGGCAGACAATGTGCTAAGGAAATTGGCTCCCATACTTGTATGCTCTTGTGATGACCAAAGTTATGTAGAATATAACAGGTGAAGTGATTTTTTTCTGGCCTCCAAGTCCAGACCTTCGGCATCTTTGGGGAGTTACTTTGCTTATATCCTCACTGTGGCCCAGGAAATGTCTGAGTTCTGTTGTATTTGCTGAGTGGGAGGACCTGATCACACGTTACTGTCTGAAACACTCATTTATATAGTTTTAGTCACCATATCACAGGAAGAGGATATAATTTGTCAATTTCTAAAAGCAGAACAGTAGGTCTTAAGAAGATCTGGTGATAAGGAAAAGTTACATAAGCTATGTTTTTGTTTTGATTTGTTTTTACCTCAAAGGCAAAGAAAATATTTGAAATGGCCTTGTCTATTAACTCAAAATGATGAAACAAAAATATATATCTAAACTGTTGAACAGGTCCCCTACATTTAGTCTAAGTGTAGTTCCTTAAAAGAATTTGGTATTTTAATGCCCAGATTCTAGATGTCATCTATATAAAAATGTTAGGATTGGTGCTTATTCAGTGTGATGCATGGGTCAAATGCCTATGAACCAAAATCACAAAATCCAGTAGGCTGAACTGGAGTCATATAAACTAAGAAATGATGAAGCTATATCTGAAAGACATCCTAGTATGGAACTTCAGTTATTGACTCTGGACTCATTAAGAGTTGTACCCTTGAATATCCTTTTGGAGTTAGGTACTCTCTAACCCTTTCTATGCAGCATAACCAGTTTAGTTATGCAGAGCTTTGGGGAAGCATTTCTGTTTATTTGCCTCATTGTGTTTAATGTCTCTGTGGTGAGAAGTGATTCTATCCTGTGATAGATTGATGAGGTTTGGTGGGTGTAGGGATGACTGCATGGGTAATGGGCTCTCTTTATCCCATAATTTGCTGGATTAACTCAGCATCTGAAACCTTGTAAACTGCTCAGTTTTTGTCTTTTCTCCTTTCCTATTTAAAGGTATGGTCTTTCAGTGGAAAAAGGCCCACAGTGTCCTTTATCTAGGTGCTCTGTTAGATGTTTTTTCTCTAAAAGCTCAGATTAGAGGGCATCAAAGGGCTTGCCTGGATCCATTCAGATGGACTTTTATTATTATACCTTAGCCAATAGAGTTGTGGTTACCTAATTCAGACAGCACAGAGGGGTTCTGCCTTGTACTATTGGAGTCATACTGTTGGCTAAGGAAAAATGCAAGCGAAACGAGTTTGCTCACTTCTATTTCAGGCCATGGAAARTTTGCCCATTTGGGAAATGCAGTTAGCCAGTGGATGAGTTGTCATTACTCAGCGGTGCTCCATATGGAAAGGCTGGAACCCCTCCAGCAGCAGGACAGATCTTCTGCACAGTGTCCAAGTCTCACACCTGCAAAGCAACAGCAGCTTTGCTCACCTTTCCTCTGGTGGAGACCTCAATTCCAGGCTGGCTCCAAGCTTGCTGGGTGAGCCTGCCAGAGGCCTCTGGGATGTGGAAGACTACCCCTCTGTCAATGCTAGCATGACTGTTTGCAACACATCCAAGCTAAGTGAGAACCCATGATGTTAGTGAGGAACCTATCCCTGTGGATTAGCTCTCCAGCATGAGACAGCTTTCTTTCCAACCCATATATGTCCTTTAAAAAAGTTGTCTGGATCGATCACTGAGAACATAAAAAGGTTATTTCTATCTCTAAATGGACATGCAACAAATTCTTATAGAAGAAAAGTCTCTGTTTTATCTCTTTCACATTGCCAGTCTTCCTGCTGTTTTAATCCTTGTGGAACAGAGCAGCTGTCAGAATGTGCATGTGTTCCACTGCAGTTGCATCCACAGTGACAACTAAAAATAATACAGGAGGGAGATAATTAACATATCGCTACTTTTCTCTTTGTACTGTGCTGCTTACACATGTATTTACTAACATGCTGCTCTATCATGGTTCCCATTAGTGTTGTAAAGTTTTCCTACATATGGGCTTTAAGCTTTTCTAAGCACAAATTTGACTTTTATTAGAGAAACTTGATATAAGACAGTAATTTCAAAACTGACTTATTGCACACTTATTGGCTCAATTTGTGAAGTTTTATAAGATGCCATTATTTAATTCCCAGAGCATGCTTACAGCTGCTGCTGCTCTTCTTGGAACACCTTTTTCCTTTGGCAAAATTGTGTGCTGCAACCCCCTCCAGTTGGTAAACACACAAACAGACCATTGAGCGCTGGAACAAAGTATTCTGTATGCTTCTGTAAGTGCTCCTAATGCCTGCCTGAAGGGTTGAGGCAACGCTTTGGAAAACCAGAGTTTTCTGTGCCTGGCCACAGGCAATGGGTTATCTCTGGAGCCAAGGGTGCCTGTGGTGTGTTAGGGATGGTGAGTGCAGCTGGYAGCATGAGCAGTGCAGACATACTTCACCAGTTTTGAACAAGGTGCCTAAGGTATTGAGAGGAGGCCAGAGGTTAGGGCTGCAAAACCCAACTGAGAGGCTGGCTGAACCCAYGGGCAGTGACCCACCTTGCTCTTGGCACCGCCACAGCCGCTTGTACACATCCTGTCACCTCCAAGCTTCTCAGCAGCACTGCTTGGTTTGGCTGTTGCACAGAGCATGGGGAGGAGGAGCAGGGGGTTGCTGCAGAAAAGCTCAGCTCTGGCCAGCTGTCTCAGCAAGAGGCATTGCTCCACATGTGTCCACCTCAGGGGCGGCAGCAGCTGAGCAGGGCAGAAGTCAAAGCAGTGGGTGTTTTCTGGCCCCAAGAGGCTCCCTGCAGCCCTTACTGTGCCTGTGCTGTCCACAGCCACAGGCTGGCAGGCTGGGATTAAAGGTAATTCAAGGGTGTCCGTGTTTCCACTGAGGCTTCCGGGCAGACAGAGGTGAGGAGCTGATGGTATTCAGTAAGCATGGGGGGGATGCAGTGTAGGGCATTGTGCTGAGATGTAAACCAGGACTAAGCAGATCATCACTAGTTTTTCCACCCTATGTCCAAGTTTCCCCTTAGTACAGAGTTTAAAACTTTGCTAATGTTTGTTCTGTGTACCATCTCTAAGACTGGACTGCTCCTAGGAGGTCAGCTTAACCTCCCTGAGCTTTTGGTGAAGAGACGCAAACTGGGCTGTGAAGAGCCTTAAATTTCTTTTAATTGCTGTCATCTTGCAACTTTCACAGCAGATTATATAGTTACAGACTGTCATCRTAGGATTTCTTCTGGAATTGCTTCTTTTGAAGAGCTGAGCAAGCGTGGCACAGCATTACAGTGTTACGGGCTGTGGGAGCTAATAATGAAAGAAGAAACGCTAATGCTCCATAGAATCCTTCTGCCAGTTCATTAATGTTGTCTTTAATCTTGTTCACCTATCTCTGAGGAACCTACAATGATGACTGGTAGCTCATTCTTACTGTTGCTGATTTTGTTTTCCATATGTCTCAACATTCCTACATCTGGTGCAAGAAACCATAGCAAAGCAAGCAAAACAATTACATTGCAAAAACYAAATGTGAAATGTTCTCATGTGCACTGTATATGTGTGTATTTTAAAATGTAGCCATTTAGAGAGGTGTAAGAAGGCAGAAACCAGTCAGATTCATTTCAGCAGATCTATGGRACAGTGCCTTCATTGAGAGGCTGGTCCGAGGCCTTCCCCCACTCTCTAACCACTTGGAGCTCCAGGCTTCTCCAAAGGGAGGTGAAGGGGAGGAGTCTGGTGCCTGAAGTCAGGAGCTCTGAATGTAGCTASCCCTGGAGCACCTCTAGGATCATCCTCAGCACAGATTTTTTTTACTTAGTAAAACTTCTGTCCAAAATACACCTTTGAAACTGACCCACTAAGATGCAATTTCAGAACAGAGGTGCTGATATAACTTTAATTATGCTTATATTAATACTAGTGATTCAACTTTATTGAAACATTCAAACTTATTTCATTCAATATACTCATTTATARAGTGCATGGTCAGGGTAACCTGAATCTCTTGCTGCCCTAAGGGAAGTATTGTGAAGCTCAGGGTAATTTCCTCTGTAGACTTGCCATCCTTCCACCAGCTAATAAGTAAAGTATGCTGGAGATTAAAAGCACTATTCAAGATATCAGGTGATAATTTGGCAATCCTGTGATGGGAACATAAGTTTTCACTGCTTATTAATTTGTTTGCTTTGTACTGATTCAGCCTATAACTTTAATGTTTGAATTCAATACCTGGCAAGATGTCCTATGAGTTGTTAAATTCTCAGGAGAACATGAACATKGTCTTGGCACTGCGAAAAGCTGAAGATCACTCAGACACAGTGTCTTGTTTCTAACAGTGGTTGGCAGCAGGCATGAAGAGACAGAATACTAACTTATAGCATGTAGAGCTTCACTCATCTTCCCAGCCTTTAGTTACCAGTGCCTTAGTGATACTCTACACTGTCATCCACTGTGATCAATAACCTGAGATAGACCTACTTTCCATGAATGTGTTTGCTTCTTTTTGGACTCTGAGGCTTAACCACATGCAGTGTTAAAAACTACTCTACAGGCATTTTAACCACGTGAAAATTTTGCAGGTGGCACAGGGCAAAGAGTAGGTTCAAAGACAGTGTGGCTACATCCAAGCAGTAAATAATAATTTCTTATTTCTCTTTGCCTTGCCACTTACAGTGGTGTCTGTTGCTCTGTAATACCCCTTTTCTGCTGTTGTTTTTTCCAAACTGAAGACACACAATCTGTGCATTCTCTTGAATGGCAGGTGTTGTGTCAGTGAGGCAGCTGACATGCCTGAGCTATGGGATGCCATTCAGAGGGATCTGCGCAAGCTTGAGAAGTGGGCTCATGTGAACCTCTTGAGGTTCACAAGGCTAAGCTCAAGGTGCTGTATCTGTGTCAGGGCAACTCCAGGTATCAGCACAGGCTGGAGGATGAACAGATTGAGACCAGCCCTGCCAAGAAGTACTTGGTGATGCTGGTGGATGGAAAAAAAAAATGGACATAAACTTGCAGCCCGGTAAGTCAGCTCTACTCTGGGCTGCATGACAAGGAGAGAGGTCAGCAGGCCAAGGGAAGAGATTGTGGAGTGCTGCATCTGCCTCTGGGATCCTAAACCCAGTAAAGTTATGGATCTGCTGGGGAAGGTCCAGAGGAGGGTGAGGAGGATGAACAGAGGGCCRGAGCATCCTTCAAATGACAGAATGCTGAGAGAGCATTGGGGTTGYTCAATCTGGASAAGAGAAGGTTCTGAGGAGATGTTATTGTGGCATTTCAATACTTAAAGAGCACTTATAAAAGAGCTGTGAAAATAGAATTTTGGTAGTGTCTTTAGTGATAGGACAAGAAGTAAGGCTTCAAACAAAAGGGGGTAGGTTTAGATAATATATAAGGAAGACTTTTTTTACCATGAAGATGATAAAACACTGGATGCCCTATCYCTAGAAACATTCAAGATCAGATTGGACAGGGCTTGGAGCAACCTGGTCTAGTTGAAGATGTCCCTACTGTTGCCGGAGGGCTGTGCTAGGTCACCTTTAAAGGTCTCTTACAATCCAAACTATTCTGATGATTCTATGTGGTTGTCTGGGTTGTCTGTCTTGGCATTTTCTCTAATTTTAGTACATAGATTCCTAACATTTGAGAACCTGGTCCAAAGATGGACATATACACTTACATATACACTTAAAATTAATATCCATCACCAATGACTCAGATTTTTACTTGACTTTTTTCCATTGGTATATTTTCTCTAGGCCTGCTCAATGGTGGACTTAACACTCTAGGATATGTGCAAAGCAGATAATATATGTACATTGAGGACTACAGGCAATAAAACCCAAAGGCTATTTTAAGACAATGGAAATTAAAGTGCCCTGGTATCCCTTCAGCTTGCCTGATTACCTGATGCTTTGCCTGATTGCGTGGTTTTTTTGGGGTTAACCCAATAGTTTCCATGATTTTGCTGAATTTCATCTGTTGTTCTCCAGCAGAGCTAATCCAAGTGTGTAAATGTTCTCACAATGTAGGACTGCATCTTCACATTATGTGCTCTATTATGAATGCCAGTGCTTTTTCAAGGACAAGCATTGTGACTTTTCCAAACCTCTTTGCCCATGAGTCTCTTCTGGTTAAACACCAAGAGCTTTCCCTGTCATTGCCTTCATTCTATTCCTACAATCATTGTGCTGTGAAGAGCAAATATATTKTGAAAGGGGTGCTCATTTCTCAAGCAAAATCAAACCCTTTCCAGGTCTCGTGCTGCAGTCCTCTCTGTAGTTACCCTGTTAGGCCACTGTCAAGGGCTGCTCTTGTTTTTCCCTCCCAACAATGGTATGTTTTGGCAGTCAAATGCCCGCAGTGCAAATCCACCATCCTCAGGCCTACCCCCAGCCTGCTGGTCATGTAGCAATTGTTTTCTGCAGCCRTTGCATTTCCACTTCAAAGCTTTGGGAAAACTCAGGAAAAGATAAACCTGGTCTGCGGAGTGCATGGACCACAATTTTGCCTGGGAAAGGCTGGTTGGCCCTGGAGCTTTTTGGGACGTGCAACTACTGCCCTTCTGTGTGCTTAATAAGGCCTGTGGGCATAGAGCTGATTTAGTGGAAAGTAACAGTCAGAGTTTAAATATGCTCTGATGACAGCTGACTTTACTTGTTAGAGGTGTTGCACAAGTCTGTTGCTAATGATTAAAGCAGATGGACAGGAGGAAGAAAGCAGAAAGCTCGAATGTGTGAGAGGTGAAAGGGCAGGAGAATTAGCCCAGAGATTTCCTGTGGTCTGTGGGTGTTTTGTGTTAAGCGCTAAATCAAAGAATTGTTTTTAATGAATGAAAGTGCTATACTTCAGCAACTTAAGTACAGCTAGCCTTCCTCTCCCGCCACAGTGGGAGTGGGTATTATTTTAGATATACTCGTGGTGGAGTGTAAAATTGCCTTGCTTTACCTTTCTGCTGTTGTTCTGCAAACACTTAATTTGCGGGGACCTTGTGAGAGGCGAGGCTGKGGAGCATCGCTCCCCTGAGCAGCAGGACATGGCTCGGGGCACCGAGGAGGAGAGGGGGAGAGCCTGGCGGGGCTACTGCTGACCAGCAGCTGCCTGCAGAGCACATGCAGTTGTTGGATCTTTTGTRCCGAAACCTTGCAGAGTTTCTCTTCACACTGGCCTTCACACAGCCATGCTATGTCGTGGATTTGGTGGCACTGAGCAGCTGCTATGGGCACACAGCCCAGCAGTGTGCCTTGCCAGCATCCCCATCAGCCTTGCAGGAACGCAGGAAGGTTTGGGCAGCACAAGCTGCCGTGCCATGTTKTGGATTTGGTGGCACTGAGCAGCTGCTATGGGCACACAGCCCCAGCAGTGTGCCTTGCAGCGTCCCCATCAGCCTTGCAGGAAYGCAGGCAGGTTTGGGCAGCACAGCCAGCTTGTACACAAGCATCCAGCTCCAACAGGGAAGTTCTCTAATAATGGGATTAGAGGGAGAAACAAGGCCAGGATGAAGCTCTGAGGTACATTTTTCTCACCATCTCTTTCCTAAGCATAATGCATTGCATTTCTACATAGTCTCATTAGCTATATAAAAACCCTATTGATTTTAAACCCAAACATAATCACTGGATTTTTTGAATGACACCCAAAAGGCCCTGATTCTACATCCAGTCATGAAARTGAGCTCATAACTACATCATATTCTGCTTTACTTGGCCATGGTGATACCAAAATATTATTCTTTAGCCTCTAGTGATGAAAATATTAAATATATTTTAGTTTTCTCTTAAGACAAATTGAAGTACAGTTATACTTCAATATTTACTCCACCATCAACTGCATTATAAATTAAATTAAATTAAGTTAAATTAAATTAAATTAAATGGAGTCTTCTGTCAAGGAAAACATCTGCAACTCAAAGCAAMATTATTTGTTTTGGTGAATTTTATAATTCAAACCTGAAAGGAAATTATTTTGTGCAAACAAATGAGGGAAAAATGTAGTGCTACCTACCCAAGTTCTTAATATTTTGCTGTTTCGTGTCTGTTTTATGAGTAGTTGGCTATGTATCTGCATTAGCTTCAAGATATGAATATATTTAAATTTCAAATTACTCATATTGCTAGGAGAAAATTAAGTTTATGCATAAATATTAGATAAATGAAAATAAAACTGCTTGCAACTTGCATTCTACAAAACCTCTGTCTGGAAAACAGCATTTCACTTGATGATTACAAATAATAACAATGATGATGAAGAAAGGAAGTGCTATAAATTTTGCAATGCATGCGAATTCCAGTATGGCAGAATTAAACTCTTTTTAAAATCTTACTGCTGCTATTTTATTGTTGCTTTCACGTGCCTATTCCCTGTAATTTAACATTTGGAATGGTAATTTGGTTTAACCTCTTCAATAAAAGCGTAAGAGTTTCCCTCTGTCTTTTTGATAGAAAGACTGCTTATTTTAGGCCAAACCACTTCTCCTTTCTGGAAGAATCTGTTTGCTGTGAAGAAACCAACCTTGAAAATATTGTAGGACTTCTTACATTCTGGTGAAAATAGGTAAATAATGATCAGGGAAAACCTTGTATTAAAAATCGGCATAATTTTCCATTTTCATATGTGCAGGCAGACGAAAGGTACAGATAAAATATTTCATAGAGTTTGGCTCAAGATGAAAAAACAATCAAACCAAAACAATTTTTTTTCCTGTGAAGAAAAARAAAAGAGAACAAAAAAAGAAAAATCCAACAACTTTTGTTCCAGTAATGTCTCTCCAGCTTTGATTTAAGCTTTAGTTTCATTCAAATTAAACCACTTAACTTTGTCTGGTTTGAGAGTCATAATCATACAAAACAACAATGTTTTGCCAAACAAAATAATTCAGCCCAAGTTCAGTCTAAATTTGTCTCACATTTTTCCAAATTCAATAAATATTTAGCTGGTYGGACCATGGTTTGAGGTTTCTAATGGATTCCCTGACTGTGTCTAGCCTCCTTTGATGGTTTGATGCAGAAAGAAAACACAGTTCTATCAAAATCTGACCAAGAGAGGCAGATGGAGATCTGCATAGACATGTTTTTCTAGTCCTCCAGAATTGTTTAACCTCTAATTGTTTAAATCTCGAACAGAGCACTGTAGCAATAATTGGCCATGCACAAGGTAGTAGGCATTGTAGATATTTCAGTGGCTACCAAAATCCTCTGTCTGCCTGCTGAAAGAACTACTCTTTTCCAAGTCATGCAAAGTTTAAGTCCTTTGATTTCAGGCTGTGTTTTAGTATTTTTTTTTTGTCTAGGTGATGTTTGGTACGATGATGAAAAAAAACTGTAGGATACTTTTAATGTCTATTTATCTTCAGGATCTTCTTGATATGACTGCATTTCTGTATCAGGATATGTATTTACTGAGCCTAGATACAATATTCCCTATCAATGGAAAGGTTTGTTGTTTGATAGATATTCTTAATTTGTTGAGGAAGAAGGGAACCATGGTGATCATGTGACTTAGAGATTGAAAAATCCTGATTTATAGCTGTGCTGCGAAGTTTGCAACAGTGTCTTTCATTTTATAACTTCATCCTGCTGTCCATTCAGAAATGTTTCATTTTAACTTCCAAATAGAAAAGTCTCTGGTAAAGTAGCATCAACTTCCCTTGAGTATAAGAATTGTGAAAGTTTCCTTGTGGCAATTTTGAGATTAGAGTTAAAATTAGCAAAAATGTGGAAAAAAAAAAAAAAAGTAGTGTCATTAAAGTAAGAAACAACCTGAGAGAAATTATGTTCATAGCTTGAATTGCATTATTAGCTTTTTAAGAATTAAATAATGCAATTTTTTTTCTGTCATWTTAAGGTAGTATTATTGCTGCATTTGAGGAAAAAGAAATAAAGAAATGTTACTTTAAAATGTGTTATAATACACTTTTGCTTCAACCAAACAACAGTTAAATGAAGAGGCACAATTGCAGCAGGGAAAATACTACAGTTAATATAAGTAGAAGTAGAGAGCTGATTTAAACTACTTTCCCTCACAAAACACACAACTGAAATAAAATTGCTCGTGAAAATTAGTCCAAGCTACTGATTGTGCTTGTTTTTGAACACTTTGGTTCCCACTTTTGTGCAGCTGTGAGGGACTTCTGCTGTATATACTGTGATGCAGCATAAGCAAATAGCAGAATGGATATAAAGCTATCCTTCAGTCACATTGCACATAGAAACATATGATGGCAATTATGAAGGACAATGAGCTTGGACAAGGCAATATGAACAGGTACTTGAAATATCCAGGCTGGCTCCAACCCTCCTGGTTTTGTTTAAACCCRTGCATTGCCTGTGCTGGGGATGCCAGTGGGACCCCAAGATGGGGGAGAAGTGACTTTGGGACTGTTGGGCATAGTCTGATTTATGTTCAGGCTCCACCTGTGTTCAGAGCTGTGCTTGTGTTACTGGTTTATCTCTGGAGATAACAGCAGGTGTCAGCAGAATGTATCTAGAGCCAAGATGATTTTTTTTCAGGTTGCTGTATAAATCTACCATTTGAGCCAGGAAAACAAACAAAAAACCCCCACTGTCTTTGCAGCTGTCTTTTGCAGCTGTCTTTGGAAGGAAGAGCTATGTACAAAGCAAATAAACTTTTTTTCCTCAAATGCTCCTGAAAGTCTGTGGCATTATTTTCCTCAAATTATCAGTTTTCTCACTTGATCACAGTTGCCCAGGTCTTCACTCATCTCAGTTGTATCTTAAGTTGTAAGATAAATTGCATAGGCAAAGGCAGAAGAAAAATTTTAAAGCCAAGAGGGCAACCAAGAAAAATCATATTCAGACATTAAGAGACAGTCCTGGCAATTTAAATTCTGCGAGCAAGGAAGCTGTCAAAACAGGAAGCAAGGAAAAGGTGCGTTTGAGCAATGTGGTCTAGTGGAAGGTGTCCTTGCCAATTATGTGGTTGGGACAAGATGATTTTAAGGTTCCTTCTAACCAACTATTCTATGATTATACACTGCATATTTTGTTTGAGTTCTGAAATGGCAGATGGAGGAGGTGTGGATAAGATTAAAGGAGATTGGAAGGTGCCAGGACCAAAGAGGGGAAAAAAACCCAAGTCAAGAATAGGATTTTAAACTTTGTTTTTTATCCTTTGCTCTGGAAAGTAGGAGGGGTGTGAGACAGTGAAAGAGCTGGTTTGGAGGAACTGACACTAGCCAGAGGTTGTCTTTTGTGGCCCTGAACAGGCATGGTGAAGGAAAAGAAGCCCCCCAGACAAAGACGAGGAGTGGCAGAGCATAACAAGTGCAAAAAGCCCAAGGTGGAAACGGAGGCTGAATATGTCTGTTGAGACATGTGTGTTCTGTAGGGAAAGGTAAATTATGGAGGGSAGAAAGGAAGCAAATAAAAAAGGGAGTAAAACGTGTTGAAGACTAGAATGTAATTTAGGAAAAAGGGCTCTTGCAGAAAGGGTACAGCATTTTCTACATGTAGCCTAAGAGAATTAAGTGTGGATGTGTGGGAGCCAGTCCAAGACTGTAAGTTAGAAAAGGCTAAGAAAACATAGCTGCAGGAGTGCTGAATTGAGATCAAGAGCAAGCGTCCTTACAGGTCACTGAAAAATCGGCGTTGGCCAGTCATTACCTCATTGTAACCATCTTCTACCCAAAGTGTAGAGAAAAAACATGCAAATCTCAGATATCCTTGTGTGTGAATTCTAGATCTGTGATAAATGCTGATGATACCAAATGAGGTCTTTAGGTCTGACTGGCTTCAGTAGAGAAATGGAGCTTTAGTCTCAATTCTGGCTTGCAACTACTTGCTCTGCTGTTTTATAGCATGGCTGTGGGCCTAGCTCCTAGTTGCAAACAACCCAACTGAGGACGGGAGAATGTCCTCAGGCCCACAACAGAATGTCCTTAGTCCACCACTCTCTGAGAAGTGACAGTTCACTCCAGTGTTCTTGTAGAGTGTGCTGAAAGATGCTGGTTGTGGAATCAACTACCATCTTCTTTCATCCTGACAAATTTGCAAAAACATCACAAGCTTGGGACAAAATGAAAATCAAGCAGAGGCCTGGACTCCAAATATTCTTTGTTTCATGGGATGTAGTGAAAACAATGGTAGAAGCAATTGACAGGGCATTTTTTAACAACTGAATTTTGCCATTGTTTCACATTAATTTTCATAAATATTCAATAATGTGACACACAAAGTTGACTTGTGTAACAGTTTGCCATATCTGAGGCTATTCTGTTAGCCTCATCACTTTATCACTTGCACATCTGATAGAGACAAACTGGGCATGCTGAATGTGAATCTGCTTTGTTCCTTCAACTGTTTCAGTTACTCCTCTTTCTTAACTTGGTTTATTAACCCTATATTTCTTCCTTAATAGACTACCTGGTAGAAGATTATCTGAAGGAAACTCACACTGTGCTCTGGCTTCTGCCCTTGTAATCATCATGAACTTCGTGTGCAGTATCTCCTTTCCATGCTATGCAGACTATGCCTCATTCTCCAAGGAATCAGAAAGCCTAATGTATGATGCAGCACTTGTGGAAGAAAATGTAGAGATCTCTTACCTAGGCAAGTCACCTCTTGTTTCCTTTTCCCAGTATTTCTTGYAAGCATAGAGCTCCCAATTAATGACTCCCTGAGATATAAAGCCTTTAGTGTTTATTATTCTTATCATCAACCCCTACTTTTAATATTTAAGGAACAAGTGGTGGTTCAGACCACTGTTTTCTCAGCAACAGTACAAATGATTGATATGTTGAAAGAAAGTGCCTCTGTCATAGACAAATGAAAATCTTGGTAGATAAGATGAGGAARTGTTCTGATTAAATAAACAAGAAAGCAAGGGAAGTAGAGAACAAACATATCCTTTCTCTGAAATTTTGTGACAAAGCTTTGTTAGTGAGAGAATGCAGTRTGGAAGGCTTTTGAGAGGTAGAGATCAAGGCTGCAGAGATATGGCCAATGTCCCACCCCTGCTGGACACAAGCRCTTGCACACCCAGGTCACTGTTAGCTGAGAGGGCAGCAGGGGCTTCATTCCTCAGCATCATTCTGTGTGCAAGGCTAGGAAGGCTGATTGCTATTATGGACTGAAATACACAAGGTATTAACATGAACTCTTGCTCAGCTATTTTGTCAGCTCAAAAGCTCAAAAAACAAGAAGGCAAGTAGCTGTTTCTCACATATATGCACATACTACTTCAGGTTAGCTGAAAAGCTCTCCCACTGAGTCCTTAAGGATTTGGGATCCTGTGGGTTGCTTACACCAGGTAGTCAACAACATCCACCCCAGAGCTAAGGTTGCCTCCCAGCATGCTGTGGCTGACATACATGCAGGAGGATTGCTGCAAGGTCTGAAGATGGGAACCACAGTGTTGTGGAGAGGGTGTCTGTGAGAGGCACCAGGTCCTGCACCCCACCTTCATTAATGTCAGCCCATGACAAGTCTGGAGACAGAGGCTGCTCAGTGGCCTCATGCCTCTCTTGTGAGCAGCAGCTATTTCTATGGGAACACATAATTTCCATGAAAGAAAACCTCATCTCCCATAAAAATTTGCCTGCTGCAGGCCTAAGCAGTCTGTGTCAGCTCAGTCAAGTCTTTCATTATGTAGGCTTCATATTTTCTCTGAAGGCCTCATATCAACCACCTTGTGAATGAAATAAAGCAGTCAGGAAACTTGGATTGCAATTTCCATGTACATGGCATGTCCATTTGAGAAGCAAGGAGTCTACAGCTTAGGCTTTAAATCACATACACAGAATAGGATCCTTCTGCCATCAGACCAACCCCAGCAAATGCTCTTGGCTTGATTTCCAAAGTTGCTGAACATCTGTTGTTCTTGCTGATTTCAGTGCGCTGTGCAAAAGCTCAGCAAGAGCTCAGCAAGTCTGAATGTCAGACTGGCTGCGTGACATCCTGAAGTCTCCTGTGGTACAAGGAGGTCCACAGTGGGTTTGATGCTGGCGTGAGACCAGTTGTTTCATATGTGGGAAGAAAGAAGCACTCCTGCTCTGTGGCCAAACAGGCAATTGATGGAGGAAATGCAGCAGTGGCACAAAAAAATGTGGTGCAAGCTGAGGCAATCATCACTCCAGCAAGCACAATGAACACCTTCTGGCTACATACATGGCTACATGTGTTATGCATTAGAGTTACACATGTTAACTATACCCATATATTTTTTTCCTTCTGTAGAGATAGCCAAGTCCTGGTACTGAAGGCCAGTTGACTGACAGACATAACATGATCCACTGGATTCACAAGTCTATGGGCACAGGAGGCCCAAGATGACTGCAGAGCTGCTGACCAGTAGATTGACCTTGAGTGAGTTTCCTTCTCTGCTACTGCTGTTGGTCAATCCCTTCCCTGCAGTTGTAAGCTCCTGTCAGGAAACACCAGAAGGAGCTGGGGGAATAGAGGTAGCTTTTTCCAATGAGTGCTACTGCCTGCTGACAATTAACTTCACCTTAGGAGGGTCAGCAGGGTTGAGTGGGATGGCTTAGGAGGAGGAACAGGTGTTGATATGGAGTTAGTCAGGAAGAGATACAAAGGCCAAGCATAGCCTTAGAGATAGCAAAGGTGTGAGAAGCTGTGGGAGGACATTATCCAACTTCTGGAGTCAAGGCAGGATCTTCTGTACTGAAACTGTATTTGACAGATGCATTTCATCTTACAAATGCTGCCAGTACTCAAAATTGTGCAACCTCCTTCAGAAACACCTTCCAGTGTTTAAAGATAYTTATGGATTTTCCTAATGCCTCATTCTTTTCTGCTCCAATTTAAGTATGTTACAGCTTGTTGCATCGAAACAGAGGTGAAAAAAGCAAGAATGGGTTTTTCTCTTTTGGCAGCTGTCCTTCAAAGCCTATTACCATTTCTCATCTCCGTTTTCTTTTTTTTGGTTGGTTTTTTTTTGGTTGTTTTTTTTTGGTAAGCATTATTAAATTTCTTCTCTCCCCTTGTTTTTCAATCTCAGATCATTCTTATTGTCCTTCTCTGAGTCCCTCCCTTCACATAATTTTGAAGGTCTGCATCCAAGACCAGACTCAATACTTCAGCAGAAGCCCTCCAATCATGCGAAAGAATGTCTCACAGATGTCACTCCTATTTATACCCCCAGCATTCCCATTTTCTGCAGCTCCCAGCACCAACAGCTCACATTTGATGTCTAAGGTATGGGATACATATCTTAGGCCTCTTCTGTGGGGCCTGCTGTGTAACAAGCTGTGCCTCCTGAGGAATTCAGGCTGCCAATTGCTGAGGAATAAAGCACTCAGAACAAACTAGAAAGCCAGGGCTTTGACACATGATTCATTTTGAAATGGACCATTATTTACCGAGCAAGAACTGGGGAACTCAGCACAAATAAAACTGTTCTCCCAAGTCCATGGAGAGCTGCCTGGCCCCAAAACCAGTTTAATTTAACCTCTGCTAGCCAGGCCCCTGTAGCAAAGAAAGCTGCTGGAGCAATAGTAGCAGTYGCGGCAGCAAGGAAAACAGAAGCAGCGAGGTTTGTAGGATCTGGATGCTGGCCATACATCTGGGCAAGCCCATTGCACACAACCTGTGATGCAAGCCCTGCACGATGCAAACAGACATGTGCATTGAAGTCCAGCCTACATGTAAGCTTTTAGCAATTGGATCCCCTGGAGTGGCCCTCTTCAGCATTAAGAGAYCATTCATTTCCATGTTGGAACATGATGGAGAAGGGCACAGCAAGGGTATAAGGGGAGAGTCACAGGGTCTTCTCATCAGAAGGGAAGACTCTTTGGCCTTCTGGTAGACACTGATGCTTTTTTCTTTCACTCTTTGTAGTCTCTTATTTGGGCATTAGATCCAAATTCTAAAATAAATCCATACAGTGAAACACAAATCTCTCTGAATAAATAGTTTAAAGGGATATTTKGCTTTTAAACAGAGTGCTATCAATAATCAAATTAATGGCAGCATTTCGATTGTTCTGTTTGGAAAAAAAGTTTGCAGAAAGTACTGCATTGCTGTACATAAAGTTCACATAAGTTTAAGGCTTGCTTTTTTCTTTAAGTTTAGATAAGACACAATCTCTCGATATGACTTAAAGAATACTGTGGTTAAAGAATACTCTGTGTGTGTGTGAGAGAAAGAGAAAGAGAGAGAGAGAGAGAGAGAGAATAACATAGTGGCTTTTATTTTCTTACTTTTAATAGGGCTATTTTGTGAGGCTGAAAAAAATTGTTAAACTTGCCTTAATTGATTGTTTAAAGTACCATGGTGGATTTGTCTTTTAAACATAGCCTGTGGTTAAAGTTCCCGTTGCATTGTATTTGAAGTAGGTCCTTTGTGCTTTAAAATGAAAACTGTAAAACTTTTGGTGTTTAAGGCTTTCTGACTCCAAGTTAATTGTTTTCCTTTAATATGAGCAGAATTAAAGATATTAAAAATCGACTGCTGGAGCACATAATTGTGGCCTCCCATCTATTCTTCTTGTGGAAATGAAAGGAATATTGAAAGAGTTTCTATTTTACAATACCAGAGGTGGCCATGCATTTACAACTCTATATATTCTTTTAGTTGAATTCTTCTAAACCTCACGCCTGGCTAGCAGTTTTCTCCCAGACGATTTTCATTTTCAAAACATTCACATCCAATAAACTACACGAAACATAGTGTGAGAGAAAAAAGGGGACAGGAAATGGCTCTGTTGCATGGTTATTACATCCTATTGCCTGTGGGTTGCTTTGTTATGAGTTTTAACTATGTAAATATGACGTATATGACATCAGAATTTAATCTAAAGCTACTAGGTGGGAGATAGAGTGTGACTTTATTGTTAAGGCTAAAATCAACTGGGTGTTGACAGGTCTCAAAAGTCACAGAGTATAAGCTTGAAAAGGAAAAGCTCAGACTGATAAGCTGTTCCTTGATTGACAACTTCAGGCTTGACTGCAAGTATTGAAAACAGTTGAGCAAATGGAGGGAAAAAAGTTTTATTTCATAAGAARCTACACTGGGAAATACAGGAGGATTTATAGGCTGACGTAGCACAAAAACCTAAGAAAAACAGGTGTGAGGTTTATAAAATCTGGAAACTGGGAAAGCACGTTGTCCATGAATGATTTCCCCATTATAGTTTAATTAACCTTGTAAAAGCCCCTATGCAAATATAATGCCAGAATGGAGGGAAAAAAWAAAACACTGGTGTCCACTAGCTTCGACTTTCAACAAATCATATGTCAACAGCTTATGGCAAGGAGGTGGGTTGAAAAAATAAGAAGAAAATAAGRGAATAAGATTTCAGTGGGAAATAAATTCCCCAGGGAAAACAACACACTGATTTTTCATCTTTTTAGTGAAGTCAGACCAATTTTTGGCACTGTAAAATCCATTATGGAGACAATAAAATAAATACAGTTTAAAGTAGCAATCATGGGTTGATTGAAATGTTATGATAGTTACACATACTGTATCTTATCAAATATTATCCATGAGGAAGCATTCAATTCATTTTGTGCCAATTATCATACTCTGTGCATCATAAACTTTTATTGCTTGTTATGGAATGCCACTCAGCCAACTTTTTCTTCAGATATTGCATCATCAGATTCAGATGGAAAATATCTTTTAATGTGGCAAAGTGTTAAAGAAATCTAATACTCTGGGGCTGAATGAAAATGTTAAGGTTCATCTCCTGGATAAGAAAAACAATTTATGAATGCAATATTCATTTCCTGAGGTGGGCATAAGCAAAAATCTCATCTGAAACTTAAAACCAACATGTTTGCCTTCACTAGTTTCCTTAGTTTAACTCATTGATGTCATGTATTATGGTCCACTGCTAAGACCACATCTGGGAAGGACTCGCTTTTTTCAGCTCTCCAGATCACTTTTACAGGGAACTCCTTGTATAATTGCTTGTGCTGAGATTTGAACCTCAAGGGCCAGCGGATCAGATTTCACTTTTAATATATTACTGGAGAATATCAAAATAATCTACTTGTTTAATCTTGATCATGCTGGCCGATTAACACTTTGACACCCTGAATCACAGATGTTAAGCTCTACAGGGTAAGGTTTCAGTGAAGCATACATGCTATAATGAGGCTTTGTGAAGTTACAAATCTGGGGTTAATGTATTTACTTAAGCATTTGCAGTACACAAAGCAGGGCTGTAGCTATCAAAAGATAAGTTGGGCAACGTTTGTAAGAAACACCCATTGTACATGGGGGTAGGTGTCAAGATTGGCAGCAGCTTGCTGGATGGGATGGGAATATGCCTCCTGGGGGAGGTGAAAAAGTGTTTCTGATTTCTCTTTTAGGGGATTCATAAGTGAAGCAGGAAGGGTACAGTAATAACAATTCAATTTAAATGATTCTTGTAAGGGAATCTCAGTTTCTATGTAGAAACACTGACAGTAGTAAATAGCACGAGTCCCCGGACCTGCAGGGAACACTTAGAAGCAGCTGAGACAGGGGATGTCCCATAATGTTCTCAGTCATAGCTGGTACAGCTGAAGACCAGATTGAATTGGGTTTTCTGATGTGTTGGATCAGCTTGCACAATTTGTAGTGTTTATTTCTTCATCTCATCAAAACCCCATTGAAATCAATGACAATTCACAAACATAACTTGAYRTAGCCCTAAAAGAATACTTTTCTGRAGAAGATGTTGATTATTTTCTTTCTAAATTTCACTTGGTAAGTTTACTGACACCAACTGCATGGTTCAGTAAATCATCTGAGGATCATAATAGGTATAAAACACATGACAATGTATCAAAGAGATGAGACAGTGGGGTTGACTCTGTGTTCCATATTGATCTAAATATCTATTCCAAACTTTATCCATCTGGATCATACTTGTTTAAGAAGAAACCAGAGGTGGGAGGCAGTATATAATGGTCAGTTTATCTAATGTGTGTGATGGAAAAGGGAAAGACCTGTACTTGGCTTCTTCAAAGAACTTTTTCGGGACTCTCTATCTGTCCTGCAGTTGAAGACAAAGCTGAAGTACCCTACTGTAGGAAACCTCTCTCCAAAGAGTGAACAATATGTACCTGCAGGGGTTAAGTCTGACAGCCTGTCCACTAGCCTTCCCTCCCTGTGTGGAAATACTATATTGCCATATCCATTTTCCCCATTTTCAGACATCTGGATGAGTGGACAGTGAGTAGGGAAGAGGTATTGTCTTTCATACAGTGAGTGAGGGACCAGCCGGGCATTACTGCGTCTGCTGCTCCCACAGGAGGAGTGGACTTATAACAAAGAGAGGTCTCCAGCCATCCCTGATGCCCCACTGAGTAGGTAAAGCTCCTCACCGAGTTGAAAAGCCCAGTGTAYGTACCACTAAAAAGTCAAGGGGAGAAAAAACAGTGAAAGAGGGCTGATTGTCTGCAGGTGTTCTGTTCCACTGGGAAGGAAGCAACCAGGATCCTAGGAGACCTGGTGGCCACCAGCTGCTGTAACCTCTGATAGGCCCCTTCTTCCTGTCCCTGGACATCCCACCAAAACACTGCTGCTGCCATTCATGCAGAGCATAGCCAGCTGAGGGAAAAATTCAAGAGTCAGAGTGGCCTCTTCTATTTCTTTTCCCACTATTTTGTTTAGCTGCCTGCAATAAAAAACCAAGCAGCTTACTTCCAGAAGTGCATATTTCCATTCCGTGAAATACAAGCTGAGTCCTGGGTCCTTGATCTCTCTTTCCCAACTAGGAAGTCTTAGTTATTCCCAGTTTACCCAGGGAATTGGTTGGTGTCTCTAATCTGTGCATGATACCAGGCCCTGCTGCTGTAAGGCCTCTGACTCACCACTGCGTCCAAGGGCTTTCTAAATAAAAAACCAAGACTCCAGATATCCTTCATTAAACTTCTATACATGACCCACTGCTCTCCTAGGGCTGCATTTTCTCTTCTTGATGACAATTAAGAGGGAGGTTTGCAGAACTCACCAGTGGATTATTTCTGTTCTTTTTGAAACAATGGTATCAGATTTAAGCCAAATCTGACCATTACAAAAAAATTCTAGAAGCGGATAAGCAGAAAACTACAGTTTCTTGAATGTACTGTTGAACATAGGAGTTTCTGTAGGTTCTACTCTGGTAACATACTGAGAAAGCTACTGTATTTACTACACACAGAGAAATAAAAATACTCTCTGTCTCTTCTTCTCACTTCAGTGGCAGGCACAGATAGATTCCATGTACTAAAGAAGAAGTAGTTTTGGGATTTTTTCCTGTCAATTTTTTTTTAATCAACTGTTTCTAGTCACAAATACAGCAAAACACCAAAGCCTTAGTTGCAAAAGAGAAAGGATATAATCATTTGGTTAGGTCTATTTACCATCTCAAGGGCCATGATAAAGGAAAGTTGCTTAGGGAGAAGGAAAAAAGTTCCCCATTGCATCTCTCAAACTCTTATTACACTCTCAAACTTCTACATTCACTTTTTGAATGTATTTCCCCCCTCTTTATTAGACCACAGAGCCAGAACTCCCACCTCACACCTCTGGACTCTGGACTTGGCAATGTCATAAAAACAGATCCATCAGCCGCCACCAGATCTGGTCCAACAAACCAGTGACAAAAGAAATATGTATATAACCAAAATTGATTCCTTGGGCAACAAAAAAATAGCAAATAGGGGTGCAATGTACAACACATTTTTTTAAAACTCTTTCTGGAGTAAGAGTATTTTTTCACATTCAGTTATACTACAAATATGACACACTATGTGGGAACATTTATCAATGAATTTCATAATCCTTCTGACAGAATTTACCACTAAGTTGCTGCTGTTGTTACAGCTGCAGGAAGACTAGGGGTCTTGATCCAAAACTCAGTACTAAAAAAAATGTGGGAACTCAATACTAAGAATTATGTGGGAACCTCAGCCATGCAGAAGATCCAAAGGGGGAAGAGAAAGATGACTGTTTACCTCTGTTTGTGCCTTTCCAGAAGAGTTGGAGGGACACTCCAATAAGAACAACAGGTCAGAGAGCCTGGCATTTCTAACTGATGTGAGTTTGATCTGGGAATAAATACCTTGGCAAAGCATTTACTTCAGTAGCAAATTAATATTTCTAAAGCAAATATTCCTGGCTGCTCAGGTGGATCCAACCTGCAATCAGCTGAGCAGACACACGTACTGCAGTTCTCAGCAAAGGCTGGATAGTGATCCCAGGTACTTGGGCCTTCAAGCGCCAGGGAAAGAAAGGAGTGGTACAGATCTTCAGGCAGCAGAGGTGGTTATAGGGGAAATGTGATCACATTCACTGAGTTACAGCTCAACAGTTGTGTTGTGACCACTGTATTTTTAATGTGACCATCCATCTTCATTTTTCATCATGCATCAGTAATGTTCCCTCTCAACCTTATCTCACTCTTGCCAGTAAAAGYAACTCTGCCTAATTCTTCTGCCAGGGGTTGTAAAGTAGTAACAAGGGCCAGGTTCAAGCAGCTGGGGTAGTCCAAAGTGGGTGTGACAGCTCCATCAGCTTTATTCCTGCTCTCTTTTAGTTCCAGGATCTCTACATAACCTGTAGCTTGCTCTAGGGCTCAACTGTGGAACAAACCAAACCATCTTCTGCAAAAATCAGCTACAACAAAGAGGAGAGAATGGTTCATGCTGAGGTCTCCTTCCCCTGGAGGGGCAGTGGGGATGTGAGCCAGTTTCTACCAGCAGAGATCTGGCAGGGATCCCCAGAACTGCTTGGACATAGTCTCTAAAAAACAGCCAGCATATCTGAGAAGACAGAGTAACTTAGCCTGGCATCTGTGCAAAATCTGGTCTCTCCACTAATCTGGTGTGAAATGAAAGGATTTTGCTAATGGTGGAGAGGACCTGGAACAGTGTATGTGTATAGTTAAGATAACAGTCTCTGACAGTAAATATAAGGGAACTCTGTTCCCTCTCTTCCAACACTGTGAGTTAATAAGAAAAAGTATGTGGTTCTTGTCCCTTCTCCTTCCTCTAAGCTCTCCTCATGGTTTGCTGCCAGCMGGTAGCAGCATCCCAAACTATGTCACTATTAGCAAAATTAAAGGCACCATCCTCAGGCACTGAGGGCAGGAAAAGAGAGCTCAAGCTCTTCTTGTACTCTCCAGAAGAAAGAGGGTGGAAACCTTGCATTTCCTTATTTTAACAATATGTAAAAGCWGAGAATTCTTTTCACCTTGAGTCCTGTATAACAGAAATTTTGGGTACAACGTCATAGTCCAATGAAGCTGGCCAGCATATGGAGGCAGGTCCTAAGGCTTGCAGCCTCAGGATTTACACTTCCAAGGAACTTGTTGAAAGACACTATGGTGGCCTCACCAAAAAAAAGTACTTTTTTGGCACTATTTATTTTGCTCCTGTGCCATTTGGAGATGTCAGGACTGTGCACACATATATTGAATTTTAGCTTTTTGTTACATACTACAATGTAAGAGTTGAGATCAATGCACATTAGTTTGGTTTCTGTGGCGAATGCTGAAATGCATAAACAAACTGTGAGCATGTCAGCTGTGTTTTCTTAAGGATGTTAAACTTAACTCTAGTTTCTAAGGACAGACATATCTCTTGTCCATCTTTTCTGCTGTCTTCTTGTAGCTGCTTGGCTATTCTGGACTGGCTTAAACTATGTGAAGAAAAAGAAAATAAAGTGACACAGGAATCAAGAAACATAGGGGGACTGAGGAGATCCTGCTTTTTCCAAGCTGTGTACTTTTTTCAACGTGAAATACCTCATCATTCATTAAAAGTTATCCTCAAAAACATGAATTGGAAAACCTGTGGCTTATTCACTAAGTTTCTATCTATGGCAAAATGCAGCTGTAAATAGCTTAATTTGTTTACTTRCTGACTAAACTTTGGTCAAATTCCACTTGGAGCTACAACAATGTAAAGTTGGAAGGATTCCATGAATTTTCAGTAAGAGCAACTTTTCTCACTCCCAAAAGATCATTAGGTTCCTTCAACACTTATTCTTTGTTTTGCCAAGATAAAGATTCAGATGTTTTGATTTTTCAGTTCCATTTCTAGAATGCAGTTTTTCTATGTTCTGGCAACATATGGCATGAATATGTTCTTTTCTRTTTAATACAGGAAAATTATTCAAAAGTTCAGACTTGCTTTTAATGCTTTTTATTCCCTTGTAAATTCTTTAATTTTTTTTGATTGCGTCCTGAGCAATGTCGAAAGCCAGGACCGAGGGGCAAAAAAAAGACATTCCACTGGAGCATCTTCCTATTGAAGTGTTGGCATGGCTAGTAAAGCAAAAATTTAGGAAAGGACCATTTTCAATGTTCACTTTGTTGGACAACAGGCCTGCCTTGGTAGAGGTTTCAACAATGAAATTATTGTACATATATTTGCTTTAATGCCTCTGTTGTTATCATGTTTTTTTTAACAGCAGTGTTGGTTATTGCCAGATGTCCTGCTCAACAATGCTTCAGCACACATGGGACTGCTTGTGATGGCCAATCAAGTGAGCTGGCAAAATAGAAACAGATGGATGTGTGCTCTAACACATCTTTAATGAAACTGGGCCCTTGTGTAGATGATTACATTGCACTGATCAYCATTTGCCTATCCTAGGTCCTGCACCTCCAGTTGAAGACCATCTAGTGTCCTAGCTCTGCATTACAAGTTGTTTATTCTCCTATTCTAGTTTCAGCTGCATGGGATACTAGCAAAGGATAGTCCAGTGCAAGAAAAACTGCTTGAAAGAAGATGTAAATCAACTGCCTGGCTTGAGAAGTACACAAAATGGACTAGAAATATGCTAGTTAGTTATTTTCTGTCTTTTACCTCTTGGTGGCTTTTACCAAGTAACACTGGAGCCATGTTTTGTTGAGCTGCAGTACAGATCTGGTTGTGGTCCAGCATTACAGAGAGCCAAACATCACTGGATGCTCTGTGAGAGCAGAGATGTGTGCCAAACCAAGCCCTAGCTGTACAGCTTCCCTTGATTTTCCTGGGACTCTTTAGCTAAACAGTAGCTGGCTTCAGGTGCAATTAGATGAGCTCAGGAAATCTTGCAAGAAAATTGATCAGTTGGTACCTCCTGCAAGGTAATTGTATCATCTTTCAGCTCTTCCCTCTTTTGGCAATGAACTCCAAGTAAATTCCTAAACTCAGGAGACTCTGGGGTGRGAAACATGCTTTGTCTCATCTATAGGAAGGCTGTGTATGCTTAAATATAAAATAATTTTATTAAATAACATGTTTAAAACAATCACCAAACTCCAATCAAATATCCAAAACCATTTGATTAAGACAAATAGTGGATCTGGAAAGGGATAATAACTAAGAAGATTTTGCATATGCATCCAAAATCCAAAATTCATTCAGGGATTCAAGTGTTCTGTCTTTCCTTGCAGCCACAGAGCTAGAAACTAGAGAGCTGGCTGAGGTTTGGATTATGAAGGTCTCCACAGACACCTGTAGGAGACTCACAGTACCATGGCAAATACTGGATAAACATCAGCTAGAAAAAAACTGTTCTGATTTTTCCTCTGTTGCTCCTCCATGAGTGCTGTTGATTTTGCCTTTGTCAAGGCAACAAAGCATTTCAGTGTTGCATCCAAAACATTAAAAATAGGCATGGATTTTCAAAAGATTGTTAAAATGTGGGTGAGAGGAGGGACAGGGAGGTCCCTCCTCCATTTGATGGAGAACTACAAAAAGCTGGGGAATTGTGGTGGGGAAGCTGAGCAGGCAGCTCTTGGGGAACACCATGCAGCATGTCCAGGTCCACACGCTTTGACCGCTGAGAGCTTGGTTCCCTCCCACCCTGGCTCCATCTTATCAAGGCRCAGTTCTTAATGCTCTCGCATTGCGCTTAAGGTAACCCTAATGTTCACACCTCAGCATCTTCATCCCTCAATGTACCCATTGAGAGACACCAGCCATGCCCTATTCATGTTTAAATTAGCCATATGGATTTTTCTCTCCTTTTTAGTGCTTTATGGAAATTTTTCCCAAACTCACTGGGAAGTTTTATGCAAGGGTCCCCTATGTGATTTTAAACTCTTCGGATTTTTGGGTTTTTTGCATATCTTACAAATGAGCACGAGAATATTTAAGCCACACAATAACATTTATTTTCAGTTTATGTCTGACATAAGCTTGTTTTCAGCCAGACATAAATGGATGGCATTCTTTTAAAGCATGTTCTCAAACCCTCCTTGCACTTTTCAAGTAAAAATGGCTCATGTATTTTTGGAAGAGTGCAAACAATAAAATGTCAGATTTCAGTTACTGCTCTTAATATATTTAACCATTMAGCATACTGTAATTGGCTCAAACAAAAGCTATTTCTAACAAAACCCAAAAGATGAGGAAATAAATCTAAAATGTCAATCTTTCAAGATTTGGATAAGTTTTAATAACATTACAGAAATTCCAAAGGTCTCAATTTGGAAATAACAATAATACCAAGTATAGGCAAAATTTTCAGGGGAGAACTGATACAGTTATTTGTTCTCTTAGCTTCCATTTTGGAGTAAGTCTTTCAAATTTCATGTATATACATACAAAATATATATTATATACATAATTATTTTATATATATATATATATAATATAAGTATTTCAAATATATTCTTATGTGTAACCTTACTTAAGGAAGAAGTGGAGTCACTAATTCCATGTATACACAATTGTATTTATATCCTGGCTTTTTTTCGCTTAAGAATATGACAATATCTGCTCTAGTACTCTTCTGAGTTCCTTGATGTACTTATCTGCTAAAACATAAGGTTTTTTTTCCTTTCTTGCAAGTATCACTACACTGAGTAATTCAGCCTAGACCAATTATTTAGATTTTTAAACCACAAATATATTGAATCAATACCAGAATAATACCATCCATGGGTGATGATAATGCCCTATTCTGTGTAGCTGCCAAGGACAATATATGTTTTACCTCTGCTATTCCAAAACATCCTCAAATAAATTAAATGACTGTACAGCTTTTTCATAGGTATCTTGGAAGCAGCATCACAGTGTCTTGGGAGGGCTTGAATCTGGTGGTGGATGAGTGGACTTTCCATGCTTTGTACTCAGCAGGATGCTGGGTAGGTTGAAATTTGCTTCTGAAAATATAAAAATACCATTCAATGGGAAAAAAAAGAGATAGCAGAGAACGCAGTAAACTCAAAGGATTTTATTTGTTACAATTCCGATTTTCCACAGTGCTACAAATGGTAACCCCTCAACTGTACTCTTGCATCCTGAGCCAGGACTGGAATCTAGGTCAATTCACTTCTAAAGCATTATCCCAAATAATCCACATATTTTCTTCCCTGTCCTTATAATCTTTTCCTTTACATGTTGAAACTGTACTGCTAAGAGTTCCTTCTTTCTTCTCATTTTGTTTAATTTAAGGGAAAAAAAATTATGAAGAAAAATAGAGAATGCTCCGTATTCCTATTTCACAGGGCTAATTTACATTTCTTCTGGAAGTTTTTCTAGTTTTGACTGTGGTGGCACAGAAGTTTAACTTTTATGTGTTATTGCAGAAGAGATCTAGATAGGTGAAGCAACAAGACATTAGCATGATGAATATATATTGACAGCTAACCAGCAGTGAGAACTTTTAATGGAGCTGAAGAGCTGTTGCTCAGAGTTGTGTAAAACTGGGATGCAGGTTATGAGAAGAGGAAAATCCTTCAAACCATGCCCGTACCATCAATGTAGAATGGGAATGTCAGTACCTAACATATTATTTTCTCTTGGGTAGCCTGTAGCTCACTGGTGCTGATGCTTGAGCAGCTGCAGCTGTGTCAGAGGCTCCGTGCTGGGTTCTGAGGCATGTCTGGCATTGTCCTGGTCACACTGGCCCTCCTAGCCAWGGCCTTTAGCTTCAGTTACAAAAATACAACTGGTCTGAAGGATAAATTTCCCACTTCAATCATGTGGGCTTCAGTCAGATTCTCAGCACAGCCAGAAAATAACAGCCTTCCAACCTCACCTCTTACATAGGCTAGTCAGAAAATTACTTGGTGTTTATAATTGTCTATGTCTACTGCTCCAAAACTTGAACTTCACATTGTATGTGGACAACCAAGTGACTGCTGGGCCCTTGACATTCTTGACCACCCACACTTGCCAAGCTCCTCACAGACACAGAGGTGTCCCAGTCAGGGCTGTGGACAGGATGCCATTTATGCTTCACTATTTGACCCAGTACAGCACAGGATACAGCATGACCTGTGGTCTTCGTGCACTACCTGTACTAAAAACCAGCAAGTATTTTTGGTGTTGCTATTCTAAGATGGAAAGAACTGATGCTCTCCATGTCTATACTATTAACCAAACCAAGCACAAGCATTGGCCACCTCTAAGGGCTCAGATTTTGGAGTAGCTTGGCCAAAGCAAAGGATGAGCTCCAAATTGCTTTTTTGTGAAAGCCATTGTAAACTGGAGGTCCTAGGGCCATGCAGCTTTAGCAAAGCTTCTCAGATGCAAGCTGCTGAGTGGCATCATGCATTTATCCTGTTTGWATTATTATAAATTGCAACTTTTCTTATACATTATTTGTGCTTCCAAAACACTTAGAAGATCTTGTGATGAATCAGAGCCCTTCCCATGTGGGGCAGAGCAAAGTCTGTGCCAATAGCTAATGGGTGCAAAAGAAAACTCATTTGGAAGAGTTAAATTATTTTCTTTAGAACTCTGTTATGGTTACCTTCCTTGTAACACCACTACCTCATAACAACACCTTAGATGCCTGGGATAGTGTTATGATGAGAGCAAGCTCAAGTATATTTATAACAAGAATAGGTCAATGGTCCAGAGGGTAGTTTCCTATTATGGGAGGTATAAAATAACTAAAATCAATAAATCTCCAGATCATAAATGTAGCTACAGTCTGGGCAAGGTTGAGAAAATTATTAGCAGAGCCTCATGATGTCTGGATATTGTAGCTTGTAAATTTATACATACATATGTGTGTGGTTATGTACACGCTTGCTATTCATCCCCCACAGAATTCATTGAAATGCTAAGAGGAATGTGCATTTGGTGCTCCTTTCAGTGCTGGTAAAAGAAAAAAGAAAGGGGAAAGAGAAAGAAAAGAGAAAAGACAAAAGGGGGAGAAAAAAGAAAAGAAAATAAGAAAGAAAAACTTTAAAAAATGGGAAAAAAGAAAAAGCAAGAAGAAGTAGAAAAGAAAAAAGGTTAAAAAATAAAAAGGAAAAACTAAAAGGGAGGAGGGAAAGAGGCAAGTGAAAAGAAAAACAGTAACTTCCATAAGGGCTTGTATCTTTCAACTCATGGTGAATTTTTTCATATAACTGACTCTAGAGGCATGACAAAATGGCTTCAGGTATTAACCAGAGATCTGTATGCTTTGAGGTACATGAACTGTTGCATCTTCTTTAAAATAAATATTAAGTCTCATCAACCATTCCCATCATTTTCACCTTTATTGTGAACTATCATCTCATCTTACAATTCCCTAAATTTTATTCAAAGGAAATTCCTTCATCTCTTCAAACTTCAGTTATCTATAGGTGTGTTGTTTAAGGCTGATGTTAAGATTCATTTAGGCTCCCTTTGTTATCTGCCAGGAGAGGAGGTAACTCCAGGGAGTGTTTGGTCTCAAGTGTCTAAGATTGTTTTTTCCCTAGACCCATCTCTTTATTCTTGTATTGTTTATATAAGCAAGCTTAGCTATTAGTCTCCTTTGATATTAGGCTGGATAAATCTTACCTACTGAGCCTAAATCCCTTTCTCTTTTGATGTAATCATAATTAATGGGACCTGCAAACTCCAGTAAATATGTAAAATGTAGCTGAAATGCTATGTTCATGCTTTAGTGAACCTACATTAATCTGTAGGTGATTTTTGTCATAGAATTGTAGAACTGTTTATGTAGGAAAAGACTTCTAAGATCTTCAATCCAACCATTAACCCAGCACTGCCAAATCTACCACCAAACCATGCCCCTGACTGGCGCAGCCACACATCTTTTACATATAGTGACTCCACCACCATCCTGGACAGTTTGTTCTAATACTTGGCAATGCTTTTGGTGTAGAAACTTTGCCTGGTATCCAACCTAAATATGCCCAACACAACTTGAGGCCATTTTGCTCTATTGCTTGTTAGTTGGGAGAAGAGACTGACACTCACYGTCCATCTGCTATTCAGCAATATGGTGTAAGAGTATAACAGGAAAAAGCTCAATATTCTCAGTCGACAAAGCAGTTAAAAAATATGAGGTGTGGGAACTGTGTTTTTCACAGGCTGTTTGATATATTTTCTAGAGATGAGCTCAATCTAAGTCTTGACTGAATTCAAATACTCACTAATTTGAGAAAAGTACGAGTCTTGTATTCAGATGTGAGCTTTGCCCCCCAGGCAGCTCCAAGACTGAACGGATTATGCTGTCAAARGACATGACTGGTTTGGAAAGCTTTAAAAAAAATGAAGGAAAAACTATGGAGAAAGTCATGGTGCTCTGATGTAGCTGGYGATTCCAAGGCCATAGTCCCCCATGTTTTATTGTTTTGTGTTTGCTAACCCCATTATTGTGTTCCTTTCTGGTTTAGATTAAAAAAGTTCTGTGAGAGCAGRAATAACAAAGCCTGGTGTCTTATAATTTCTGCCTAATGCACCCATATACTCCTTCTGCAGTTTTAGCACACAGTCTTGCCTTTCTGTTCCYCTTGCTGGTGTTCATCCCTGCGTTTTCAGCAGTCCCCTATAATAAAGAGGTGTCCCCCCAAAACTCTGCTAAATCTTTCCTGCATACCCATGACCCTACCCTGGCAGTGCTTGTGGTTTTTCCCTCTGGAAGCAGTCTCTGCCTTGCCCAGAGATGTGGGAGAAGCCAAGCAGTCATATATCCTCTTTTATCCATTTGCCAGTGCAAACTGCCCCATATATACAAAAGTCACCAGGGGAGTGATGAACAGGCAAATGGAGAAGCCTCACCARCAGAAATATCTGCAGCTATTTATTRGTTATGGTTGATATTTTCTACACCACCATAGTGTAATAAAAAAATCACTGAGAGAAGAAGATATGGGCAGATGTATTYCATAAGCCTGAAGTATGCTCTCCTGTTTGCAGGGTATTATTCATTACAAAAAAATCATTTAAAAGATCAATGATTTTTAAAAAGGCTTTAGGTATTTGTCCTAACAAACTGTTAGCAGTTATAAACAAGGAATGTGTTAAAACTCTTGCCAATTATCCCAACCAATGGAAAGCTGTGTATGAGCCTGGAGAGGCAAGAATTTTTCTAGCTGAGGCATTTTTAAAGGAACTTAGTTTAACAAGGGTGTAGAAGAAAGCATGGAAAAGGAGCCAGAAAACTTATGAGTAAATGAAATACCTCAATGTTCAGAGCCTAAGCTGGTGTTTTTAGTAGCTGTCAGAAGATTTATTAAGTCTTTTAACTTTACTACATGCAACAGAGAAATTTAAAAATTATAGACCAAATCAGAGGCCATAAGGGGACTTGGGAGAACCAGCAGGCTGCAGAAACTGCATGGCRCTGATCAGTCAGGTCTCAGACAGTCAAGGATTACCTTGGGATGGCTGTTGCACTTCTCCAAATGGCAGCAATAAATACATAGAAATTATTGCATTGTAGAAATCTGGGTCATGTCCATCCCTATCAGTTGAGGCTACAGTGGTGTCAGCAAAGAGAATGGGCCAGGTCCCGGGGAGTGGGGAATAGGAAATAGGAGCAGTCTAAGACCTTATTAAGTTATCTCAGTGGCCAAACACTTCCATCAAGTCTGGAGCTGTCCTGCTGGAGAAAACTTCTCATGTGAGTGGGGTATAAACCATGCTTGGCACTCCAGTCCCAGGAAGAACATTACCAGGGTCTCACATGCAAAAGAAATAGAAGGTGTTTTTCACTTTGAAAAAGCATTAAAAGGGTTTGAAAGGTCAGCAAAATCACCAGGAAAACCAAAGAAAGAAAATGGCAGGAGATTAAGAAACGAGGAGGACAGGAAAAAAACACCAAACTAAAACAGTGGAATGATAAAGCAATGTAGCAGGAAAAAAAAAAAAAAAAAAAAAAAAAAAAAAAAAAAAAAAAAAAAAAAAAAAAAAAAAAAAAAAAGAAAGGAGGTACTCCAGAAAGTACAAATGGGAAATGTATTTAAGACCATTTAATGTTGATTCAAAAACCTCAGTGGCAAGCAGCCACTGAATCTCTATAACAGATGAGCAAAAATTTAAAAAATATWATGGAGGGACTTACTGGACATTCAAAAGAAAATTAATGAATTCTGGATGAAAACTGCTGAATAAGGGGCATGAATCAGTAGCCCAAGGGAAAAAAAATGCTGTTTCTTGGTTTTGCCAGGAAAATTAAACAACTATCCTGAAGAGTGCAAGACATTTCCCAGAGATCCACTTTTAAGCAGCRGTTGCAGATGAGGTGAACCCCTCCGCCCCCCAAAAAAGTACCAACTTAACAAAAAGCCCMGTTCAGAGAGAAGTACTCCTTGGAGCAGAAAATTAAAACCATCAAAATTAAACATATTTGTCCTTTCATAGAGACTGCAAACTCAGTGGAGATCAACAAAGCTATGCCGATAGCCAACTAGTGAGCATGGAAGTGGCCAAGAAAAGGTTACATTAATCTTTTGAAAGAGTTTATAATAAATGCTAAAAGTTGATAAGTCTCTTTAGTTTTTTACATAAGTCAGTAGACAAAACAGGGAGTATATTACATGAAATAACAAGGCATCAGATAATCAAAAGATATTTGTGCAGGTAATAGCATTCTTACATTGAAATATTGCCTGGCTGTGGTTTTTTTTGTATAATTTCTTCAGGGAGACCTTGCAGTGGTGTCTGGCTGCCTGGYAGGAGGTGTGTGCCCCAGCAGTATGAGAGCCTGTGGGTGAGAGATAGTGCAGCTCTTTGGGCACACAGAGACACTGGCATCATGCTTTGAGGGGAGATATGGATGCTGCCATCCTGTGGGACACATGACGACGCTCTGGGGCAATCCCTGCTGTGTGTTCCTCAAAGGTGGGTGGCATCCAAATGCCTTGGTGCTGGCTTAGAGAGGCTGAAACCTCCTCCCAGCACTCTCAGCTGGTTGCACAAATACTTCTCCAGATGAGCAGGAGAGCCAATGGTGTGGGTGGTCTTCAGCTGCTCTCCAAAATCATGGCAGTAGATCCCGTGGGAAGTCACTCTGGGCACAGACATTAAAATTATTTTCTTGCAAGCCAGGGTCTACTTCCAGTGCAGCAGAACAGCCCATGAGGCTGCTAGACTGGCAGTTCTTGGGGGAAGCCTGTCATTATCCCCTTATTAAGTTTTCCCCTAATCTATTAAACTTAATCCTTTTATTAGTAAGTAATATTAAATACCCAAGGAAGCAGCTGGCGTTCACTCTGTTCTGTGGTTTGTAGTAATTTTGCATGGAYCAGAAGTAGGAACTTAACTGAGTTCATCCCCTTCACTACCCTTTATAAGCATGTCTTGGGCAGAAAGAGGCTCAAAAAACAGACTTTGATGGTCTTGGAGAGAATCTACATTTTGTTGAGATTGACCAGATGGTCTTACTTCCAGATGGCTGAAACCATCTCCAGGCTTCTCCCTTTCAGCCCCCTCCTTCTCCTTTTCATGTGCACTGCCTTTTATGCCACCCACTTTCACAGTAATGTTTGAAGGCAAACCTGAAAGTACTTTTCGTGGACTGATGTGATAAACAGACACCATGAAATTGTGTTCACTTCATAGTTAGATCAACACCTGGAATGGGACTGTAGAACTTCCTGAATGTGCTGTGGAGTACTTCCCATAGGCATAAAATGAAATGCTGCAAAGTATAGTCCATCCTGGCATTTCAGGAGGCAATGTCACTTTCTCTGGAAACTCCTCTGGGAACCCTATGTAGGGTTACAGAGGAAAAGCTTGTACAACCATGAGGCCACAGAGAGGTGTAACAGAGTCAAAAGAACACTTTGCTTTTGAGCCTGTGGAGCAACAGTTTCTCCAATAGAGTTTCCCAGGAAACTTTGCATGTCTGACTCAGTTCAAGCTACAGAAAATACTTGATGAAATTTCTGAGAAGGTTGTGGAGACCACTTATACTTTTTTCAAGGGACAAGAGACCACTTATACTTTTTTTCATCTGACACAAGTGGATAAGTAGAGGGATCAGAGATTTTTTGCTGCCTATCTGTTCCTCCTACAAGTGTTTCTGCATTAACCCTCTTGCAAAAAATGCTCTTGAAATGGCCTGATAATACTCCTATTGCTGCATTACTTTGTTTTGAGCTCTCAGCTGTTCATTGCTATTGTGTCAAATATTCATATTGTTTCACATTTGCATGCTTTTGAAGGGATTTTGAGGGCTGTCTACACATTTCTTGCTAGAAAATCTAGTTTCGTTCAAAGATCATTACAGTACATTCAACAAAATCTGAGAAATTTTAATATTGGCTGTACTGCTATGTGTTGTTCCTTGGGTTTCTAAACAGAGGTATGGTTCCAGCATTTTCTTTACAGTATATCTATGACATGAAAACATCCCATGCTGATGATGAGATACTGTGGGAAATAAGCTGACCTTGTGCATCAGAAAGGGAATCCAGCTAAAAAATTTAAAGCAATATAATCTGTTTTCCATGTAGTCATTAGTGCTTTTTAATTAATCTAAATAAAATACAGACTTTTAGTTGATATAAGAGAAGTTTCTCCCATATTCCTTTGTAAAATCTAGACTTACATAACCAGATTAGAAAACGTTCAACAAAAAACAGTCAAAATGCAGCAAAAACCAAAATCAGGCACTATTTGTCAGATTTGTTGATGACATCTGTGGCATACTATTGACGAATTATTATAAGTTATTGTTTCACTGTTTTTCTTTTTTTTTTTTCTGAGGCCCAGAGGCCTCAGTTCTGACTGAGCATTATTGTTGAAGTATATCTATGTATGCACATATATATACTTCAGAACAGAAATACATATATCATATGCACAAAGACAAATACATAAGGGCATGAAGTCTAGCCTTTAGAGAAGATCAAAAATTGTTAAAGCTTTCAACTCTCCCATGTGGTTTTTTATGGGTGTGTTTTTATGAAGACCAAGGAAGAGAAGAGTCTTTGAGGGAGGGGAAGGACAGGAGAAAGAGAAAGAAATCAGTAACCATCACTTACAGATCACAGAGCCTGGAGAAGTAAGCATGAAAAATTACTGGATTGACTCTTGAGGTACTCAAACCAACAAATACTGAACCTTTTAGAGCAACTTAACTACCCAGATCATTATTTAGTAAAACATATAGCCAAAGCATGCATAATCAAAGAGTTCTCTAAATTGCATGGAGACAGCTTTATGGTACTTGGCTTGTACATCAGAGCACTGGCCTGTCGCCTATAGATGCATTTGAGACATTTGGCAAAATAAATAACAAATAATAAATGCTCAAACATTTGATGTAGGGTTTTATAAAACCTTGCCTCAAAATTAGTTCAGAATTGCCTGGGATAGGAGAGACAGCTTTCAAAATATTCATGAAAGAATTCCAAAATATTTACAGTGCTTTGCTTTAAAACAACATCATCTGGAAGATGAGAAACCTGGAAAGTGTTAATGCTACACAGGGCTGGATGCAGTTGTGGTGTGGGTAAGGATGCTGCCAGGAACATGGCTTGTCCCAGGACCCCTGACATGGGGGCTGTGCTAGATACAGCCAAAGGAGAAGCCAGAAAGGAGGCATGAAGGCTGCCTTAGCTCTTCAGACAGATGCAGGCTGAAAATACTTGAGAATGAACTAATTAAAATGGCACTTCCAGCATATCTGGGCAGGAAAGCAGGCTCATGTGAAATCGGTCTCATATTTTATGTACAAAAAGGTCTTTTATTCTCCCTGGAACTCTACCCTGATCTGTTGTGTGCATTTCAAGGTCTCCCATCAAACACATGTTCTACATATTGGAAGACATCAGAGGAGAGCAGCAAAAGAGATTGGAGTAATATTCAGACATGCTGATAGATCACCTATGCTTACAACTCAATTACAGGACTGGGCAAGGTGGTTTGAAAGATGTTTCAAAATGATAATGGAACTGGGTGGACACTGCAGGCCTGTAGGATGAACAAGGGGCCAAAACTTGACTGGGAAGCCTTGAGGTGGAAAATAAGGGCAGTTTTCCACACTGTGAAGTCTACAGGCATAGTCTTTGAGAAAAATGCTGAAACTCCTGCTTGGGGAGTACTTGGATAAGAGATGACACTGAGCAAAGTAATTTCTTGGAGACACTCTGTACTGCTGAGGTGTCCCAACRGATCTCTCATGTTTATATCTCATATTTCTGTGTGCTAAAACCAGCAATCATGATTACTGGGCACTTGTTTGAAAGGAAAAAAAAAAAAAACACTTGTCTCATGCTTCAAAGGTTTATGGAAAGGACATCCTAGGTACTTTATAGTTTCAACATTTTGTAATGCTGATGTGCATCTGGAAAGGGCCAAAAAAGGTGCTGGTGTAAATTATGAGCTCAGTACATTCATCCTRTACTGGCAAGGGCATGCATGTATGTGCACACAGAGAGACAGAGGGAGGCAGGTATTCTAGCTCGTGTAAATTTTGCTGCACGCCTCATGCTCACACATGCAGATCGCAGCAGACTGAAGCATAAATCCTCCTCCAGCTTATTTATAAATGCTTCCACTTAGGAAATATAAAAAGAAAACTTAAATGGCAATTGTTTGCTATTTTTTCCAGCTTCAGTCTATTTTTGAAGGGGTGAGGGATGTGAAGAAACTTTGACCAAAAATAAAAAATGGGACAAGACAGAAAAAACAGTGAAGATGTCACACATCCAAGGCTTAGCTGATCTGTGAGCACATACTTTCCCTGCTGGACAGAAGGCTTCAAGGGCAAGGACAATGCAAATACAAAGAGTGTTTCCTTTGCCAATCTTTAACAGTGCTTTCCACTGATGTGGAGAGAATGGAAGTGCAGCAGGAGCAGAAAAGAAGCAGAAAATATCTCCCTCCATGGTCTTGGCTGGATTTTGATGCTACCAGCCCAAGATCACTTTCTGGGCYGATTTTCCCCAAAAAACATCTACAAAACACTGCAATGTCTGGATTATGTTGCCTTCAGGCTGGAGCAGTGCTCCTCTTCCCGTGTCTATGCTGAAGGCTGAGCTCTAGAAGAGAGTCAGAGACCTTCCACTGCCCCTTGAACAAAAGGAATCGGAATCCTCCAGCCATCCCAGTTCTCCACTTCATCTTGGGGAAATACAGGATTTTGGCTGTGCTCAGAGCTGTCCCACGGGGTTCAGTGTTTAGCACCTTTTGCCTGTTTTTGCCATGTGTGTGAAGAATGCAAGAGTGGTTTCTGCTGGGAGCCCTGGCACGGAGAGGCCAGGCTCAGAGTCTGCTCTGTGCCAAAAATCGCGGGGTTGTGCGTTACATGCAGGTTATTAAAGATTCTGCTTACTTTACAATGGTCTGTTAACAGCTCTAATGTCTTTAACATGTGCAGTCCATTGACTTTTAAGTAACATTTTATTGAAGTAACTGCCGTGGTTATTAGGCAGTAAGATTTACGCTTCATTTTCAGTCCTGGATCTGGAAATCTGGAAAGAAAAGTAAAGGGGGGGGAAAAAAGATGAGGAAAATCAGAGGGGTGACATCTAGCAAGAGAGAAGGAAGGCGCTGCTTGGGACAGCACTCACTGTGCGCCATGAGATATCATCCACAAATTTTCCAGGGAATGATTCCTTCAAACCCATGGATGCTGAGTGAACTGCTCACAGAAGAAATACACAGAGCCTCTTCCTTGGTGGAAATTCAGTATGAGTTGCTCTCTTTCGTCCTTTTGGTATGAAATAATATTTGCAGATGTGAACTCTGAGAGAGGTTTGTGGCACATTTGCATCGCAATGCGGTTTGCATTAAGGAACTGGCACTTGATTTTTGTCYGTTGAAGAATTAGTGTAAATCTTTAGCCTTCATAATCCACTGGCATGGGTGGCAAATGAGGAATTTCAATGCAATGCTTGCTGTGTGCTTCTACTGGCTGGCTGTTTTCAAGTCTCACATCTTGCATAAATCTTCTTTTAATGTGAAATGAAATGTTTAAAATAACTCGTTAAGCAGCAATGCTCAGAGATTTTTATTTTTCTCTGTATCTGAAATTTTACGAGGTGTGTTTTTTCATTCCCTAAACTGTTTCTTTCAGTCTTGTCATTTTTCTGAGCCACCACTTAGAGCTGGCTGGTGCACCCAAGAGCTGCATCCACTCTTGCACGACGTTGTAAAACCAGAGATAAGAAATTTTTGTACATTTATGGTAAAACAGAGATTACAGCCTAGTGGCTGGTCTCAGCCTGCATTAGTTCCTTTGTTTTCAGAGATGTAATCTCTTCTTTTTCATCCCATCACCCATGTCTGAACTGATGGAAGACGATTGTCTGTCATACTCCAGGCTTAAGTTACTAGCCTTTCAGCTGCACAGAGGCCTTGAGAAATGCACTAATATATTCACAACAGGAGGAAACTGCCAACAGAAACAGATCCTGAACTGGTTCCCAAACAGGATGACAAAAAAAGTCCACTCGGACCACACACAATCCCTCTGCTTTGCATGTGGGTCCCGTTGCACACATTCACTTTGCCTTTTTTTTTTTTATAAACAGCAGACAACTGAACTCTTTATGTTGGTACACAAGAACGTCTCAGTTTTAATAAAATATTCCATTTAACTCAGCACCTCAGAATTTGCCCTCCATGAAAAATCCCTGTTTTTCATGAAGATGATCTTTGGAAAACATCACCCCGGCCTCCTTTCAAAAAARTGCCCAAATTCCAGAGCAGGGCATGGCACCTGCACACACATTATGTTTCCTACAGCTCTGAGGAAATCTTTGATCTCAAGTTATTCTTATTTATATTATGGTGGCTAAAGCAAAGCAAAACCAAAACAAAAACTCCATATCGAACCTGTAGAATAAGCCCAAATTGTTCTCTTTAAAGCAATGATTAATCAAACTGTTTATAAAAATATTACTTTGATGATACCATGCATTTAAGCTAGGTACACAGTTATCTGGAAAGAGTTTTTCAGCATGGGTCCTTTCTTCAGCAGGAGAAATAAAAATCCTGGGGGAAAAAAATCAGATCTCTGAAAAGGGATGGTGAATTTAAAGCACAGAGGCACAAATTTTAAAAGTCTAGGGCCTGAAGTACCTGCAGAGCTTTTTTCAGTTTAAACAAATTGTGAAAATGCTCTGCCTTGTGCCATGAAGAAAAAAATTTATTATGGGCTCAAAATGCTTGGCTGTTCTGAATTCCCTGGCTATTATAAAGCTTCTATAGGGGACTTTTCCAGCACTGGATAATAGCCTGGCCCAACACCTTTAATAAAATCAAGGTGACAGACCATGAAAACATTTGTTTCAGCACTATAAGCAAATCTGATACTGTTGCTGAAAGATGCCTCGAGGCATCTGTACAAATCTTCAGCAGAAGTGGTGGCGGTGCTGGTGTGTGGGGGGGCTCCGAGCAGCCAGCCCAGAGCTCCTCACAGACAATGCCTGCACCTTTGAAATTTTAAACTGCCTTTGAATGCCAGAAGCTGGGCTCCAATCCTATACAAAGATTAGGGGTCAAAATTYGTCATTGAAATGCAAAATTTATTTTACCATTAAAATTAGAGTGTTTTTTAGTGCTTGATCACATGAGAGATGTGGTTTCATAAATTAACACTGGTAGAACATGAAGGAGTCCAAGAAACAAGCATGAAATAGTTTCACACAGCAGTTCACAGCTCACACTTCATCAAACCCAACACTGCAAGTGTAAAATATGCAACTTCTAAGTTGCATCTAAGGCAAGACAAAAAGGAAAAAATAAGACTAATACAGCTCACTTTTGTTACTTTCAAATGCTGTTTACCATATAAACAAGTAGAGCTGGTTTTGTAAATCCCTGGACAGGAAGCTGACAATAATAAWCCCTAAGCTGAATTCAGGATTCTTTTGGGACAGAGGAGTTCTGTTTAGTTAAGCCCACATTTTTKTGTTGAAATCTACAGCAGATTTATTTTAAACAGCTTCTTAATTTTTCTGCTTACCTTTTTATTTTTTCTTTTCTTTTCTTTTTTTTTAAATTTTTTTAAAATTTTTTTTATCTTTAATAGATACACCCAGCTTCAAAGCTCAGATATCTTATGTGATTATAGAAAAACATTTTTGGAAAGAATTTCTTCCCAATTATTTTCTTTTTGTGTCATTTCACTGAATGTCTGTCATCAAATAATATCACAGCTCTGACTGGACAAAAAGTACACTGAAGAATATGAAATACAACATTTAAAAAATCATTGTAAAATCTACTTTAATTTTAAGCAAACCAGCAACCAGACTTCCACTGATTTACTGATAGAAGCTGGAAACAATTTTTTCCATTTTCCACCCTAAAGTCGTGCAGAAGTCTGATACTCATGAGGGATAATTTAAAAGAAGAGGTTTCTCAAGGAAAGCAGGGGATGGGAGGATGGTGGACTGTTGAAAACATACTAGAATTGTAGTTTTGCTTAATCAAGCCAACATTTTATGCTCTTTTGCTCTTTTTTTTTTTT
>JACDOX010000190.1:1254517-1324180 GCA_014549065.1 Cardinalis cardinalis | reverse complement strand
TCACACCTAGAAATGTGTCCCACGCCCCTAGTCCCCGTGCTGAGCAGGACATGGATCCAGGGGTGTGCAGAAGGCTGAACACATCCCTTTTCCAGGAGGGCTCCCCCATCCACATCCCTCCTGCTGCGAGTGGAACCCCTACCTGACTTGTCAGTCTCTGCGTCTCCTCCAGGAGTTTCTTCCTCTCTTCCAAGGCTGCCGCCTTGCTGCTCTCATACTCCTGCAGGGCCCGCTCCTTTTCTGCCAGCTGCTCCCGCAGCGACGGCACCTCGGCCGCCTCCAGCTTGGCCTGCGCTAGCTCGCCTTGCAGCCTGGACACAGCTTTTGCTCTCTGCTCCAGGTCCTGGCGCTGCTGGCTTTCCAGGGAGGCATGCCTGGCCCGAGCGCTGTCGAGCTCCTGCTGCAGAGCGGCCACGAGCTGCTCCTTCTGCAGGCACTTGTCCTGGCAGACCTTTGCCTCCTGCCGCAGCTCATCCTCCCGCTCGCTCTGGCTATGGCGGTCCCTCTTCAGGGCCTCAATGGTCATCCGCTGCTTCTCCATCTCCTCCTGGCACCGCTGCACCTCCACCTTCATCAGGGAGCACCTCTCAGCTGCACGGGAGGCTGCGGTGGCCATCTCTGTCTGCAGCACCCGCAGCCTCTCCTCCAGCTTCTTGCTCTTCTCCGACTCAGCCAGGATCAGGCGTTTCAGCTCCTTGCTCTCCCCTTCCTTCTCTTTCACCTGGTGGTGGAGGATGGAGACCTCCTGCTCCAGGCTGCTGATCAGGCTGTTCTTCCTCTCCATCTCCTGGACACACTGGGATACTTGTTCCTTCCAGCTCTCCTTCTCTTGCACGGCAGAGCGGAGGGACACCAGCTCCTTCTCTGCAATCCGCAGCTGATCCATGGTGCCTTCCAACTCCTTGGACTTGAGCTTCTCCTGGGACAGCTGCTGGGAGACTCCCTCCAGAGCCTCAGCAGCTCTCTGCGCATCTGCCTCAAGCTTGGCCACACGCTGGGCTGCTGCTTGCTCTGCCACAGCCATCTTCTCCTGAAGGGATGACATCTCGGCCCTCAGCTTCTGCTCCTCGCTCTCCTTCTCCTTTGCCCATGACTGAGCGCTGGACAAGTCAGCCTGGAGGCCAGCCAGCCGCTCTGCCTGGGCCTCCAGCACAGCCACCTTCTCCTGCTCAGCCTGCAGCTGCTGACAGGTCCGGCTATGCTCCCGGCTCAGCGCCTGCATTTCCTCCTTCAGCCGCCTGCACTCTTCATCCTCCCCTCGGGCGGCAGGAGAGGCTCCCACGGGCTGCTCCCGGCTCTCCTGTGACACCTGGCGTGTGGCCAGCTCCTCACCCTGCTCCGGCAGGGCTGGCTCTCGGCCCTGAATCAGCTGCTGTCTCTCTGCCTCCAGCTCAGCGATCCTGGCCAGGTTGCCTTCCAGACACTCAGCTGCCCGCCTCTTCTCGTCCTCCAATATTCCCTCAGTGTTCCGCAGGGATTCCTCCAGGAAGAGCAACTGCTCCTGCAGGCGGCTGTTCTCCCGGGCCAGCTTCTCCCTCTCAGCCAGCCTCTGCTGGCTCTCCTTCAGCCTGCCCTCCAGCTCCTGCAGCTGGGCTTTCAGTGCCTCTGCTGCCACTCCCTGCTGCCGTTGGGCACCCAGCTCCAGGATCTGGGCTTCCAGTTCGCCCACCTTGCGGCTCAGCGCAGCCTTCTCCACATCCCCAGCCTGCAGCTGGCTGCTGAGAGATGTGTTGGCCTGCTGGAGCTGCTGCAGGGCAGAGTCCCTTTCCCGCAGGGCCTGCTCATGCTGGGTGCTCAGGGCAGCCAGCCGCTCAGCCTGCTCCTCAGCAGCCCGTGCCTGCAGGTCTCGCTTCAGCCTCTCCTGGGCCCGCTGGCTCTCGGAGAGGGAGCTCTGGAGGCTGGTGACAAGGCTGTCCAGCTGCTGCTTCTCCTCCTCCAGCTGCTGCTTCTCCTTCTCCAGCTGCAGTCCTTTGGCTGTGAGACTGGACACTTCCTGCTTCAGCTCCTCCAGCTGGCAAACAGAAGAGCAGGGAGACTGTATTGGCTCTGACTGAGACAGACAGAGAGTGCTGCTCAGCAGTACCCAAAGCACTGGTGTGTTATCAACACTTTTCCAACTACCATGCAAAGCATAGCACTGTGAAAGCTTCCAAGGGAAAATGAACTCTTAACCCTCCCAGGCAAGGATCTTGGAGTGGGCAAGATCCTGGGAGAAGGCACAGTAAGGCCAACCAACAAAATTAACCAAAGGGATATTCCACACCATATTCCACTTTACCATATAAAAGCTAAGGGATGTGGGAGGAATGGAGGGCAGTCATTATTTTAGTGTTTACCTTCTGGAGCAGACACTACACGTGCTGAAGCCCTGCTCCCCAGGAAGTGTCTAAACATCACTCGCTGATGGGAAGTAAAGATTAGCTTCTCTCTTTGCTTATGCACACAGACTTTCATTTTTCCTTTTTTGCTGTAGGAAATTGCCTTATCTCAACCTACTAGTTCTTTTCCATCTTATTTTTCTCTCCCCTATCCTGCTGGGAAGGAGAGTGACAGCAGAGCTTGGTGGGTGCCTGGTGCCCAGCCAAGGTCAGACTACTACAGGGACAGAACATGCACCCCCTAGGTGTTACTCAAGCTGTAGCCAACATGCTCACCAGAGCGCCACGCGCTGCATCCCACTGGGAGCTGCCCAGTGCCTGCCTTCCCTCCCACCACACCCCCAGGGCACCTTGCTTTTCCCTCAGCCTTGTGCCACTCTGCTCCCTTGGACCAAACACCTTCTTTTCACCGTGCAGGAGATGCTCTTTTCACAACCAGCTCATATTGTGGCACGCTGGGGAAGCCACCAGCTCCCTGGCAGCAGGATTTGCAAATCCAGCCCAAAAGGAGCTCTCCCAGAGTGCTCAGCCCCACATCCCCTATCCAACAGCAGACAGCAGCAGGCTCTGCCCCACATGGCTCTGCCATGCATCTCCTGGCACCTGCTGCTCTCTCCAACTGGAGTCATTTACCATTCAAGCCCTTCAAGCTGCAGGAGCCCCAGTGTACCTGCAAAATGTCCCCCATGACTTCTCCCTTCTCCTGGGTGCTGCACTCCTCCAGCCTGGCCAACTGGTCCTCCAGCATCGAAATCTTTCCCTGTAGAATCTCGATTTGCTCTTCTGAGCATTTCTGGAGACAGAGATGGGACTGAGCACGGTGCAAGACAGAAAAGCAACCAACCAAGCACAGCAGCCTGTCCCACCCTGGGGAACCCTTCCTTAGTTTCAGGGAGAGGCTTCCCACAGGAGCTGACAGTTACACAGCTTCTCCCTGTGTGCTGGCAAAATCGGGCAGGAGGGCTCCTGGCTGCTGCACCCTGCTTGCAGTTGGCATGTCCCCCAGCTGGGGGGGACCGTGGGGAAGCTACAGGGGGGCACCCACCACCCCCCAAGCCCCCTGACCTTATCCTGCAGCGCTGCATGCAGCTCCTTCTCCAGCTGCTGCTGCTTTTCCTGCGACTGTGCCATGGCACTGTTGTGCTCCTCTGAGAGCTCATTCAGGGCTCGTTGCARCTGGACCATATTGCTGGCSATCTCCYGCAGCTGCCAAYRAAAATCCACCCAGTCCAGAAGAGAGGCAGAGTGTGCCTTTGCTGCTCAGRGCTCTGCCCACTCCCCATTCCCAAGAGCTGCAGCACACACGGGCATCCTGGGTTCTGGGTGTTCACCACATGCAGGCAGCTCCACCCAGCTGCCATTCCCCCACCAGAGTTCNCAGAGTTCCTATTTGGATCAGGATCCAGAGCCCAAGGCAGGCTTGGTCACTGGGTCAAAGATTGCATCAGCAGAACCAGAAACATCCCAGCATCCAGCACTGCCATCAAATCCTCCCCCCRGGCTCCATCACAACCAGCTGGGCTSTGGGGACACGGAGAGGACACTGCACCCCATACCTTGAAGGAAAGATCCCCATTCTYCTCGGAGAGCTGGTTGATTTTTCGATCCATCTGGGCTTTTTCAGCCTTCAGGTCCTGGCACTGCCTGAAGGCCTCGTGCAGGCGCCCCACCAGGCTGTGGGAAAGGAGGTGCTTAAGGAGGCAGTGCATGCTGGCAGCAGGCAAGGATGTCACCAGGGATCCCTGCTGCTGGATATTGCCACGGAAATTAAAGGTTCCAAGGGATCTCCATGCCCTGCTGTGACTCTACCATCAACCCAGCTCTAAAACTGGGTCCCAACAGGTGGCAAAGCAGAGTAGAGATAAGCAATCTCTGTGCTTTGCAGAAGCCCAACTTCTCCAAACTGAGAGCAGAGGCAGCTGTGCGACTCCAGCCACTCTCCCCCCCTCTGCAAAGGGAAATAAGTAAGGAAAGGCCAAAAAAAGACATGGCACTTCCAGTGGAGGTTGGGCAGCCTTCCCGTGTAAACAATGGCACAGGGACAGAGCAAAGACCAGGACGCAGTGTGACAGGTGATTTCAAGTGTGTGACAAAGCCCAGTACACGGGATCAAAGTAAAGGCCTGGGAAATGGGCTGGAGTCAGGAGTTCCAGGATCACCCTGAAAGCTTCCCCTTTTCTAGGGCAGGTGAGACCCACAAGGGCAGCATACCCTTTTCACATTACAGGAATAGCTGCTCCCATGCAGGGTTTGGGTTAAGAGTGGGCTGTTAGAACAGGCTGCATGGTTTGGGACTGGATCCATGCCCACTGCAATAAAAATGCGCTGCAGGCCATAACTGCCCTGAGGGCACGGGCAGTGTTATGGTGGCACAGCCGTGTCATGGGCTGATGCCACAGCGTGGGCAACAAGGGAGGAGGGGATTCTGCTCCTCTCTGGTGGGACCCCATCTGCAGAGCTGCCTCTGGCTCTGGGGTCCTCAGTATCACAAGGATGTGGAGCTGCTGAGGCAAGTCCAGAGGAGATGCTCCAAGGGCTGCTGGAGCCCCTCTGCTCTGGAGACGACTTGGAGAGACCTGGGGGTGTTCAGCCTGGAGTTGAGAAGGCTCTGGGCACACCACAGAGCACCTTCCAGCACCTAAAGGGGCTCCAAGACAGCCAGAGAGGAGAGGGACTTTGGACACAAGTCTGGAGTGACAGGACAAGAGGGAATGGTCTCCCACTAACAGAGGACAGGGTTAAATCGGATATTGGGCAGAAATTCCTCTTTGAGAGGGTGATGAAGCCCTGGCACAGGTTGTCTAGAGAAGCTGTGGCTGCCCCATCCCTGGACGTATTCAAGGCCAGGCAGGAAGGGGCTTGGAGCAACCTGGTCTAGTGGAAGGTGGCTCTGCTCATGGCAGGGTATTTCAGCTAAATGAGCTTTCAGTTCCCTTCCAACCCAGCCCCTTTTTTTGATTCTGTGCCTGCTGTCTTCTCCTCAGCAGCAGAGGAATAAGAAGGTTTGCTTTCTCCCCCGTTTCATGCACTGCTAGGGAAGAGACAGACAACAAAGAGTCTGGGGATGTGGGAGTGACAAGGTCCCACCTAGGAGGAAGGAGTCGATGTTCCTGGAGGATTACCTCTCATTCTTCTCCCTCAGCTCCTCCATTTCTTTGGGCTCCAGCAGGTCTTCAGCTTGCTTCTCATTGAGCTTTACCAAGCGATCAATCTGCTGCTGCATCCTGGTGATCTGAGCATCTGGGGAAGGGGGCAAGAAAGGGCCCATTACCAACTTTTCATGTCACCTGAAGCCGCCACAACAGCATTTCTGCACAGAAACCTTCTGCAGCAGGAGATCAAAGAGCTGGGCTACCACCAGTGCTGCTGCTCAGCATTGGTGTTGCTTCAGTCATGGCTTTTGTTACCCAGGATATATAAGGCAATACAAGATGGAAGAAGGAACCTGGAGTCACTTGTAGCATGGCAGGACAGACCATGCATAAGCAGAGTTGTGGTGGGGTCACAAAAGAAAAGTCAGAGAAACATGGGGAGATCTCTGCCCCAGAGCCCTCCCTGCACCCCAGGATGTGCTGGTACTGACCCTTCTCCATGACGAGCTTGTGATTCTCCACCACCTCCACCTCCAGCTCTTCCTGTTTCTTTCTCTCAAAAGCCAGCTGCACCTTGAGCCTCCGCAGCTGAAACTGGGGGGTCTGCATGATGTCCCCCATGGGCGAAGACTGAGTGCTGGGCAAGCTGCAGAGAGACACACACAAGCTGGATTATCCTGAGCCAGCCCAGGCTCCATGCAGCCAGACTCACTCTGCTACCCCCATCTCTGGGGCAGGTTCTCCTGCCTGGATCCCCAAGGAACTGCTGCCTTAAAAATCTAGGAACAAAACAACACACATACAAAACAATTTCCATAAAGGAGGTAATATAAAAGCTGGTCTTTCATTGGAGGCCTCCGGGCGCAAATATGGAAAAATGCCTCCACTTGGAGACATGGCTTAGTGGTGGCCTTGGCAGTGCTGAGGGCAAAGTCGGACTCAATGGTCTCAGAGGGCTTTTCCAACCTGAACAATTCCGTGATTCTAAAAAGAGCTGGAGCCCAAGCTCACCTCCATCATCCATCCCCACATCATGCTGGAACAACATGCAGCAGAAGAGCACCAAGGCAGAACAGGGCATTCTGGGGAGTCAGCGTGCAGCCTGGCTACACCTGCGCGTCCCAAAAGCCGCCCCAGCCACCCCTCCCTTCCTCCATTTCCCCTGGCAGCCAGGAGGCAGGGCACGTACTTGGTGCTGGGGAAGGAGGCGATCTTCTGCAGCTCCAGGAAACGCACCTCTCTCTTGTAAGGGAGAGAGAACACTGGGGAATGCTCCTCAGAGCTGCTGCTGGACACACTGGACAAGGGCGGCTCTGCTGAAAATAAAAAGGGAGAAGAAGGATGCCACCTTTAATATCTAAGAGGCTGAGCAGCTAAAATCTCAGGGGCACAGGAACCACAAATTCCTGTAGGGACGGAATAGCCAACCGAGGAAGCCAAAAACCTGCCCTACATCCTCATCCCTCCTGCTCCACAGGCCTTCCCCAGCAACTCTGCTCCCACAAGACTGTCAGCATCCCACCTGCTCCTCTCCTCCAGGGAAAGGCTGAGGTACTGCTGAGTATGAAGAGCCCAGCAGGTCTGAGGTAGCCCTACTCTTGGGAATTTACAGGGTACTGTTTTGTAGCTGAGCACACCTGGGTTGTGCAGCTGCCTTTACAGCTGGGCAGCTACAGCAGCACAAACAGGAGGAAAAGCCAGGGCAGCACTTACCTTTCCTCTGCAGAAATGGCTCCAGATTCTCATTCAGGCACTCCTCGTTATCCAGCACAAATCTGACAATTGATGCCAGTTCAACCTGTATTGGAGGAGCTGCAGAGTTAGTGGCTCTGCTGCAGGTCACAGGCAGCACCACAGCAGGCGTGGGGCAGCTCCTTGCCTGCCTGTGCTGCTGCCCACACTTGCCTGCCACAAGCTTTTGATAGCCCAAAACCACCAGTGAGCACCACAGTGCCCACTCCACACCGTCTTTCAGTGAGACCCTGGAGTGCAAGTCCCAGAGCACCTTCCCCCAAAGGAACTGCTGCTTCCCCCTGCACCCCAGATCCAGAGGAGGAACCCCAAAGGGATTACCTGGGTCTTGTAGTCAAATTCATTCCAGTCCCCAGAGTCCTTGGAACTCATGGAGGTGTGATACAGGAGCAGCACAGCCACCTGAGCAAGGCAGGAAAAGCATGAGTAACCCCAGGCCAGTCACAAGCACATTGGTGCCATCTGGGACTAAAACAGGCCACACAGTTACCTTGGCCAGGGCCAGCTCCTCTCCATCCAGGAGTTTCTGTGCAGAGACAAGGTTTTCTGCAGCCACTTTGTGCCGGCAGTGCTCTGCAACATGAAGCAGAATTCTCAGTCACACAGGAGCCACTGGGCACACTGCCTCCCCTGAGGTGGCACTCATGGCCAGGAGGGCACTGTAATGCATCCCCAGGGAGAAGGGACATGGGGCAGGGAGACTCCAGAGCTGAGATCCCAGTGGTCAGCCTTGGCCATTAACTCTGACCGACTTTCATTCCCGTCCCTGGAATTCCACCCTAAATCCCAGCCTCCCCACCTTGGCATCTCCCCTCCAACATCAGCACAAACAGAGAGCTCCATCTCTGAGTGGGATATGAAGTGGGATATGGAGTTTTCCCTTGAGGAAAGGCTGAGCAAGGGTGTGAGATACTTCCCATTTCCCCTCCCAGGATTTCTGCTTGGGTAAAGGTTTTCAACTGCAATTTGAAGAGCAAGTACCCAACTAGGAAAACTGCTCCAGGCAGCATCACCAGAACAGCCACTGGCACCCTGCCCTTCACACCCAGAACCTCCTTTGCTCTGAACCCAGGCTCTGATAAGGATTTCCATCTGGAAGTTTCCCCTTCCACAGGCTGCTGCAGGAAAGCTGCTGGCACCTCGCGAAGATGCCGATGTGGGGTGAGGGGGTCACTTTGTGGAGCCATTTCTGCAGACAGCAGAGCAGACTCTCTCAGAGGTTAGGGGCACCAAGCAGGAGTAGTCATTTTCCCCAGCACCAGGGGAGGGTCTTACTCTGCAGGAAACCGTGGATGAAGGAGATCCTCTCTGGCAGCGGCTGCTCCAGCACAGACTCCCCCTCCTTGCTCCCGTGGCTGGAAGAGTGCAAGGTTTGCATTAACTCCTTCTGGAGGGATTAGACCAAGCTGAGTTTTGTGCAGCAGGGTTTGCTGAGCCAGGGCTGGCTCTGGGGCACTGCTCTGCCTTCTGTCCCCACACCAGGGCCAGCAGAGCCAGGACCAACCACACGGAGCAGAATCCCCTGGAATCCCCCTGCTGGAGCCAGGCAGCCAACACCCCCCGGCACTGCTGCCTATTCTGCCTGCCAGCCCCAGCATCCAGCATAGCACARGGAGCTTGTGGTGGCCCCACTGGCYGGGAAGCACCACAGGGGCCAGTCCRTGCATGCAGCCTCRGGCTTCTCTTGCTGGATTTTGGGGAGGCTGAAGCTTCCTCTTGCACTTATTTGTGACTACACTCTTCCTGAGCAGCCACCGGTTCATGGAATATCCTGAGTTGGAGGAGACCCASAARGGTYAYTRAACCCAACTGTAGCTCAGAAATGGCATGCCCAAAGCCCACACCAATCATGCCTGACCAGCACTGCTTCAGTACTGTCACTTACTCCCAAGGTGCCAAAACCAGGAACCTGGCCTGGRACAGGGGCTGCCACGAGGATTTGCTCCTCCTCACAGACTTCCTCTTACGCTACCAGGAGCTCTCAGATCAGCCAGCTGCTGTGGCAGCTGCCCTGCTGCCACCCCACTTTATCAAGCAATGGCCAGGCCTCTTCAGAGAGCACACGCCACCAGGATCCCTACTAATCCCAGCTGGAGCACAGACCCAGGAGATTAACCAGGTCTGACTAAATATATCTGTGGTGCAGGCAGCTCCTTCCTCCCCACCCACTGCAGGCAGATCCCTGCTCCAGGCAGGCTCTCCTTACCCTGTGCAGSASGTAATTACAKCAGACAGGCTCCCAGTGAGCCTCCATCCAGAAGGGTTTCAAAGCAATGCATGGCAGCCTCACACCCTCTCAATTTGTTTTATCAGCTCYTTAACCACCAGRCTTTGTCCCACCTCTGATGCCCATTATGGCCTGTAGATTTTAGTTGCCCCTTGCTGCCAGGGAACAAACACAATTCCTGAAGGAGGCATTCCTCCCACCCCTGCCCAGCCACCTCAGGTCCCAGGACAGAGCACACAGGCTCCATCCTGACCACACTRTACTCAGCAGCAGCCTGACATCCCCAGGCTGCAGCACCTCATGAGGCAGAAATTGCCATTCTTTACACTGCTTTCCAGATCCAAGGCTTCCTCAGGATCCCAAGGCTGCCACTCAGGAAAACTTGCTGAGTGTTCCCTCACCACAGCAGCATCAACAGAAATGAATAATCACCTATGCAGCTGCAGGAACCCTTGTGCCACTGGCAGCAGCACTCAGGTCTTTGCTACAATGCCAGGAGTGAACCCAGGTGYTAAGTGCCAGATGTGATAACAAGTCTCAAACAACAGGAACTCTGACCAAAACATTSCCWGGGCAGCTCTGTGGGACCCAGCAGCTCTGCAGGCAGATCCCAGCTGTGCAGTGCCACAGAGGAGATGCAGATCCCAGCATCTCATAGGCCAGAGGAGGAAWAAATACCCCAARACCCCCACTCCCATCCTGCCCAAGACAGGAGCCCCTCAGCTCCTGGGGGCTGAGGCCATGGCTCCAGGGACAGCACAGACCCAGCTGTGTGGTCTGAAATGTGTACACAGCTCCCCATACTCACATTTTGTGGAGAATTCTGATGAAGACACTACAGTCCCGGAGCTGGGACAGATCACTGACGGGATCAGGACAAACCTTTGTGCTGTTCACCTAGAAATGGGGTGGGACAGTCAGAAGGCAGAAACCAAGACAACACTGTGCTGTGCCACTCACCACCTCCAGTCCTGGCGGGGGACAGCAAGACTGGTCTGGGGGTGAAAGTAAATCCACCCCCTGAAACCACCCCTTCCCAGGGAACAGATGAACATGATCCCCACAGCTCCACATCTGGGAGTCTGGCACAGATCCCATTTATCACACTGCTAGAGCCCTCTTCCCTGGAGAGGCTGAGACCTGGGGGTGTTCAGCCTGGAGAAAAAAGGTTCCAGGGAGACCTTAGAGCCCCTGCCAGTGCCTAAAGGCGGTTCAAAAGAGCAGGAAAGGGACTTTGGACAAAGGCCTGGAGTGACAGGACAAGAGGAAATGGCTTTCCACTAGCAGAGAGCAGGGTTAGATGGGGTATTGGGAAGAAATTCTTCCCTGTGAGGGTTGTCCAGAGAAGCCATGGCTGCCCTATGCCTGGAAGTGTTCAAGGGTAGGCTGGATGTGGTTTGGAGCAACCTGGTCTAGTGGGAGGTCTCCCTGCCCATGGCAGGGCATTCCAGCTGAATGAGCTTAAAAGCCCCTTCCAACCCAAACCATTCTAGGAGTTTTCACTTGGACACACCAGTGCTTTGTGAGATAGATCCAACAACACCTTTGCAGTACAGGTGCCGCCTGCTTCAGGCTCAGCTCCATCTCCCAGGCAGTCTCTGTGACCAGACCAAGCCATTCCAGCATTTCTGGTTGCTCAACAGGAAGGGTGAGCAAGGCTTCTCCTGCAAACACCCACCTGCCCAGGAACAGTAGGAACTGGACTACCCTAGGACCTGCCCCAGCCACAACCCATCCTGTGACAAGCCCCAGCATTGAGCTTCAAAGCTGCCAGAGTTGGCAAGAGTATGTCCCACCCATGCAGCGAGCTCCAGCACAGGAGGGGGGACTTACCCAAGCCAGGAGAGCAGCAACTCTTTCGCCATGAAGTGACATTGTGGCCAGCCTATCAGGTTCCTGCACAGACCTAAAAACATCAACAAAGGGGAAGGGGGTATAAAAAAGTAAACTATAGCAATTATGTTACTAAATTACTTGCACCCAGCACCAGGCATTTGTGTCCACCAAGGAAGGACGTGTCCCTGCATCTAGCCAGCTGTGCAGGAGCAGCCAGCATCCTCCTGCTTCCCCACAGAGTGGGGAGCAATGATGAGCAGCAGCCTGGTCCACTCTGACAGATCAGGATCCTGACAAGGGGTCAATGGAAAACTGCTGCTCAGCCTCCTCATTCTCCTGCTGTGCCTTCCTCCCTCCCTCGCCTCCAAAYGTCACTAACATTTCCTGCCCAGCAAGGCAGTGGCCAAGCCATTGAAGAGCTGCCAGCTCCCCTTCCACTGCTGCTAGTGAAAGAACCACCTGCCGGGGGCACAGGGAGCTCACAGCTGCATTGGGTGGGAGCAGGGATGAGCTGCCCTGACGGGATCTGGGATCACTGCCAGCTCCCCTTCACAGCGACCTTTGCCTCACGCTGGCTGCCCCCGGTGCCACCCTGGCAGTCTCCCAGGGGAGGGGACTGCTGGGAGCCAAAAAAAGTGACCCAGATGAGGAGGGGGCTCCTCACCCTGTATTGCACCTGGACACCTGCACCATGACGGGCCAGGAGCCTGGCTGGRATCTGCAGCTGCTCAGCACAGCACAGCCAACCAGCCACGGTGGCTTTGGGGACTACAGAGCTCCTGCTGCCGTCAGTCCAGCYGGGAAGCATGGATCCTCATCAGGACAGGTCCTCCCTCCAATTTGGCTAAAAYCCAGCTCCCTGTCCCACGGCTGGGTCACTCAGCAACTACTGTCCCTCCCCCCGGTGACACAGCCAAGAGCTCTCCCTAAAAACCCACGCAAAGGCACCGGGCAAAGCACTMGAGCAGCGCTGGATGCAGACAGATCCTGGATGAAAACCGTGTCCCACCAGCGTCCAGCTGAGTTTTACCAGAACCAGTCTGCGAACGCACTGGTGCCTGGTGTGAGATCTGCACGGGCAGGGCTACCCGCTCCTGCCGCGGTCCCAGCCCGGCCTGTCCCTGGTGACACGGGCCACCSTGAGCGCCTGAGACAGCGCCATGACCCTCCGTGAGGACGTGCCATTCGTGATGGCAGGCGGGAAGCGCTCGGGAGCCCGCCAGCGGCCGTGAGCGCCTTCCAGCTGCATCCCCGCCGAGAGCAGCTGCAGGGGGGCGGCGGGCAGCGGGGAACGAGCTCCGGCGGTGGCGGCGCCCGCGGCGGCATTGTCCTTCCCCTCCTTCCCCTGCGCCGCTCCGGTCACAACACGGCGTTACGCAAGCCCGCGCTCCGGAGCTCCCGAYGGGCCAACGCGCCGGGGGACACAAGGCCCGCGGGCCCCGGGCTGTCCCGGGCCAGGGGTCCGGCTGCGGGAAGCACCCGGGCGGGGTGAGCGAGCCACGGCAGCCCCCGGCACGGACGGGCCCGCAGCAGGCGCGGGGCAGGGGGGAGAGCGGCCGCCAACCCGAGCGCCCGGATGTTGGCGAGCCCAGCGCGGCCACCCGCGGCCCCGGGGACCCGCACCCCTCGGGGGCTGGCGAGGGGCCGGGCCGGGAGCCGTACGCTGCGGCGAGGCGGCGGAGCTGGGCGAGCTGAGCTTCGCCGCCCCCGCCTCTCTCCCCGCAGCCCCGTGGAAAACAAAACAAGGAAGAGGCAGAAAGTCTTTGTTGGGGCCTTACCGGGGCCGCGCGGCCGTCGTCGGCGCGCTAGGGTTAATCCACCATGAGCGCTGGCAAGCCGGGAAGGGCCGGGGAGCCAGCGGCCACGCACAAAAGAAAAGTTGCGCCTTTCTGCAGCGGGGCTGGCAGGTAGCGGTTCCCCTTCCCGGCCCTGCGCCACCCACGTCACCGCGGCGGGGCCGCGCTCGTTAAAGGCGCACGGCACAGAAACCTCCGGCGCCTCGCCACTGGGAGGGGAATCGTCCGAGCCTGGACGCGCTCACCGCCGTCACCCTGCCCAGGCCRAGTGACGGAGAGCTGAGCCGGTGGGGCCGGCACAGACCCGCTCCCGGCCCCAGCGCAGCTCAGGGAAGCCGGGGCTCGGCAGAGAATGGCCCCCGATGGTCTCCCTCTAACCTGACTGGAGTCACATCCAGCTGACCCCTGAAAATCTACCCCCGATACGCACACACCCCGCGGCCACAGATTGAACGGGAACCGGACCCTACGGGTCACCAGCTAGAYCAGGGAGGAGTCGGGCGAGGAAGGGACGCTCACCCCTCGCTGCTGTTCCGGAGACTCTCGGAAGTCATCTCCGCAGCGCCCGGGCTGCCTAGGGAGGCTCAGGGCCGCAGGATGGGGCTGTCCCGAGCACGGCACAGGAAGGGCACAAGGAGAAGGTTCTTTCAAACCGGCGCTGGGGGCAGCAGAGGAACTCGCAAGGAACGCGGCCGCCGAGTGCCGCTGGCGAAGGTTCCGACTTTGCCAAGCCCCGAGAAACGAAGAACCACACGCCCGAGCCACAGCGCTCCGGCCGCGACTGCCCCATCCTCAGGGACGGCGACGCCGCTGAGCTTGGCCCGAGACGGAGGCTGTGCCACATGCCCGCCCCGCCCGCCCGAGGGTTCCGCGCCTTGCCCACCTCGGCATAGCCTCGCTCTGCGGCCCTGAGCGCCCCCCCCCCCGCCTCGCGGGTCACCCGATCTTTCCCCGTACCGTGACTGGGGATCGTCTCCGGCTTCGGCGTCGCCGGGGCTCCAGCAGTACTGACGATCCTCTCCCAGGCCGGAGCCGCCAGGGCCCGGGCCGAGGCCGCTCTTATTCGAACGGCAGCGCCCGCCTCCGCTGCTGCCCATTGGGCACCGCCGGGCCGGGGGCGTCACGCGGGCGGGCCGGCCGCGAATCGCGGCGTTCGGCTCCCGCCTTGGACCGGAGGGGACAGCGCTCCGCGGGTCACCGGGACACGCATGGGGCCGTGGGCTACCTGGGGGACACGTGCAGCAGTCCAAGCGAGGGAAGCCCTAGTGTCGGGGGGGTTATGGGGCTGCCTGGGGCCAATGGGAACACAGGCAGGGGCCACCCGTGAAGGTAGAGTGACACAGATGGGACCACGGGGGTGTGTGGGAGTGTGGGTCTCAAGCCCCCAGTCAGAGGTGAGGACACACATGAGAGGGGGTTGTGTGGGGCCACACGGAGTACTGGAAGCCCACAGTGAGTGGGACACGTGGGGACTCTGGCGGGGTGTCACATGCAGACACCCCACTCTGCCCTGCAGTGCCAGCTAGGCAGGGGTCCTCACCAGCCCCCAAACCTGTCCTGACCTACTAGTGGGGCCTCCTCTCACCTAAAAGGGTCCTGTGCTTGTCCCTGTGGCCACAGCCCTGTTTCATCCTATAGAGGCCCAGGTAAGTTTAGTCATGGACTGGACTGTGGTGGCACATGTCCCCACCACTGCCCAGGCCCCACCAAGACCTGAGAAATGCTTGTTAGGCCTTGGCTTTCACAAAGACCACCCAGACTAAGCCCCTCTTGAGCTTATTGGATATAATCTGTACCAAGGAACTAACAGATGTTTATTGAGCATCTGTTTTTTAATGAACAGACTTGGAAACTTATTTTTCTTGCCTGAGTAACAACCCAAGTGGAACAGTATTTTTGCTGTTGAACCTTCAACCAACTCAAATCGTGGCCAGGATGGAAAATTACTACGACTGAAGCCCACTCTCTTGCGTCCTAGACAGCAATCCAAAGTGAGACCCTTTGAGCCCTCAATTATAAAGGGCTAATGCATACTGAAGCCCACTCTCTGATGACCATATAAACCACAGTCCAAAGTAAGTCTCACTGAGCATTCTCTTCCCAGAACATAGGAGAGCTAATGCATGTCTCAAACATAGATAATTGGATGGCTGTGGAATCAACCAAGGACTGCTAGTAATAAACAAAGACTGTTGATATTAACACACCATGAGAAAGAAAAAGATGTGGCTGAAGAAGGGAGGCAAGGTGAGATAGGACAGCCTTGGAAAAACATCCTTGTTGTAGTTCCTGCTGATAAGCACAAGACAATACAGCACAAGCACAGGAATGAGTGGCAGGAAGTGGGTACGATTAAGATGACCAAAGACCCCCAAACCTGTCAGATCTATTTCCAGGAAGACCTGAAAGAACTGACTGTGCATGATAACTAATTTGCATAGAAAATGAGAAATCCATCTTCAGGCTGCGGAAACCTAACCATAAAAAGGTACCCTGCAATTTCCATGCCAAGTGTGTAATTTACTAATGAAACTTTCTGATTATTTGCAAACCCTGACTTTTGACATTCCTTTCGATCTTGAGCATTTAGTAATCTCAGGTGCCTCCTTCCCCTTTAAAGGTGGGTCATCATACATTCCCTGTCCCCTTGTCCCTGTGGGACATCATCAAAAAGGAGACAGGGGTCAGACAGATGTGTGTACCCCCCACCAGGGCATGGCTATCCCATCACGTCCATGCTGTGTCCGACAGAGAACAGTGGAGACAGGCTCTGGATGAACGTGGCTTTATCTACTGTGGCAAAAAATAATAATTAAAAAAAAAAAGAACAAAACCAAAAACCAACCAAAATAAAGGTCTAAACATGTAAAAAGGAGAAGGGATGGTGTTGGAGCCGCCAGGCCCCATGCAGAGCATCACATCTGCCTGGCTCCAGCCCACCCATCCTGGCGACCTGGCACATGGTGCTGACCCACACCAGGGCCTCCTTGCACCGGCTGTTCCCTTTGTGCTTGTCCCTGTGCCAGGCAGCATCCAGCTGACACAGCCTGCTCCCCACGCACACCCACCCACCCACGAGGCGGAGAAAGCCTCAAGCAATGCAGGTGGGCTCAACGTGCCAATGATGGGCGCCTTGGCATTTAGTAGGAAACAGGGTATCTGTCCAAGTTCTGTGGCAGCAGCATGGGGAGGGAAGGGATATAAAGAGAAAAAGAAATCAGGAAAAAACCGAAAACAACCCAAAGCGCTGAAGCAGCAGTGGTGGGGGCAGGTTCAGGGGATGCCAAACTGTACAACCAGTTCTTCTTTGGCGTCAACACGGATCTGTGAGAGCGCACTGAAGGCATAGGCAGCTATCCGGGACACCTGCAGGCACGAAGACATGGCTTTGTCACTGGTGGCTACTGAAACCCCAGTTACCCCAAAGAAACTGCTGCAGGTTAGCCTCCAGCCCTACCAAGTCCCTAAGCCTGTCCTGGGCTTTGCCCCCACCTCTAACAAGGCCTTAAACCTGACCTAGGCTTTGCCCTCAGCTCTAACAAGTTGTGTCAGGGCTCTGGGCAAGCCAGGAGGGCATTACAGCTCTTCCAGGATGAGGATGTGTCCCTGGGGAGCATCACAAGGGCTCAGGGCTCAGCCCAGCCCTGCTCACCTGCTGCAGGTCTGCAAAGGGGACAGGGTCGCTGGCGAGCACTTGGTGCGGCTGGTTAGTCAGGGATGGCAGCAGTGGGAGCTTCTTCCAGTGYGTCAGGYTGTTGCTGAGCATGGCCAGGCGTGTGCTGTGAGGGGAGAGCAGCCAACATCAGTKCCATGCCAAGACATGGGGACATCCAGAAGATGGGTGCTGCACACCCAGGGAGAGAAAGGGAGAGCAGTGGTGCTGCACTCCCAGCGCCCAGCCCTCTTCACTCCCTGCAGCAGGAGGATGAGGGAGCTTCCAGCTCTCCCACACAGGCACCTGTCAAGCAGAAGCAGTCACATCCAGCCCCCCACCATCTGCCCCAAGGGCTGGGTGAACACAGGAGCCCTTTGTCCTGGGCTCTGCACTGCCATCAGCCTTCCCTGAGCAGGCTGCACCCTGCTCTCTGAGATGAGGCAGCCCTTCTCCATGGCGAGTTCACTCCCCCAGGCCAAAACGCCTGGGACCTGCGCAGGGACACGCACAGCGGGCACCCCAGGGGAGAAGTGCAGCTCCCACCTGTACTGCCTGGCTCTGTCCATGTATTCATGCTGCTCCATGCCCTGGGAATCCGCTGCCGACACGTCAATGATGTTGCTGCAGAGACACAAGACAGTGGCTCCCACTGGAGGCTCATTGCTCCCCCTGAGCTCCCTCCCCATCTCAGAGCATCCTCTGACCAGGGCAGACAAAGTCCAGCACCCGCCAACACCCCAAAACAAACATCTCAAGGCCAAACTCGCCCGGCCACAAGTGTGCCAGGCTGGGCTGGCTGCTTGCCAGGAAGGAAATGCCAGGGACTGTTTGCCAACAGCTGCCCTGGGGCAGAGGGAGGCAGGCAGAGGCTGCAGGAAGCTGGGGGCCTGTCTGGGCTCTGGGGAGCTTGGCATGCAGTTACCTGGAGATAAAAGGAACCACTGGGAGGACAATGTCCTTGGCACATATCCTGAGAGCCCCTGTACCAGGCCCTGGGCTCACAGAGGACCTGGGCCCTTGCCCAGGGCACTGCTGAGCCCCACTGTGTGCACCCCACAGCAAAGCAGTGCTCAGAGCTGCTGTGGCCCTGCATGCTGGACACACACCAGTGGCCACTAGCTCTGCAATGTCTGGCAGGGGAGCAGAGGGGCCCATGAGCATCCCAAAGCCCTCCCAGCCAGGCTGGACACAGCCTTCTCCCCACAGTGCCCCTGCACATTTGAGGAAAAGCCTCCTCAGAAGGGGATGCAGTGCTGCTGCCCCTCCAGGCACCCTCTCCACATCCCCACGGACTCACTTTCTTACCCAAACCCTGCCCCTACTTCCAGCCCAGCACCCAAGGGGTTACCTCACACCTCAGGTCTTCTCTCTATGTGCCCATGGGGCTCAAAGCTGAGGGAGGGGCTGTCTGAGGGCAGAAGGACATGGGGGGCTCTGCCACAGCTCCTCTCCTCCCCTCCCCTCAGTACCTATCGCTGACCACCAGGGCTCACAGCCAGGCTGCCCCAGCTATGTGCTACAGCCAGGGTCACCATTGCCCCCAACATGTGCTGCCTGCCTCAGGGGCATGGCCTGAGGGTGCTGCCTGCCCCAGGGGCACGGCCTGAGGGTGCTGCCTGCCCCAGGGACACGGCCTGAGGGTGCTGCCTGCCCCAGGGACACGGCCTGAGGGTGCTGCCTGCCCCAGGGGCACGGCCCGAGGCATACATGGCTGTTTTGGCGAGGATGGAGGACAGCATGGCCTGCTCGTCGGTGCGGGCTGACGGGAGGTTGTGGTAGCTCTGCTCTGCTCCGTTCAGCACCTTGTTGGGCGGGCTGGCTGCCGGCTCCAGCAGCCGCTTAGTCTCTTCCTCCTGAGGGAAAGGCAAGAGGAAAATCAGCCCTGGCTTCCCCACACCAGCAGCATTAACTCCACGGGATGAGGCAAGTCTCACCTTTCCCTCACCAGCCAGGAGGACTCCCTGTGCATCCCAGTGTAACCCAGAACAGCCTCAGCTCTGCCAGGCACCTCTTTACCCAATAATTTTCCTTTTTCCCAGATGAAGCCCCTCCAGCCACAAAGGCAGCAAGTGCTGCTGAAATCACGCAGCACATTTGGAGTGGCCAATCCTGCAGGCAGGAGTCTGCAGCCAGCATCAACCTGCATGAAACCCCCCAGCTAACGTGGACCTACTGTGCCCCACCCCTGCCTGGGCACCACGGAGAGCCCACCCTGGCATAGCAGGGGGCTCGCCTGAGCCAGGTGAACCACACCTGCCAAAGCCAGGACGGGGGTGGGGGCTTCCCAGAGTCACAGGGCATGCTCCTCCACTCACTCCAGGAGGTGCAGAGCTGCAGCCCCGCCCTCAATCTCTGGTTTGGCTGAATGGTGCTGCAGGGGTTGTGAGAAGAGCCCAGTAGCGAGATCACGGGCACAAACACCCATGAGAACAAGATCACAGAATCAACAAAATTCGAAAAGCCCTCTGAGCCCAACTGTTCTCCCAGCACTGCTGAGCCCACCACCAAACCATGTCCCAAGTGCCAAGTCTACACTGCTTTTAAATCCCACCAGGGTTGGGGACTCCAACACTGTTGTGGGCAGCCTGTGTCACAGCTGTACACCTTTAGGGAAATTTTCCGGAACATCTAACCTAAACCTTCTATACCACAACCACAGGCCCTTTCCTCCTGTCCTGTTGCTTGTTCCAGGGGAGCAGAGACAGACCTCCACCTGGCTCCCTCCTCCTGTCAGGGAGTTGTGGAGAGTGAGAAGGTAATCCCTGAGCCTCCTAGCAGCCTGAGCCCCCTCGGCTCCCTCAGCCACTCCTTGTGCTCCWGCTCCGTTCCCTTCTCTGGACATGCTTAAGCCTTTCCATGTCTGTCTTGCCCTGAAAGGATGCTCAGCCTGTGACCTATGGTGAGCTGGGAGTGCAACCACTTCTCCACACACACCATCAGTGGCATCTCCAGCTCTTCCCCGGCCAGAAGCTTGCTCTCCCCTTCTTCCTGCTGGGAAATGCTGCTGCGATACTCTAGCCCAGGCCCTTCTCCTTCCTTTCTCGCCACACAAGTGGAAGCCGGCTGGGCTCCCCCTGGGACGGGCTGTCACAGCCCAGCTCCCGCCGCACCCGGGGATTAAGTTTCGCGGGACAGGTGACAGCCCCAGTTCTGCCCCGGCCCCTGAGCTGCGCGGCAGTCACGCTGTCCCAAGAAGGAAAAGCTGGCGCTGCTCCCGCCGGTGCCGTGTGAGGCCTCGGGCTTACACCTGCAGCGGGACGGCGGGAGGGTCCGGCACGACCCCCGAGCCCCCGCCTCCAGCCCCTACGCGGCACCGGGGGGACACGCGCGGAACGAGGGGCACGAAGGCGGCGACAGGCGGGAGCAGCGCTCAGACACTGCCCGGGAGCGGGGAAGGGCCGGGCCCCGCCGAGGACGCGCGCCGCCTGCCCCCCCCGCAACCGGGAAGCCCCGGGCGTGGGGCCGAGCGTCCCTCCCGGCGCCACCCCCGCCGCGGGCCTCGTGTTCCCCCGGCGCCAGGCCCACCTGGTCGGAGGCCTCGGCCTCGCTGCTGTAGCAGCAGCCCATGGCGAGCGCGGCCCCGGCTCCGGCACGGCCCCGCCGCCGCGCGGTCACGTGAGCGCCGAGTCACGCCGGTCACGTGAGCGGCGGGGAACACCCGGACACACGGACACACACACACACAGAGACAGACACACGGCCGCGCCCGCCGCCGGGGGCGCGCGCGGGGCCGTCACGTGGGCCGGAACGATGCTCGCACGTGGGCTACGTCACGCGGCCCTGCGGGCGGGGTCACGTGTCTGCTGCCCGGGCACCGCCCCCGGGCGCGCTCCCGGTGTGTCCCGAGCGCGCTCCCGCGCTCAGGGGGCGTGCCCGCAGGGATCCTGGCGTTCTCAGCGACCCCGGGTTCCCAGATGTTCCAGCGCTCAGAATATACAGTGGGGCAACAATGAGGGAGAGGGGGATGCCTGGAGTGATGGTGTGTGTTGTCCCGAATAACTGTAACGTGTGATGGGGCCCTGCTCTCCTGGAATAGCTGAACACCTGCTTGCCCATGCGAAGGGGTTGTAATATGTGGTAGGGATAATTCATGCTATTAGTGTATGATAGAAAATATTGTGAAATCCAAACCATGTCTTTTGACCACCCCGGCCGGGAGCAGCTGTCTTATTCAGATTCAACTAGTTCGCACGTTAAGATAACAATCGATGCTATAACGTAAGAATAGAAGCTTCCAGGGCGATGGTCGCTGCTTTGCCGAGCTATCGGGAGCCACCCAAGAGCGATTATCGCCTTGCCGACTGCATCTATCAAGATAGCCAGCGGCGCCAAACTGATACATCTGAATACACGGCCCCTCCGAAGCCGATTGACACACCTGGACTTCGCCTTTGTCCACCTCTGCACATGGAAAGCAACAGCGATGCATGAGAAGAGACGCGAAGGAAATTTGGTCATCTTTGCCTCGGGCAGAATAAACTGTATAAAAACTCGCTGCGCGAAGCCGCCAGTGTGAACTGCAGAGACTCTGACACTCAGAGGTCAGATCCGTGTTCACCCGGCGCCGATCCCGGGCTCGACGCTGCCTCTTTGGCTGTGGTGGTTTCGAAGACCAAGCTTTGGTCTCGCAGACAAATTAATAAATCTTTGCTAAATTTTTGATAATTTTGGCTCACGATTTGATCATTTATAACACCATTAAACTTTTAAAATTTTAAAAACAAGTGATTGGCATTTTCCATAGGTGACCTAATTTCTTATTTTGCTTTGCTTGTGTGTGTGGTCTTTCCCTATTAGTCTGTATTAACCTCAACCCTCAAGATTTCCAGTTTTTACCATTCCAGTTCTCTCCCTGGTCTTTCTGATGGGGGAGCGGGCAAGCGGATGGGTTGGGCTTCGTTGCTGGCTGAACCATGACTGTCCTTGTTTGTCACCCAGCATGGGGCACTAAGGGTTGAGGTAACAAAAGAGCAGGTTGGAAACAAATTTGATCTCAGCATTTGCTGTATTAGGTCCAGAGCCACTGGTCACAGTGGTGCTTGGTCTGTCCATGTGGCTATGGTACCTGACCCTGGCTCTGTTCCTGTGTTCCTGTATGTGCTCCTCGGGGTGACGTTTTACGGTGCAGGGACAGGGATCAGCAGTTCTTTGTTGCTGTACTGTGGGAGATGAGTTTACAACAGGATAACACCAAGGGCAATGAGGGTACTCTGGGATGTGTATTCAGTGCTGCTCTCCTGCCCTTACTTCAGCCCTACCTTTGGAAGTCCATTAATAACCAAACCTCCTCTGGGGGGAGGACAGGGGAAGGATGATTTTCTCCATTTTCCCCCCCTTTTCCTCCTTCGGGCCTGTTACAATAGCTTTTGAGCATTTTAAATTCCCTTTGGATGGTAAGAAAGCCTGTTCCTGTTGGTCTCAGTGCAGTCCACACGGAGTTCAGAGTCACCTTTGGAGGCAGAACAGGGATTTCCAAGGAGGCCATTCAGAGGCCTGTCCCGAGGGGGAGTAGTCATGAGTGGCATGGAACGTGCGAGAAAATTGGCCAATTTTTTGAGAAATTCTCTGCTCCGGTGGTTTGGGAGTTCACCCCGAACAACTCCAGGACTCTGCTAAAGTGACAGAATATTTGCAAGGAGATGCTGTGCCAGCTGCAGAGACGAGCAGCTTACTGCAGTGTGCTGGGCCCTGGCTACTCTTCATTGCACACCGGTGGTCAGTGGGGAGCACCCCCAGGGGAGGAGGAGGAGGGAACAGCGACAGCACCACGGCCATGGCAACTGCAGCTGAGCCAGGGAACAGCCCGTGCTGGGAGCAGCCACCCCTGCAGGGAACAGGGAATCCAAGACAAAACCAGCTCAGTTAGTGAGGGGTGGCAGAGCAGGGCCCTCAGAACAGGGGGAGGAGGCAGGGCCAGAGAAAATCACCTGGTCCATGTCCCCAGGTGAGCTGCAAGATGTGTGAGAAGGTCCCAGCCACCAGTTAGGTGAGCCCCTGGTGACCTGGCTACTCCAGTGCTGGGATATCCTGGCCTATATTGAAGGGGATGGTAGTGAAGCCAAGCAGCTGGGATCCTTGTCCTGGGATGTGAACATTGACAAGGGCATTGGGAAGAGCACAAAAACTCTCAGGCTCTGCAGGCAACGCCTGTCAAGTGTGAGGGAAAGGACTGTCCCAGGGATGATTGAGTGGTGCATGGAGGCATGTGGAACACCATGGAGCAAGGCACCCAGCATCTTGGAGAGAATTAGGGGTGCTGGAGGTTGAGTCCACTACAGGGATTCAAATAACAAAGTCCCCTTTAGGCCCAGATGTCTGGTGTACACAGTCGTGTGGCAAAAGTTTGTACAGAGCCATTGTCATACGCCAGCTCACTGTCGAGTAAATTGCAGAGAGAGCTTCTGGTATTGTTTGTTGGTTGGAAGGGGGTCTCCCACGTGAATCTTTGCTTGTACCCTTTGTCATTAATATTGTTGCTGTTACTGTTTATTTTCTTATAGCCAGTAAATTATTCTTATCTCAACCTGAGATCTTTACCTTTTGTGCCACCTCTCCATCCTGCCACTGTGGGAAGGGGGAAAGGAAAGCAGGGGAGTGAGAGAATGGGCATGGTTTGGAGGGTCTCAGTGGGGGCACTGAACAGGGGAGTACCATTCCTAAACCACAACAGATCCCAGTGCCCCAACCCTCCACACTCCCAGTGCTCCCAGTGCCCCCATGCTCCCTGGGCCCACAGTGTCCCCAGCGTCCACTGATTAGGGCTCCCAGTCCTCCCAGTGCTTCTGGCTCCCTGTGCTCCTGTTGCCCAGTGTTTCCAGAACCCAGTATTCCCAGTGTACAATGACAGGACTCCAGCTCCAGTATCAGGACCACAGCTCCTAGTACTACACACCAGTATTGGGACCCCAGCCATGATACTGGTACCCCAGGCCCCAGTATCAGCACCCCATTCCAGTATCAGCACCCCAGCCCCCTTGTGCAGCCCAGGACCGCCTCCCCACCCCAGCCTGGCCCCATCTCTGTTGCCAGCCACACTGAGCTGGTAACTGGAGCTCTGATAGCAGCTGCAGTTGTGGTGACACCATCAATAATTGAGTGGCAGCAGGGCTCCACACAGGACTGCTTGCCTCTGCCTGCCTGGAGTGTGGGGACAGGTAGGTGCCATCCCCATTGCCCTATCCTGTCACTGTGGCTGGGCACCCCCAACAGCTCAGGGTGTGGGGAGCAGGGTGTGGGGAGCAGGGTGTGAGGTACAGAGTATGGGGGGTGGGAGCAGCAAAGCTGGACCAAGGGGGTGCAAAGGGTTGTGCTGAACAAGGCCCCTCATAGCAGCACAATCCCCTGGGATGTCAGCCCAGCCAACCCCAATATCTGGACCCTTGCAGGTGGATCCCCAGCACTCCCTAGCCCTGGCACAGGGATCTCCACAGCATCCTGGGGTGCTCCAGCCCTACAGGCCCAGCAGCACTGGAGCCCAGGGAGAGGTACTTCCAGGGGGTGTGCAGTACAGCACAGCACAGCCAACTCCTGGCATAAATGGGAGGCTGGCTCCCTGGGAGGACACCCTATCACAGCATCCTGTGACAGGATAGATTTGCCTTGTTATGGCTTAAGGGCTCACAATGCTTCAATGATCTCTGCCCAGGGGAGATTTTCAAAGCCTGGGCCCAAGGTTATGCTACTGATAGTGGACACAAAGGGTGAAAAACTTCCCTTTTGGCAGAACTCCCAAGATAAGTACGAAACGAACAAAGTCAACTAACAAAAAGCGCAGCCTCGCTCGCTTGTGATGGTGTCTCCAGCGATTGCCCTCGCCTTCCTCCCCTTCATTGTCACCCTGCTGATCCGGTACCGGCACTACCTGGTGCTGCTGTACCGGGCAGTGCTGGTGGCCTGGCTGCGGGACCGGCTCACCGGCACCTCGCGGGAGCAGCGTGCCTTCCAGTACGTGCTGGCCCATGCCATCCCTGGGGACCCCCACCACATCCTCCAGACCTTCGATCAGTGGTGCTACCACTGTGAGCACCTCAGCTGTGTGGGGCCTGACAAAGGTGAGTGCCACCTTGCTTGTCCCCACCACACAGGGCATGGCTCTGGGCATGGCCATGGCATCACTGACATGGCCGTGGCATTGCCAGCATGGCGACAGCACCACTGGCACGGCTGTGATAGTGTTAGTGTGATCACAGCACTATTAGCATGGCAGTGGCATTGTTGATACAGCCATAGTATTGTTGGCATGATTGTGGCACCAGTGAGCCATGGCACTGTTGGTATGGCTGCGGCATCACTGACCTGGCTGTGGCATTTTTGGCATGGGTGTCCTCCATCCCTCTGGGCCCTGGGATCTGCTTGGCACCTTTGCCCTGCCCAGGGCTGGGGTGGCACAGACTGGGTGCTGAGAGGCACATGCCACACCAGGGCGGATCGTGGAGCGGGTGCTGCTGGAGCGGGCCCCGCTGCGGGTGCTGGAGCTGGGCACATACTGTGGCTATGGCACCGTGCTGCTGGCACAGGGGCTGCCCCCAGGCGCCCGCCTCTACACCATCGAGGGCGACCCCCGACACGCTGCCGTGGCCGAGAAGGTGATACGCCTGGCTGGCTTCAGCGAGCAGACGGTGAGCACCGGGGCCCTGGGACAAAGCCCAGCTCTGCATGGGAAACCAGGGAGGAGATGGGTGGGCTCCTTTGCTGCAGGGACTGAGGCACCTGCATGTGGGAAGAGAAAGATCCTGCTCCATGGGAAGCAGGGTGGTGGGTGGGCACCGTGCCACCCTGCCCCAGTGACCGAGGGGGATGCAGCACAGGTGGAGCTGATCGTGGGCCCCTCGGAGGAGGTGATACCCCGCCTGCGGGAGAAGCATGGCCTGGTGAACGCCAACTTGGTCTTCATGGATCACTGGAAACGCAGCTACCTGCGGGATCTACGGCTGCTGGAGAGCCACCAGCTGCTGGCTGAGGGGGCCACCATCCTGGCCGATAACGTCCTCTTCCCTGGGGCACCCCACTTCCTGCAGTACGCCAAGACCTGCGGCAAATACCACTGCAAGGTGCACCGCGCCAGCCTGGAGTACTTCCGCGCCATTCCCGACGGGATCGCCGAGCTCCGCTACACCGGCACCCACTGAGCGGGCACCTCCCGCCCCGCGGTGCCTCGGTCACCGCGGCAGTGCCAGGCCCCCAACCCCTGCCTGGGCTTCAACAAGGCTCTGCAGGAAACGCGCTGGCTGCTGTGGTCTGTGCTGGGCGCAGTGGGTAACGAGGGAGGGGCTCATTCCCCATAGAGCTCCTGCCTGTATGGCTCAGGGAGCTGGGCCAGGCACACCAGCGCATGGTGGGCAGCAGCCCTACCTCCTGCCTGCCCTGGCAGCCTCAGACACCGGATTTGGGATTGTTTTCTTGAAAACTGAGTTTATTAGAAAAGATGTGTCAGTTGCAATATGCCGGGTGGCAGTGTCCCCTCTGGCTCCCCTAGGGCGCTTCCCTCTGAACCTCCTGCCCCACGCAGCACCCATGGCAGGAGAAGCTTCACTGAACTGTCCCCCAGAGCTGTGGGGGGCAAAGGCTCTCCCCCAGCCTCTGGTCTGGTGTGCTTGTGGCAGAATCAGATCATCCACTGGTCCTGATCCTGCTCTGTCCCCTCCATGTCCACCTGGGAAAGAAAGAGGTTTGAGATCTCCCCCAGAGCAAGAACTTAATAAAGGGTGTGAAGGAGAGAAGACAGCCCCCAGAGCTCATGCTCAGGGTCCCACACACTTCACATCCCCTGCTTTGGGGTCTCACACTATTTACCTCATTGATCTCCCCATCATCAGGAGACTCATTATAATCATTCATCTCATCCATATCCTGCATGTCCTCATCATCTTCTGAGTCCTCTTCGCTGTCTTCATCATCTTCATCATCCTCCTCCTCCTCCTCATCATAGTGCTGTGGACACAACAGCTCCAGCAAGCCCATCTGCCCCTCAAGCCCTGTGGCACCCCCCCCTTCCCAGTGCCCACACCCACCTCGGACGCTGGCTTTCCTATGGGCACCAAGTTGTTGTCCTTCTCAGCAATGCTCTGGAGCTGGGGAAGGGAGAGAGGGGGGTGAGCACTCCAACAGCTCCACGACAGCCCAGCAAACAGGCCCTCCTGGCTCAGCTGCTGCTTTGTGTCACTGACTGACCATGCCTATTTCCAGCCCCAGTCCTGCTGCCTCCCTGACATCCCCCAGCCAAGCAGGGAAGAGCAGCTTTAACACCCTGGCACCAAGCAGGGGGATCCCAATGACTCTCTGGTGCTCAGAGGGTTTGAGGTGTCCCTATGTGTGGCATCAGAAGCCCAAAAACAAAGCTTATGTATTTCTTTATCAAAATATAACCAATCTGGGACATCTGATCAGCCAGACAAACACAACCACAGCAGATAATTAAAGCTCAATTAAAATACGTCAGCATCTCCCACCCAGAGGGACTTGGAACCTCTTCTACGTGCTGGGGTTTTAATTGATTTAAACTTTATTGTTTAATTATAAAAACTTAATTACTGATTTTTTTTTAACTTTAATCAAATAGATGTTCTTTCCCCCATACTCAGGGGCACTGCAGCACCAAACCACTGTCACAGCATAAACACTTGTCAGTTACCAGGGTCAGAAATCGCTCCTCGCCTCCCTCGGGAAATTAGTTAATTAATTATTTGGGAGCTAGTGCAGGAGCCTCGGTTCAGCAGCATCTTATTCATTAACCCCCACACGGTAACCGGGGAGCCGCGGTAACAGCCCGCACGGAGCCGGTGTGACACACGGGCGACGGACACGAGAGCAGCGGTGCCCGAGCCGGCAGCACCGGCACAGGACGCTGAAACACGGGCACAGCCGGGGAACCCCCGGGGGGAGCCACGCAGCGGAGGAGCCCCGTGTCCCGGGACACCCGGGCTGCAGCCAGCACCGCGGCCGTGCCCGCTGAAGGAGCAGGGGCCGCTTCCCCGGCCCCGAACCCGTTCCGGCCTCTCGACAGCCGGCCCCGCGGCCTCACGGCTCCCCCCAACGCCGGTGCCCACCCAGGCCTGGTGCTGCTGCTCCTGCTGCTGCAGCTCGGTCTCGTCAACACACGGCCGGTCGAGGTTGAACCAGAGGGACTCGGTGAGGCGGGGCAGGAGTGAGGGGAACAGCGTGGACATGGCGGGAGCCCCGGCAGCAGCGCCAGGCCGGCGCCAGCCGCCCTGCCGGAAGCGGAGGCCGACCCGGAAGCAGTTACAGCGCACGGAGCATGCGCAGAGGGAGTGCAGAGCCACAAGAGAGAGCGAGTGGGGCGTGGCCTAGGGCGTCGTCTGGGGGCGGGGCGCCGCTTGATTGACAGGCTGTAGCCCGGGCCCCCTCCGAGTGTGTGGCCGCTGTGAGGGCCCGGGCACAGTTGAGCAGCTCCGAGGATTCTGTGACCCCCGTCAGGGGCTATTTGTGATCCCCACGGAATATCTGAGCCCCCCGTGGCGTATTTGTGACTAATGGTGGGTATGTGAGCCCCACAGATACCAGTGACCCCAGAAAGGAGGTATCTGTGATGCTGGTGGGGTATCTGCTCCTGTGGGGGCAACTGTCATCCATGGCTGGGGGTATCTGTCATCTCTGAGGGGGACATCTTCCCCCCTCCACAGGGCATCTGTGATCCCTGGGGCACATCTGGCCCCCCATCACGTGTGACCTTGGAAGTATCTGTCCCTAACAGGACATCTTCCCTCTTTGTCCTCCTCCCGCTGGCATGTCTCACTCTGCAGCGTTTCCGTCCCTCCCGAGCCACAGTGACTGCTGTCCCCCAGGGTATCTGCTCCCCCTCCATGGGACATTTGTGATCTCCTGAGTACCTGGAACTCAGTGAGGGGTACTTGCCTTTACCCCATGGCCATCTGTGGCCCCGCCGGGGTACCTGTCCCTCTCAGCAACATCTCTCACCCTCTGTGGTGTTCCCCCCCGGTCACTCACAGGGGCCCTGTGGTGCTGGGGGGCCAGGTCCTGCCCCTTGTGCTGGTGTCAGGGAGTCAGGCCACCTCCCATGGGAGGGAAGGAAAAACAGCCATAAGTGGATTTTGGCTGGTGCTGGCCCCAGCCCGGCGCCAGGAGGATGAATCCCAGCTGCATGTGCGGCTGATGGGGGGCCAGGATGGGCACGAGTGTCAGTCCAGGACTCAGTGGGGAGCCAGGGCGGGGTGCACTGTCTCCTCGGTGCCCTCAGTGCTGCCCAATCCGCTGCATTCCCGCGTCCCGTGATCAGTGGCCACGGGTTGTGCTGCACCACGACCTTTGAGATGAGCTGTGCTCGTCCCGCGGCACCTGGAGCCCAGCTGCCCCCCAGGTAAGAGCCCTGGCACCCCCAGGTAAGAGCCCAGACCCCACCATCGGTGGTCGTGGGCAGTGGCCATGTGCTGCTGCGCTTCCACAAGCACGGCGGGGGACTTTGTGCCTGCTGTCACTGCCTCTCTCAGTGCTGCTGTCCTGACCTGCTGTCGCCCTGGCAGAGCAATGGCAGCGGTGTTGGCTCTGCTGGTGGCCTGGCCAGCTGCCACCGCAGCAGTGACGGTGACACAGGACTCTCTGCTCAACGTCTGCATGGATGCCAAGCACCACAAAACAGAGCCTGGCCCTGAGGGGCAGCTCTACGGGCAGGTACGGTCCTTGTCCTCTGCACCAGCACCCACTGGTGTCACTTGCTGTGGGGTCACCAGGATGGAGGCTGGGGGGCTCTGTGCCCCACCATGAATTCCGTCACCCAGTGTCACCCACCCACGGGCACTGGTGCTTTCCCTGGACCTGCAGCAGGTCCCAGCTGAGCCCTGGTGGCTCCTGATGGGTCCCAGCTGAGCCTCGGCTGCCCTGGTGCAGTGTGTCCTCTGGAAGGACAATGCCTGCTGCACTGCCAACACCACTTTGGAAGCTCACCGGGACCAGTCCTACCTGTACAACTTCAACTGGGACCACTGTGGGGCCATGCCAGAGAAGTGCAAGCGCCACTTCATCCAGGACACGTGTCTCTATGAGTGTTCCCCTAACCTGGGGCCGTGGATCGACCAGGTAGGTGCAGAACTCGCCCTCACCCACCCACCAGGATCCCTGGGGTGAACTGGGGGAAACTGGGGGAAACTGGGGGCCCTGCAGGCAGACACCAGCTGGCGGAAGGAGCGGATCCGGGATGTGCCACTGTGCCAGGAGGACTGTGAGCAGTGGTGGGAGGATTGCCAGGATGCTGTCACCTGCAAGGTCAACTGGCACAAGGGCTGGAACTGGACTACAGGTGAGTGGAGGTTGCAGGCCACCCCCCATCATGCCTCGACCCCCCTGTGGGTCTCCAGTCACCCTCCATCTTGCTGCAGGGGAGGTTGTGTCCACCCTCCCTGGTGGCTGTGAGTGGGTCCAGGGGTGTGAGGGTCCCCATGGGTTGGGGGTGGCAGCTAGGTGGGAGTTCCTTGTGCATGTGAGCAGGTCAGGGAGTGTGAGGGTCCTCCTGGGGTGTGGGGTGATGTGGTGTGAGACCCTGTGGCGCCTTGAGGTGAACTCTCTCTTCCCCAGCAATGCCAGTGGGACCCATGTGCACCCCATGCACAGGGGAACAACACCCATTTCCCAAAGCCCTTCACCCACTTCACCCCCTGCCCACCCCCAGGCACCAACCAGTGTCCCAAGGGCGCCATGTGCCAGAAGTTCAAGTTTGTGTTCCCCACGGCGGCCGCGCTCTGCGAGCAGGTCTGGTCTGGCTCCTACCGCTACACATCCCACCACCGTGGCAGTGGCCGCTGCATCCAGATGTGGTTCGACCCCGCGCAGGGGAACCCCAACGTTGCTGTTGCCCAATATTACGCCCATGGCGATGCTCCCCCAAACTCACCGCGCTCTATCCTGCTGTCCCTGCTGCCCCTCACCCTACTGGCCCTGCTCTGAGCAGGAGGGGCTGCAGGCAGGAGCAGGCAGTAGATGGTCAGGGGGGTCCCCAGGCTGCCATGTGCCTCCCCATGGGATGTCCCCAAGCTGTGTCCCACCCCCAAGGCATGTGGCTCATGAATAAATGCTGCTGCCCTGCTTGGTCTTGGGGTGTTGTGTGATGGTTGTGGGGGTCAATAGGAAGGTTGAGGGACTTGGGGGTGTCTGCTTGTCCCATCCTGCTTCAGGTGGGGAGATGAATCAGACATCACTCCTATTCTTTTGTACCGACCAACCTGGCTATCCAGCACTGCCTCTCTCAAACCACTGTACAGGCACAGGGCTGCCTGCCACTGGGGCCCAGCAGGATGGGATCCGTGGATATGTCCTAGCACCTGACACGGATCCAGGGCCCCGGGCATCACTGACATCCTGGGGTGCACAGGATGAGACTGGGAAAATTATGGGCAAAAAGGGGAGGATATCCCAGGGACCCTGAGGTGGGAGCATGGCTGTCAAGGGAGTTCTGCCGGCCCAGAGCCCACCCCAGTTGCCCCTTTCCCCCCAACATGCTCCGTGTTCCTAGCTGTGGGGTGGCACCTTCCCGATCCCTGGCTCATGGAGAAGTCCCCGGTTTTGGTGGCGAAACCGGGTCGCGCCTCCCACTTCTTCAGCCCCCGTCCCCAGCCCTGCCCCACCGCGGCCCCCCTTTCCCCAGTGCCCGGTTCCCCGGTACCTTCACACTGCCGGTGCCTTCATACCACCGTGCCCCCGCTCTTCCCTTCGGTATGCCCCGGGTTCTCCCCTGGCGCCCCTATCTCTCCAAGTGTTTTCCCCCTCCCAGCCCCGGTGCTCTTCATCCTCCCCGTGCTCCCCACTGCTGCTGCCCGCTACCCGCTGCTCTCCGCCCCTCGGTGCCGCTGCCCCTCGGTGAGAGCTCCCGATGCCCCCCTGAACATCCTGCTCACGCTCCTGATCTGCCCCGGTGCCTCTCGGGTGCGCCCCCCAGGACCCCACCAGTGCTCCCCCGGGGCTCCCCCGAGCTCCCCCTGCTGTTCCCCCAGGATCCCCGCGGGTCCCCTCCCGCGATCGCCTCTCACGGTGGCCACCCCCGGATCTCTCCCGTGGGCCCCCGGGTACTTCATCGGCGCCTCCCTGGGGCCCACGGCGCCCCCAGCGCCCGAAGCCCCCGCCTGTCCCCGGGATGTCCCCGTCCCCCACCTTTCCCCGCCCCGCTGCCCGCCCCTCGGCTCCCCCTCCCCCTCAGAGCGCGGCCCCGCGGCGCGGCCCCGGCGGCGGAGCATGGCGGGCGCGGGGGGCGCGGGGGGCGCGGGGGGAGCGGCCCCGGTGCCGGTGCCCCCCTGGTACCACCGGGACCTGAGCCGGGCGGCGGCCGAGGAGCAGCTGGCGCGGGCCGGGCGGGACGGCAGCTTCCTGGTGCGGGACAGCGAAAGCGTGGCGGGGGCCTACGCGCTCTGCCTGCTGTGAGTGGGGTACAGGCGGGGGGCTGCCGGGGGGACACCCCCGCGGTGCCGGCGGGGCATGGGGGAACATCCGGGAGCGGCCATCGGGGGTGCCTGGAGGGACTGCACCGGGAGGGGACCGGCGCGGGGCCGGGGCAGCTGCGGAGGCGCGGGCAGGGAGTCGGGGGGAGGACCGGGGGCGACCGTGGCAGAGCTGCAGCGGGGAGCTTGAGGGGGCACCGGCGAGGTACCGCCGGAGCTTTGGGGGGATCCCGGAGAAACGGGGCGGGCGTACCGGGGGGAATCGGGCGTAGGAGTGGAAGTGTTCAGGGCGGCACCAGAGGGGCCTCGGGGATGGTCCGGGGAGAGCAGGGGGTCGGGAGGGCAGCCGGGGGTGGGACCTGGGCCAGCAAAGGGGAGGATTTGGGGGAGCGCCTGCGAGGTAGCGGGGAGAGCACTGGGGCGTCACGGTGGGGTCACTGCAGGGATCCGGGGGAGCGCTGTGGTACCGGGGCGGGTGTCCAAGGAAGCACTGGCACAGCACCGGGAAGAACAGTGGGAGAGGCACCGGCGGCGGGAGGGGGGCGCCAGGGAAGCACGGGGAGGGGGGATCGCTGGAAGGGATCCAGGGGAGCACTCAGGGAGCATTGTTGTGGGGGAGGACACCAAGAGGGCAACAGACAGAGAGGGAAAGCCACCTGAGGGGTACAGCAAACACAGGGTCACCAGTACCCTGGTGGGGTTGCTAGGAATTTGGGCACAGGGAGGCTGGGACAGCTCTGTCAGTAGGTGCTGGGGGGGCACAGACATGGGGGGACCTGGAGTTTCAGAGGGACACTGGCATTTCTGGGACACAGGGCAATGGCACCTGCTGTGGCCTGGGTGTCCCAGGAGACGTGGGAATCTCTAGGCAGTGGGAGGATATTGGGCTGGCTCCAGGGGGGCTGTGTCACCTACACCTGCTACCATGGGGGTCTGTGAGATGGGGGACCTAGCACCTGCCACACACTCTTGGGGTCCCTGAGCCTGCCCATGGCACTGGGGGTCCCCAGCTCCTGCCCTAATGTCTGGGGGTCCCCAGCCTGGGAAGGGGGGACAGCTCTGTGCTCTTGAATTGTGCAATGGAACTCCATGGCTCCCAGCTTGTGCCAGGTCACAGGTGAGGGCTGACAGCCCTGGGGGTCCTGAAGTGCCTTTGCCCAGTGGTGCACCCCAGCACCCCACCATCTGTGGGGCCTGTGGCACCTCATTGTGCTGGGATGCTCCTGGGGCATGCCACTGGCTCTGCTCGAGGCTGGCTACCTGTGCCAGCGCCTGGACCTTGATGTGGTTGTGGGGTGGTGGTGAGGGCACTTGAACTCCAAGCTTTTCTGTGCCCTGAGAGCCTGTGGGAGAGTTGGGAGTGCTCTGTGAGCACTGCCCTGGCCCGGGGTTGCTGTGTGCTGGTGCCACGTGCAGTTGCCAGGCATGCAGCCTCCATAGTGGTGTGGTAGTCCTGCCCTGTGGACAGTGGCAAATGCAGTTTCCCAGCCATGTGGGCACAGTGTGGCTCTGGGCACTGTCTCCCCACCACAGAGCTGGGCTGGCAATCTAATGGTGCCATGTGGCTGGAGGGAGGGCATTGTGGCCCCAGTGTGGGTGACGGGGGGCTGCAGACAGCATTGTGGCAGGGGTGCCTGGTAAGGTGTGTCTGTCATTGGTGTCTCTCACTGCTTGGTGAGGAGGCCATGGGTGCCAGGTGGCTGGCCTGTGGCACTGGCACCATGCAGCATGGCAAAGCCCATCATGGGGATGCCAGGCTGGGAGGCTGCGCTCCAACAGGGGCTATTGGGAGTCCCTGGTGCTGTGATCTCACCAGGCACCCTCATAGCCTGTGAGTGGGTGGACAGGGCTGTGGAGCCATTGGCCTAAAAATAGCTGCAGAGTCAGGAGGAGGAAAGGGAACTGCAGCGGGATCCCGGCAGCGTCGGCTTCCTTTAACCCTCCCACTGGTGTGCCATGGACTCACCGGGCTGGATGTGGCACACCAGGACATCTCACTGTGCCCTCGCCATGGCACACTGGGGTGTCCCCCCGTGGCGCACCAGGGTGTCACACTTGTGGCCTCACTGCTGTTATTGGGAGGTGGTAGCGTACAGCAGTGGCACCCCAGGGCGTGCTGACATCACTGGTTGGTGAGCAGTGCTAGTGGGGACAGTCCTGGTGTGGTGTCCCACGGGAGCGTGGGGGCATGGAGCTTCCATCCTGACTCACTGCCAGTTCACGGGGGACACCAGTGCCGGGGTGGTGCCAGTGGGCACACGGTATCCCCCGTGCCAGGGTGCCCACATCCTGCTCTTGGTGAGGCAGGGTGGTAGGTGCCCCTCTGTGTGCCGCAGAGCAGTGGGGATGTGGGGTGCCCGCTGTGCTGACAGGGTCGTGGCAGGGTGCTGTGCGTCAGAGCGACAGGGGAGTCCCGTAGCTCCCGCATAAAGGCTCTTTGTAGCCAGCCCGGTGCTCTCTGGCCCCTCCTCCCCGTCGCTGCTCACCAAAATAGCAGCGACAGACAGACAGACAGACAGCGATGCGGGGCTGGGCAGCCAGGGGGCCCTGCAGTCCCTCTCCGCAGCACCACCCCCTGTGCTGGGTGTCCCTCCAGCCCCCGCCAGTTATCCACAGAGAACCAACTCCTTGATGTCCCCCACAGCTGAGCAAGGGTCCTGCTCCTTGCCCCTCCAATCTGGAGTTCCACATACTGGTGCTGTGCTGGGGTTCTTCTTGCACCCACATCACACCTCCATTGGTGTTCCTGCTGTGGAGACCCCAGTTGTGTGTTAGGACTCCCCACAGAGACCCCTTATGCTGCCCTCGTTTGGGGGTGTCTCTTTGTGCCCCCATCTTACCAGCTGGGATTCTCCCACAGACTCCTTTGAGTCTGGGAGCCCCTGATCCCTTCCCCCACCCTAGCAGGGTTTTCCATACAGCCCCCCCATAGTGGAGTCCCATTCAGCCCCCACTACCACTTGGAGAGTTTTCCATGGCCCCATCCTCACAATGACCCTGACTGGGCATTGGCAGGACCCCAACGATGCTGGGGTAGGTCATATCTCCAGAGGAGGCAGGAGAAATGGGGTACCTGGCACTGCGGGGAACATTGTGGCACCAGGGGACCTGGTGCTGTGGAGTGGTGGCAGGGTAACCAGAACTGTAGGGTGACACCCAGGGACCTGACAGAGGGGGATAGGATGTGGGGGCACGGCACCCTGTCCAGGGACACAGCACAGCATGGGGGGATGGATGCTGCCTTGTCCCAGTCCTCCAGCCCTGCACCGAGCTGCCACTGGGGCAGGGGACACGGCAGCTGAGTGGCCCTGGTGTGGTGACAGCAGCCTCAATGCTCACGGTGACCTCTGTGGCCAGAGGCCAGCTGAGGAGTCCCGGCCCCTGCGGACAGCCCTGGAGTGGGGAGGTCTGGCAGTGCTGAGGCTCCCCGTCTCCCGGAGTCCCTGAAACGGGGAGAGCTTCCAGTCCTGCTCCTTGCACTCACTGATGTTTTCACCCCATCTCTTAGCGCTGCCCATCACCCCCTGCCCCGGGATCGTGTCCTTGGTTCCTGTCAGCTTCCACAGGAAAATAAATTGTTTCCTGGTGTCCTGGCTGCCAGCTCCTGCCGGCTCCTGCCAGCTCCTGCCTGTGCCGTGGGCTGGGGACAGTGCCTCTGGCACAGACAGGCGGTGCAGCAGGGGCAGCAGCACTGCCAAGGACATAGTGCTGTCAATTGTGGGGTCGGAGCACGCAGGGGAGTCACTCTCGGGCTCCCAGCACCCATCCTGCAGGCATTTTCCCCTGGGTTTTCCATGGGTTCCCTGTCAGCTCATTGCATTCCATGGGGAATGGTGGTATTGGAGCTCCTCACTGTCGGTGCTGGTGAAGTAGGGGTCTGACTGGATGAGTACAGGGCATCCCTTCGGGGCCGGCAGGGGCCGTGCAGGCAGGTGGGGGGACACCACCCACCCCCCAGCACCCTGATGCCCTCCCTGCTGCCACAGGTTCCAGAAACACGTCCACACCTACCGCATCCTGCCGGACGAGGAGGATTTCCTGGCCGTGCAGGTGGGTAGCGCGGGCATGGGACACCCCTGGCTCGTGGGCACTGGGGGTCTCTGGCTTAGCAGTGCTCAGTGTTGACCTTGTGCTGTGGATTTACCTGTCCCTGTGGCTGTGCTGGGCTCAGCCCTGGCCCTGTGCCACGTGCCTGCCCGGCTGTGCCGGATGGCTTGGCTGTGCCTGTCTTGGCTGGCTGTGGCACTGGGTATTTTTAGAGCAACAGAACCCTCTTTGTGCTGGCCAGGCAGGCAGGAAAAGCTGCCCCTGGGAGGGAGGAGGCTGAGGGACGGCTGCTGCCTGCACCCTTGGTGCCCACCTACCAGCCCTGCAGGCCCCATTGCGATGGCCCCTGGTCCCCACTGTGGGGCTGTGGGGTCAGCCCCCCATCCTGCATGGCGGTCCTTGCGTGGAGGGGTTCCTGCACAGTGGCACCTCTGCATGGGAGGATCCCTGCATGGGGGTCCCTGCATGGGGGTCCCTGCATGGGAACATCCCTGCATGGTGGCAGCTCCGCACGAGGGGATCCTTACATGGTGTTATCCCTGCATGGTGGTATCCCTGCCTGGGGAGATTCCTGTCTGGGGACATCTCTGCATGGTGGCATCCCTGGATGGGGGGTTCCCTGCTTGGTGTTGTCTCCACCTTGGGGGGGTGTGGTGATGGTGGCTGCAGGTGCTGATGGTCCTGGTGTCCCGATGTCCCCGCAGACGTCACAGGGGGTGCAGGTGCGGCGCTTCAAGACGCTCAGCGAGCTGATTGCCCTGTACCTGCAGCCCAACCAGGGGCTGGTCTGCACCCTGCTCTTCCCTGTCGAGAGGGAGAAGGAGAAGGAGACCGTGGAGGACAGGGACTACTCGGGTATGGCAGGGTGACGTGGGTGGGTGAATGGGGTCCTGAGACCCCTGGGGTGGGGGTAACTGGCCCCCTCATTGCCCCACTGCAGATGGAGAGGATGAGAAGCCGCCGTTGCCACCACGCTCCGGCTCCACCAGCTTCTCTGGCACCTCAGCGGGGCTCAGCCCCACTGGCCTGGGACCATCTGTGCCAGAGAGGCCAATGGAGAGGTGAGGGTTTGCCTGTCTCCTGTCTGTCTCCTGTCTGTCCCCTGCTCCCCCCTGCTGGCTCTCACCCCCGGGTGCTCTCTCTCTCTGTAGCACCAACGGGCTCAGCAGCATCTCTCACGAGTACCTGAAGGGCAGCTACAGCCTGGATCTGGAGGCAGTGAAGGGAGGGGCCAACAGCCTCCCCCACCTCAACAAGACTCTCGTCACCTCCTGCAAACGGCTGCACAGGTGAGTGCCAGACACTGGGACAGATGAGCAGATGGAAGGACGTATGTGCCACCCAGTGAGCCGGCTCCTCTTGCCTCTCCAGTGAGGTGGACAAGGTGCTGGCAGGGCTGGAGATCCTCTCCAAGGTCTTTGACCAGCAGAGCTCCCCCATGGTCTCCAAGATCCTGCAACAGGTAAAGGGAATATGGGGGCAGCAGTGGCAGCCCCCCACCATGAACTGCACCCACAGACCCAACCATGGTACCATCCATAGGTGGTGGGAAAAACTGTGGAGAAACACCTACCATCCTACCCCATCCCAGATTGCCAGTGGGCTCTGCCACTTGGGGTGGGGGGAGGCTCTGGGGTGGGTCTGGGGTTCACATCCCGGTGCTGGAGTGTCCTGCTGGGGGTTCCAGACAGCAGGGCAGAGTGGAGAGCAGGAGCTGGAGAACCTGGTGCTGAAACTCTCTGTGCTGAAAGATTTCCTGTCCTCCATCGAGAAGAAGGTAAGGCTGGAGATGCAGGGGTGGATGGCCTGATGGGGGTGTTCTGAGGGGTCTGGGTGAACCAGAGAGACTGTGGGGCTGAGGACACTGGTGGGACTGGGGCAACTGGCACAGCTTGCTGGGCTGGTGAAGCTGGGGGACTGGGGGTGGGCATGTGGGATTGAGGCACCCGTGGGACTGGGGAGAGCCAGTGGAGCTGGCACTGGAAGGGCTGAGGGGGCTGGTGGGGCCTTGTGGACTGTGAGGGCTGGTGGGGCTTGGAAGATTGGTGGGGCTGGATGGGTTGGTAGAGCTGGGGGACTGGTGGGCTCTCAGCTGACCCTGCTGGGGCTCTGGCAGGCACTGAAGGCCCTGCAGGAGATGAGCTCAGCCACCCCTGCCACCCCCCCTCAACCCCTCTCCCGCAAGGCCAAGAGCATCCCAGTGCAGACCTTCGAGGTGAGCCCTACCCTACCCCCTGCCCTGCCCAGTTTTGGAGTTTTGGGGGGATTTCAGCATCAGCTGAGTGCCTCCAGTGTAACACTGAGGGCACAGACCCCTAGGTGTCTGGGGGAGGCCAGATGCCAGATTGGGTGCTGGGGTGTCCCCTGTGTCCTTCCTCATCCCAGTGTCCCCTGGCAGGTGAAGCTGGATATCACCCTGGGGGACCTGACCAAGATTGGGAAGTCACAGAAGTACACGCTGAGCGTGGATGTGGAGGGGGGTAAACTAGTGGTGCTGAAGAAGCAGAAGGACTCCCAGGAGGACTGGAACACCTTCACCCATGACAAGAGTGAGTGGGGAGGTGTCTGGGGGGCCCCAGCACCCTTTGTGCTGGGGAGCATCCCTGTGAGGCTCCGTGGTGAGCTGGAAGCTGAGGGATTTCCTCATGCTGGGGGTGTCCCCATCTTGGGGGGTTCCCCCAAAGCATGGTCTGGGGGGGTTCCAGCACCCAGGTAGCAGCCAGCACCCTCTCAGCTCTTGCCACTCCTCCTCAGTTCGGCAGCTGATCAAGTCACAGCGGGTGCAGAACAAGCTGGGCATCGTTTTTGAGAAGGAAAAGGATAAAACGCAACGGAAAGACTTTGTTTTTGTCAGTGCTCGGGTGGGTAACGCTCAGCTGGGGGCGGGCGGGGGACAAGGGGTCCCTTGTAGGGATGGGGTGGGGCAGGATTTAACCCCTGGGCCCGGGTAGGGCTCAGGGACAGGCGCTGGGTACCGGTGCCTGATGGCTGGGTGATGTCCCTGGGGTGGTCCCCATGCCCAGGAGGTGCCAGCTTTGGCTGAGCCAAAGCAGAGGGTCGGGAGAGGGTTGTAGGGAGCCCCTCTACCCCCCCTCACCGCCCCCTTCTACAGAAACGTGAGGCCTTCTGTCAGCTTCTGCAGCTGATGAAGAACAAGCACTCTCACCAGGACGAGCCTGACATGATCTCTGTCTTCATTGGCACCTGGAACATGGGTGAGCAAGGCCGGGGACAGCCCTGGGTGGTGCAGTGTCAAGGCCCTGGGGTCCCCCTAACTGTGCTGTCCCTCCTGCAGGCAGCGTTCCCCCCCCCAAGAACATCACTTCTTGGATCACCTCCAAGGGGCTGGGCAAGACCCTGGACGAGGTGACGATGGCCATACCGCACGACATCTACGTCTTTGGCACCCAGGAGAATTCCCTGGGAGACAAGGAGTGGGTGGACTTCCTGCGCTCCGTCCTCAAGGACTTCACCGAGGTTGAGTACCGCCCGGTAAGCACCAGGGGCTCCAGGGGACCCTCTCTGGGATGCAGGCGCTGGTGGGTGGTGGAGGTGTGTGGTGCTCATTGTCCCGGGGGTGGCTGTGCTCTGGCTCTGTGACACCGGCTGTTCTGAGGTGCTCTCGTGGTGCTGGGTGGCTGTGGGTGCTCCGGGTCTGCTGACACAAGGTATTTTGGGGTGGTCTCCTGGTGATGGGTAGCTGTGGATGCTGATTGATGGTGGTGGGATTCCATGGGGAGCAGCCCTTGGTGGGAGAGGCTGGGGTGGAGCAGTAATGAGCATTCCCTGTGGACACACCAGAGGGGCCCCCGTGGCCCCAGGGGGCCCCAGCACGTGCTGGCAGGGGGCTGAGGGTGCTGGCGCCCACAGGTGGCCATGCAGTCCCTGTGGAACATCAAGGTGGTGGTGCTGGTGAAGCCAGAGCACGAGAACCGCATCAGCCATGTCAGCACTTCCAGCGTCAAGACAGGGATCGCCAACACCCTGGGTAGGGCCACAGCAGGGCACAGAGGGACACGGGCTGTGCCCTGCACTGGGGGGGGGTCCTGTTGCCGCATGTGTTGCATGAGGAGGAGTCTCAGCATGTGTACCTTGCATGATGAGGAGTCCTGGTGTGTGGGCATTGCATGGGGAGGGGTCCCAGGGTTGCACAAGGAGGGGTCCTGACGTGTGTTGCACGTGGAGGGGTCTTGTTGGTGCATGGGGAGGGGTCCCAGAGCATGGGTGTTTCACGTGGAGGGCTTTGTGTGCAGTGCATGAGGAAGGTTCTGGGAATGTTTGTGTTGCGTGTGGAGGCCCTGGATAAGTGTGCTTTGCACGAGGGAGACTCGGGGTGTGTTTCATGAGGAGGCCTTTCAGCGTGGGGACTGTGCCAGGGGGGCACTGTGCCCCATCACCGTGACCCGGGGCTGGCTGGGTGTCCATCCCCGAGGTAGAATCAAGGGTTGCCTGATCCCGTCCCACGTCCCCAATTCCTCATAGGGAACAAGGGCGCTGTGGGTGTCTCCTTCATGTTCAATGGCACCTCCTTTGGCTTTGTCAACTGCCACCTCACCTCTGGCAATGAGAAGACAGCACGGTGAGCACCCCCACCCTGGGCTGGGCCGGGACAGGCCTTGTCCTCATGTCTGTGACACCCTGTCCCTGTGTCCCCTGCTTCAGGAGGAACCAGAACTACCTGGACATCCTGCGCCTGCTCTCACTGGGGGATAAGCAGCTGAGCTCCTTTGACATCTCTCTTCGCTTCACCCACCTCTTCTGGTTTGGGGACCTCAATTACCGCCTAGACATGGACATCCAGGTCAGGGGAAGGGGTGGCTGGGGGAGGGAAGGCAGGTGGGAGTGTCAGGGTCCCCCTCCCAGCCCAGTGCCAATGCCTTGGTCCCTACAGGAGATCCTCAACTACATCAGCCGCAAGGAGCTGGAGCCACTGCTGAAGGTGGATCAGCTCAATCTGGAGAAGGAGAAGCACAAGGTGTTCCTGCGCTTTGGTGAGGACTGGGGGGCTCCAGGAGGTTCTGGTGCTGCGGCTCCTGCTGTGGGGACTGTCCTGACTCGCTATGTCCCTGCAGGTGAGGAGGAGATCACCTTCCCCCCAACCTACCGCTACGAGCGGGGCTCCAGGGACACCTATGTCTGGCACAAGCAGAAGCCCACAGGGGTAGGTGCTGGGGTAGGGGGAGTTGGGGGGGTGGAGGACCCCCCAGTCTGAACCCCCACCCACTCCCCACCCCTGCCAGGTGCGTACCAACGTGCCGTCCTGGTGTGACCGCATCCTCTGGAAGTCCTACCCTGAGACTCACGTCAACTGCAATGCTTATGGTGAGCACTATAACCACGCCCAGCACTCTGTTGTGGGGACAGTCCCCCCCTCCACCCTAACTTCTTCTCCATTCCCACTGGCTGCAGGGTGCACAGATGACATTGTCACCAGTGACCACTCACCCGTCTTCGGCTCCTTTGAAGTGGGAGTGACATCCCAGTTCGTTTCCAAAAAAGGTGCCTATGCCCTAGGGGATCTCTTGCTGCCCCCTGCCCCTCCATGGTCAAACCTCTCCCTCTAAATGGAGAGGCCCCAGGGGGATTCCAATGCCTTGCCTCTCCATGGAGGGCTCTCCAAGTCCTCAGAGCAGGCATACATCGAGTTTGAGAGCATAGAAGCCATCGTGAAGACTTCCAGTCGCACCAAGTTTTTCATCGAGTTCTATTCTACCTGCCTGGAAGGTGAGGGCTGGAATGGCAGTGGGGGGTCCCAGAGGGCTTGAGAGGGGTCCCAGGAAGCTCATGGCATCCTGGAAGGCTAAAGGATTGATGCCATGTCCTGCTACCACCACAGAGTTCAAGAAGAGCTTCGAGAATGACAGCCAGAGCAGTGACAACATCAACTTCCTCAAGGTGCAGTGGTCATCCCGGCAGCTGCCCACGGTGAGGAGGGGCTGGGGGCTGGCAGGGTGGTGCTGGGGGAAGCTGCAGACAGGGAGACCCCTGCTCAGTGCCAGCACCCCATTCCTTCTGCCACAGCTGAAGCCCATCCTCTCCGAGATTGAGTACCTGCAGGACCAGCACCTCTTGCTCACTGTCAAATCCCTTGATGGTTACGAGTCCTATGGTGAGTGTCCCCTCCAGCACCACGCCAGCACCAGGGGGCCCGTGGGGTGCAGACCCCCAACCTCTCCCACTGTCACCCCCAGGGGAGTGTGTCATTGCCCTGAAGTCCATGATTGGCAGCACAGCTCAGCAGTTCCTCACCTACCTGTCCCACCGCGGTGAGGAGACCGGCAATATCCGTGGCTCCATGAAGGTCTGGGTGCCCACGGAGCGCCTGGGCACCCGTGAGAGGCTCTATGGTGAGCACCCCTCACCCAAGGGGGCACCCTGGGGAGAGGACTCCACCACTGAGCCCCTGTTCCCTGGCAGAGTGGATCAGCATCGATAAGGATGAGACGACAGCCAGCAAAGGGAAGGTGCTGCTGGGTGCCAGGGCCACCCAGGACAATGCCAAGTATGGGGGACAGGGATTGGCAGGGTGGGGGGCATGGGTTCCTGGGGGTTGGGAGGCCTGAGGGGCTCACCTGAGCACAGATATTGCTTAGAGTATCCCTCTAGGCTGGTGTGTGGGATGTGACTGGGGACAGTCCTAATGCCAGTTTATGCCACACAGGGCAGGGATGGGGCTCTGAGCCTCCAAATGTGGCTCTGGCAGTGTTTTGGTGGCTGAACCTCGTCCTAGAGGGCAGAGCCCCTTCCTGGGGATTTGAGCCCTGATCTGGGCTGCTGAGACCCATCCCACAGGGTCTGAACCTTGTCCTGGGTGATCTGAGCCTATCTGAACCCCACTGGGGACATTCAAGCCCCATGGGCCACCCAACGCCTCCTGTTGCCAGGTCTGTGGGGCGGAAGCCCACCGGTGCTGAGCCCCCCACCACCATCCTGGCGAAGCTGCCGGAGGAGCCCGACAAGAGCAGCACCACAGCAGCTCCGCGTCCCCCCGCCCCGCACCGCAGCACCCCCAGGGACGAGGCCACCCCGAGCCGGTGAGGGGGTGTGCGCAGGGCTAGGGAGGGGTTTGCTCTGGGGGGGCCCCGCTCAACCCTGTCCCCATAGGTCCAAGGCGGAGGCAGTGCCGGAGCTCTCAGGGGGTCCCTTGAAGAACAGCTTCAACAACCCGGCGTACTATGTGCTGGAGGGGGTCCCCCACCAGCTGCTGGTGCCAGGGGACCACGGCAAGCCCCCCAAGGCCAAGGTGCAGCTGGCAGTGCCGGAGCGCTGCCAGTGCCCCTCGGCGTGCTGTGGTGGTGAGAGCGATGAGGAAGAGGACGTTGGCACCCTGAACCTGCCCCCGCCGGATTTCCCGCCGCCGCCGCTGCCGCGGGAGCTGGAGCTCCCCCAAAACACCTTCTTGGGCACCCCCAAGGAGCTGCTGGCATCCAGCGGGTGTGAGGACCCCAAATCCCACCCTGCTGCCTTCGGAGAGGCTCCCCTGCCCAAGCTGCACCCCCGGCCACCCCCAGCCGCCAGGGCTGGATTTGGGATGGAGGGGGCTGGCGGGATGCCCGTTCCCGGGGGGCTGCCCGCTCCTGGGGCGCTGCCCGCTCCCGGGGGCCTGCCGGGAGGGCTGCTGGATGACCGCTCCTGCTCGGTGCTGCAGATGGCCAAGACACTGAGTGAGGTGGACTACGGGGGTGGGAAGGGGAGGGTGGTCCCCCCACCACCGCTGCTGGCCAAGGGGGCCTTGCCTCCCCGCTGCCTGCCCCCTGACTATGGCCGCCCCCTTGCCTTCCCTCCTCACTCCATCCAGGAGAGCATCCAGGAGGACCTGGCTGAGGAGGTGGGTGATGCAGGGTGGGTGGGGGTCCTCAGCGCCTCGGCTGGGGCTCCCTTTGGGGTGCCCAATGGTGCTGAGGCTGTTGGGGCGCAGGCGCTGGGCCGTGGCGTGGGCACCGTGCCCGGCGTGGGCGAGTGGCTGCGGGCGCTGGGGCTGGAGCGGTACGAGGAGGGGCTGGTGCGCAACGGCTGGGACGACCTGGAGTTCCTCAGGTGAGCAGCCCCCCAGAATGGTGGGGAGGGACCCCCACCCGCTCCCACCAGCAGCCTGGCCAGCCCCAGTGAGTGCATGTCTCCCGCAGGGGGTCACAGTGGTGCCTGGGTTCTGGGGAGGTTTCTTGGGGTGCTGCCCTCCATGGTCCCCGCTGCCCCTGGGGGTTCCCCACTGCCTACGGTGGGTCTCCACTTCCCTGGGAGTCCCCACTGCCCCTGGAGGGCCCCATGGCCCCCAAAGGTTCTGTGCTGCCCTCGGGGGTCCCTGCTGCCCCTGGGTGTCCCCACTGCTCCCACGTGCCCTTTGCCTCTCGGGATCCCCAGTGCCCCCTGAGGGTCACAAAACCCCACGGCAGGGACAGGGTGGAGCCTGGGTGTGCACCCAGCAGCTTTAGTGGGGGCTCTAACACCCCCCCGTGGGGACCCCACCCGAGTCTGGTGTGCCCTTCAGGGTCAGAGAGCCCCATATTTGTGCTTCATTCCCAGCGACATCACAGAGGAGGACCTGGAGGAGGCTGGAGTGCTGGAGCCCGGCCACAAGCGCGTCCTCCTGGAGAGCCTCCAGCTCCGCAAGTAGCTGCCGCCGCACATCCAGCATCCCGTGCTTCCCGTGGCCCAGCATCCCAGATCCTGCAGCCCTGCGTCTCAGACCTTGCAGTAGTGTGTCCTGTGGCCCAGCATCCTGCATCCCACAGATGGACATCCTGGATCCCATGGCTGTGCATTCTGTATCCTGCTGCCACGTGTCCTGGACCCTGTGGCCCTGCATCCTGCAGCTGAGCATCCCAGATCCTGCGGCCACACATCCCGGATCCCTCAGATCCTGCGGCCGTGTGTCCGCAGCCCGGCATCCTGTGACCCCATGCCCTGGGTCCCATGGATGTGCATCCCAGATCCTGCAGCTGTGCATCCTGCAGCTGAGGATCCTTCATCCCACAGCCCCACATCCTGCATCCATGCATCCCACCATCACCAGCAGCAAGTGGGAACCCCATGACCTCCACAGCCCACCCCCCACCTTGGGTGCAGGGTAATGGGGCAGGAAGGGGGAGAGGGGGGCAGGGGGGTGGTGGGTCCTGGTCAGATAATTTCACATGAGGATACCCACAGGGTGTCCTCACATTTAAGTTATTTTTTTATTTATTGGGAGAAGGGATGGGGGAAGAGGTGTTTGGGGATAACCTGGCTCCCTGTTTGGGATCCAGGCTCCCCCCATGAGCCCTCACAGCTAGGAGGAGGAGGAGGCTCTGAGCAAAGTCATGTCTCGACCCAAGTGCCTTCATGATGGGATGGGATGGGATGGGATGGGATGGGATGGGATGGGATGGGATGGGATGGGATAGCTCAGCCAGCCCCCATAGACAACACTAGGCCCAGGTCAGGGTCCCTGTCCCCAACTGTAAGGATCCTGTCCCCACCCTGAAGGTCCCATCCCCACTGTGAAGGTTCCTGTCTCCACCCTGGGCATCCCTGTCCCCACCCCAGGGCACCTCTCCCCCCCTCAGGGTCTCTGTCCCCAAGATGGATGTCCCATTCCTACCGTGGAAGATCCCCATCCCCACCCAGGGGGTGCCTGTCACCATCCCTGGGGGCCCCATCCCTGTGCTGTAGGCCCCTTTCCCAGCTCCAGAGGATCCTGTCCCCACCCTCGACCTCATATCTGCACACCAGGGGTTCTGCCCCCACTCTGATGATCCCCATCCCTGCTCTGGATGTGCTGTCCCCACCCCTCGGAGTCCCTGTCCCCATCTCCGGGGGTTCCATCTCCACCACAGGTATCCCTGTCTCCACCACAGGAGTCCCTGTTACCATTCCTGGGGGTCCCATCCCCACTATGGTGGTCCCTGTTCCCACCCTGGGGATGCTGTCCTCATTCCCAGGGGTCCCACCCCCACCCTGAGGGTCCATCCCACCCAGAGGTTCCATCCCCAGGGGGGTTGTATTGTCCCCATTCTGGGGATTCCGTCCCTACCCCCGGAGCCCCTGTCCCCACCATGGGATCCCATCCCCACTCTGGGAGTGCCTGTCCCCGTGCTGGGAGTCCATCCCCAGCCTGGGAATCCTGTCAGGGCAGAGCCAGCTCAGTGCCTTCCCCCAGTGCCCAGCCCACACCAGCAGTGCCTGCGGGGCAGATCCCCCCATCCCAGCCCGTTTGCCCGTTGGCACTCGCTGGGGCTGTCCCCACGGGGGTCTCTGTCACCCTTGGGGACAGCGGGGCTGGCAGCCGGCTCTCCTTGTGGGTGCTCAGCCCCCAGCCTTGCCAAGTGTCCTTCCAGGAGCGTCCCCAGGGTGGGAGTCCCCAGGACAGGGCTGCTCCCACTGTGCTTTCCTCACTGGGATGCTCCCTCCGGGCTCTCCCTGTCCTCAGGGGGGGTGGGGGTGATGCTGCCCCCAGACCCCCCACCCCTCACTCCGGCTGAGATGAAGGATGGGCCAGGTGCCCCTGGCATACCCCAGCCTCCCCCCTCTGTTACTGGGGGGATGAATTCCCCCCACTAAATCCCAGCTCCTGTGTTTGGAGGTGTTTGGTAAACCTGGAGTGATTTGTATCATGTTCATGCAATGGGTGCGGTGGAGCTCTCGGCGTGGGGAGGGGGGCAACATGGGGAACCCAGGGGGAAGAGCTGGGTCCCAGCATAATCTGTGACCCCTCCAAGCTGGCTGTACTGGTCCCAGCAAGGTGGGGACCAAGTCTCTTGTCCCCTTCTTGCCCATTTGGGTACCTCAGACCGGTCCCCCAACAGCCTGGCATGCTCCTTGTCACCATCCCAATGCCCCCAAGACCTTCTTCATCATCACCCCCCAAAGGGCCCTAGAGGCCAGGAGGGCCGTGTGGGGCACCCTTCTCCTCACCCCACTTGAGGGGGCTTCCCATGGGGTGCCCCTTCAGTGTCCTACAGCTGCTTGGGGTCTTTGAGTGGGGGGCACCCAGCATAATCCCTAAGGTGCTGGGGGTCCGTGGCGTCACCTGGGGAGTTCTGGTGGGTTTCAGAGGGTCCAGGGGTGGGGACTATGCAGCCCCCCCACCCCTGCAAGCCCTGGTGGGGGTGGGGTGCAACAGGGGCTGAGGGCCAGCAGCAGTGTCAATAAATTAAGTTTAATTTGGATTAGTGGCATTTGCAAACATGGGTAATAAATTACAGAATGGTTAAAAAAAACAAACCGAAAACCGAAAGAAAAGTGGGGAACCCACCTCGGGGGAGCTGGGGGGGATACAGGGGGAACAGGGATCCATGGATGGGCTGCCAGCATCCTCACCATGCCATGAAACCCACCAGCACAGCAGCAGGGTGTCGTGGGTGGCCGGGCACCACCAGCACCACCCGCACTCGGGAACCTTTGGGGTGTGTGGGGGTCCCACTGCACCCGTGCCAGCTTCAGTGGGAACACCCACCCTGGGTGGCAAGGGGTCCTGGCTGCTCCCAGACATCCCACTGGCTGTGCCAGGGGTCCATCCCACAGCCAGGGGTCCATCCCACAGCCAGGGATCCATCCCACAGCCAGGGATCCATCCCACAGCCGGGGTCCATCCCTACCACACTCCCCCGAGGCGGGCACCTCACCCCGGCGGTTCTGGCTCCCTGTCCCCCCTGGCAGCGCCTGCAGCGAGCGCTGAGCCGCCTCCCAGCCCCGCATTTACTGCCCACAGCCCTCGGGGCTGGGTGTCTGCTTCCCTGCGGGGGTTATCCATGCCAGCAGGCGGGATCTGGGTGGAATCAGCTCCTCCCCGCACCAAGGGGCGCCTCGCTGGCGGAGTGCCCGGCGCTGCCCACCCCGGTGAGCCCAGAGCCCCCCCATAAAGTGCTTCCTGCCCCCGGCCCGGCGGCACCGACCATCGAGGGGGCTCTCCTGGAGCACCCGCAGCGCTGTGGGGAGCCCCACATCGGCCCCCACGCTGGGGTGCGCCGGGAGCCCCCGGAGCCGAAGGCTCTGCCAGGGCCACGCTGGCCGAGCACGGGGCTGCTGTCCCCCGCCCGGCACCGCCGTGCTCCCGCAGCCCCCGCGGGGGTCGCTGCTCCGCGCAGGGTGCGGGCGGGGCAGGGCCGGTCCCTGCTCCCTGTCCCCGTTCGCTGGAGCGTCGTGGCGGCTCCGTGCTGGGGGCGGTGGGTGCAGGGGGCAGGGTGGGGGCCGAGGGGGGCTCGGGGGGCGGCCGGACGCGGCGGTTCGGCGATCAGAAGAGGTTTGTCTTGATGCCGTTCGGTTTCCGATGGAAGGAGGAGAGGACGCCGGAGAAGGGTCCCGGCACAGCCTCGGTGGGCTGCCAGGCCTTCAGCAGCTCGGCCGTGTTGGGGGCTCCGCTGCCGCCCCCCACCCCTGCCCAGAGGGGCGCCTTGAGGGGCTGGGGGGCATGGCCGGGTCCCAGGGGTGCCCCCGCGCCGGGGCTGGGGCTCAGGCTGCCGCCGGGGCTGCCGATGGCGGCGGCGGGCAGCGAGGCCGTGCTGTCGGGGGTCGGGCTGCAGTTGGATTCCTTGGATTCGTCGTCCTCTGAGGAGGAGCGTGGCTCCGACTTCTTCCCGCTGCTGCCGGTGCCGCTGGCACCCTTGGCGTTGGCCGCGCGCTCCTGCTTGCGGAATTTGGCTCGGCGGTTCTGGAACCACACCTGGAGGGGGATGGAGGGGGTGGGAGCACCCCTTGCCACGGTCCCTGGGGCTTCGGGGAGCCTGTGGGTGCAGGCAGCCCTCCCAGGCTCCCGGGTGGGCTCCACAACCCTGCGTTCCCTCGGGGGAAATGTCTTCCGCATCACCAGAGGGATCCATGCGGCCACAATAATGTAGATTTGTGAGCCTGGCGCCAGGCAGCGTGTGCTCCGGTGTTGGCAGGGGAGGGCAATGGGGAGGGGACAGCACCACACTGCACCCACACCTGCCCCTGGTGCGGCCAGAGCCCACAGCCGCCATCCCCAGCTCCCCGTGGTGCCAACAGGGGGGTCCACACTTCCCCCATCCCCCCTGGAGGGAGGGGCCAGGATCCCCTCTCCTACGGGTCCCTGCATTCCTATGGGGACAGATGTTCTGCACTCCCGAGGGGGTCTGAAGCCGCAGAGGGGACATCCACTGACACGGGGGGGGTCCCACACAGAAGGACGGCACAAAGACGGGTCTGCATCGGCACAGGGTGTCCGCACTCACAAACGAGGGTCGGCACCCACACGGGGCCTCTGTGTCTGTCCCGACTCCCCCGGGAGGAATCTGCACGGACACAGGGGACGCCGCGCCCACAAAGGGCCGCTCTCTGTCCTGCCGGGACTCGCACCAACCCCGAGGTGTTCGGGACTGCCCTAAATCATTGATGACAGTGACGGTGCTGCGGCGTGAACCAATTCCCACACTCGGCTGGGGGTCAGGCTGTGCCCCCGAGCTCCCAGCGGAGCAAGGTGACAGCACCGTGTCCCCGACTGCGGCAGTGCCGAGGCCAGGTCCCTGCCTGCCGCCCCTGCCAGCGCAGGGAGCAGAGCGGCGGCGTCCCACGGTCGGGGTCCCTGCTCCAGTGGGATTAGAGCCTCGCACGGCCATCCCCAGCCCCCTCCCCTCCCCGGAGCTGACCTGCACCCGTGCCTCGGTGAGGTCGATCTTGAGGGCCAGCTCCTCGCGGGTGTAGATGTCGGGGTAGTGAGTCTCGGCAAAGACCCGCTCCAGCTCCTTCAGCTGCGAGCTGGTGAACGTCGTCCGGATCCGCCGCTGCTTCCGCTTCTCGTTGATCCCCGACGGGTCCGAGAAGAATTTGTAGGGAACTGGGGAAGAAACGGGGAGTCAATAGAGCCAGGAGAGTGGGAGGGCCGTGGTGGGCACCGGGGGGACACCTGGGCAGGGGACATCAGGCAGGGATGGAGCGAGAAGGGATGCACCAGGCAGGAGACACTGGGCAGGGATGAACTGGGGAGGAATGGACGGGAATGAATGGACTGGGCAGGGATGGACGGGAAGGAATGGATCGGGCAGGGATGAACCGGGAAGGAATGGATGGGAAGGAATGGACTGGGCAGGGGACACTGGCCAGGGATAAATGAACCGGGAAGGATGAGCTGGGTACGGGTGAACCGGGAAGGGAAGGAAAGGGCAAGGAAGGATTGGGCAAGGATCGCATTGGAAGAAATAGATGGGGAATACATAAACGAGCAGGGGGATGCACTGGGCAGAGGAATCGGCAAAGGATGAACCAGGAAGGACAAACTGGGCTGGGGCGAACCGAGAAGGGCCAGACCGGGCAGGATGACTCAGGGCATGGACTGGGCACGACGAACCGGGCAGGGTGAACCGGGCAGGACTCCGCGGGCAGGGCGGGAAGGGCGAGGGCAGGGCTGGATCGCTGCGCCCCTTGCGCCCCCGGCCCCGTTCGTTCGTTCATTGGGCGGGACGCGGGGCCCCGCGGCAGGAGCAGGGCTGGCGGGGCCGTGCGGTGCCGGTGCCAACCGGCATCTCCTTCGTTATCGGCGGAACCACACTCAGCGCCTCCGCGGTGGCAACGAATGCGGAGCGGGGAGGGGGCTTCCAGCGGCGAGGAGCTTCCCCAGCCCCGCTCTGGGGCCGCCACAGCCCCAGGGATCCCCGGGGATCCGCGGCCGTGCTTGGGAGGGCTCATCCCCAGCGGCGGAGGCGAGCGGGGAGAGCCGGGACGGGCGGCGGGAGGGACCGAGCCAGGCAGGGCCAGCCCGGGCTTCGAGCACCGGCAGCACCGGGAACCGGTGGGACCGAGCACCAATGGTGCCGGGAATCCACAGCACCGGGAATCGATGTCACGGGGAACTGACGGCACCGAGGACCGACAGCAGCCGCTACCGACGGCACCGAGCATGAAATGCCGAGCACCGGCGGCAACGGGAACGAGCGGCACCGGGCACCAGCGGCAGCGCGCACTGGCGGTACCGAGAACCGACAGTACCGGGAACTTGCAGGAACGGGCACCGGCGGCACCGGGAACAGACAGGTCCCGGGACCGGCGGCATCGGGCACTAACGGTGTAGGGCACCGGGGGCACTGGGGACCGATGATATCGGTCACCAACGGTGCCGGGAACCGATGGTTACGAATCCGGACAGTGCCGGGCACCAGCGGCACCGGGAACGGGCAGTAACGGGCACTGTCGGCACCGGGAACCGATGGCATCGGCGCCGACAGCACCGAGCACTGCCGGTACTGGACAACAACGGGACCGGGAATTGGTGGGATCGGGCACCGGCGCTGCCGGGAACCGGCAGTAATGGGCACCGTCGGCATCGAGCTCTGACAGCGCAGGGCAGCGGCGGCTCCGGGAGCCCGCAGCACCGGGCACCGACGGCATCGAACACTGACGGTACAGGAGACCGACGGCTCCGGCAACCGATGGCACCGAGCCCCGACATCCCCGGCAGCCGCCGGTCCCGAGCCCCGGTCCCCCGTCGGGTCCGATCCCGGCCAGCCCCGACGGCGCGGCCGCTCCCTGACGCCCGTCCCGGGGCTGCCCCCGGCGGCTCGGGGGTCCCCGTCCCTTACCTGCCGAGTAGGGCGAGGGTTGGTGGTCGCGGAGGGCACCCAGGGCGCAGCTGGCGGAGGCGAGGGGGGCGCAGGCGGGCGCGGGCCCGAAGCCCCCCCGCATGGGGCTGTACTGGAAGGAGCCCGCCTGGCTGCAGGGGCTGAACTCGTAGCTCGCCTCCATGGCGGCCACGCAGGACTCGTAGGAGTTGAGGTAGGAGTAGTCCATGGCGAGCCCGGTGCGGCCCCGGCTGCCGCCCGCCCGTCCCCGCCGCCTCCTGCCCGCCGGGCCCCCGCCCGCCCCCGCCACCGCCGCCGCCCCGGCCCGTTAATATACCGGCGGGGGGAGCGCGGACAAAGGCTGCGCTCGCCGGGGGCTTTTGCATGACAATATCTCCCGGGGACGGCGGGAGCGGGCGGAGCCGACACCCCCCTCCCCTCAGCCCCCCGCCCCCCTTAACCCTTCGTGGGCGCAGCACCCCCCGCCTCGGAGCGGCTCCGGCAGCCGCTGCTTGGGGCTGGGGGTGGGTCGGGGGACAGCGGCCCCTGGGCACCCCCCGGAGCAGCGCTCGGCAGGCCTGCTCTGGGACCTTCCCCCCCTGTCCCCATCCTTCTGTATCATGCCTGTCCCCAACGCCATCGCCATCCTGTCCCCATCTTCAGCCCATCCCATCCCATCCCATCCCATCCCATCCCATCCCATCCCATCCCATCCCATCCCATCCCATCCCATCCCATCCCAGTCCTCGGTCTTGTCCCTGTGCCCATCCCTATCCCATCCTGCGTGTATCTCCATCCTGATCCCCATCTCCCTCCTTGTCGCCACGCCATGCCATGCCATGCCATGCCTGTGGGGCTGAGCATCCCAGGGGCAGGAGGGCAAACAACGGCACCACGCCCTGTCCCTGGGCGCCCTCCAGCATCCCTGGGTGCAGGGGGAGCAGGCGGCTTTGGAGGGGTCCTCAGCCCCACCCCTCTCTCCTCGGGGGGCTCTGGCCTTTGCAATCCCCCTCCCCAGTTTTCAGCCCGGATGAATTTCAAAGCACGCCATCCCCCCAGCCCCCTGCCGGGACCGGGGCAAAGGCTTTCGCCCCTTTCAGCGGCGCCGGAGGGGCGTGTGGGGAGGGGGGATGCGGGAGGATTTGGCGGGATTTGGGACATTTTCAAGACAAACACTTTCACTAAAGAGGATTTAAAAGTCTAATTGTGCCCAGTGAAGGGCTTTGGGTCCCCCAGGGGAGCGGGGAGGGGTGGGGGAAGGACGGACTCTGGCCGGGTCCTGTAGGATCGCTTGGAATCTCTCCTGCCCCATGTCCTGCCCTGTATCCAGCCCCGCATCCTGTCCCACCTTCTCCCTACATTCTTGTCCCGTCTCCTGTCCTAACCTGCGTCCTTCCCCATTTCCTGCCGCGCATTCTGCCCCGTGTCTTGCCCTGTGTTTTGCCCCATATCCGATCTTGTGTCCTGCCCCACGTTTTGCCCCATCTCCCACCCTGTCTTTTGGCCCGTGCCCTGCCCCATGCCCGTCCTGCGTTCTGCCCCCCATCTCAAGCCACAAAGGGTCCCGCTCCCTGCTGGATCCCGTTCCCTGGGAACAGCCCCCACTTCCCCCGCGGTCCATCTCCGTCTCCGCTCCCCCGGCCGAGCCCCTGGCCCCGGTGGGCGCCGGCGGGGCCCCCCCGCGCCCTGCCCAGCTGCGCGGCCGGAGCGGGCAGGTTGCTAAACAAGTTAATTCGATCAGGGCGTGGGGCTGGCGCGGAGCGAGGCCCCACTGTCGGGCTGCTGGAGCTGTGAAAAGTTAATTCAATTAAGTTTTCCCTCTAAACTAATTAGGCAGCAATCTGCCACGCAAGGAGCTGCTGGTGCTACCCAGAGACGGGCAGAGCCGGGAGGGCGAGGAGGAGGAGGAGGAGGAGGAGGAGGAGGAGGAGGGAGATGTAGGGGGAGAGCAGAGGCAGTGGAACACGGAGGGGATGCGGCGCAGCCGGGGGTAGAGCCAGGGAGCTGACCTGTGTCCCCGCGGCTCCCGTGGGATGGGGTGATCGCTGCGGGCTGTGGGTGCTGCCRGCGGCCCGGCTGTCCCCGGTGCTGCCCAGTGCGGGGGTGGGTAAAGGTTGGCGCCCCCTGCTCCCGGCAGGGGCAGCGCTGGCAGCGGGGAGGGCCGAGCACAGTGGTGGGGATGGGGACAGGGACCCCCATCCCTCCATCCCATCGTGTGCTGGGAGCTGCCTGTGGGGCTGGAGATGGGTCCGTGTGCCTGGTGGGTCGGGGTCCCTCCAGAGCTGGTCGGGGGGGCTGATGGGACCCTCTCCTATGGGATCCTTTATGATAGAACAGCTCCAAAGGGACTGCCCTGATGGGACCCCTGTCTGATGGGGAACTCCTTCCAATGGGACTCCTTGAATGGGACCCCTCTGATGGGTGGCCCCCTCTGGTGGAACCCCTCCAATGGATCCCATGCCAATGGGACCCTCTCTGAAGGGACCCCTCTCCAAGATCCCCTCTGATCCCCCCAGACTCCCCCAGCTCCAGCCCCAGCTTGGTTGGGATGACAGCACCCACCTCATCATTGCCACCCACACTCTCCAGCCTTCATCTCCCCATGGAGTCCCCCACATGATGTGCTGGGAGGTCCTGGTGGCTCCCCCAGCCCCACAGCTGCTCCCAGCGGTGCTGGAGGCCTCTGCCCACTGCCACTCTGTTCCTGGGGGCAAAGCTGGGGTGCTCCAGGGTGTCCTGAGCCCCCACCCTGTGCTCTGCCTGGATTGGGTGCCAGCATGAGGTTCAGATGCAGGGAACTGAATGTGTCTGGCACAGCCAAAGAGAATTCTTCTCCCAGATCCCGTGCTCCCAGGCACTCTTCCTGGCAGTGGAAGCCCATTTACCTGTATGGGCACCAAGAAAAGCACCTCAAGGGCTGTGGAGGGCCCATGTGGCCCTGGCTCCTGCCTGTGGGGCTACGATCCATGGGGCTGGCACAGCTTGGCATGTGGAATGGGGCATGGTGGAGGGTGGCACAGCGTGTACCGGGACAGCATGGAATAGGGTGATGTGACTTGGCATGACACAGTGTGACCTGGCACAGCACGACATGGCACAGTGGGACTGATGGCACAGCACGGTGTGACAGGGTGTGACACAGCAGAGCAGGGCAGGGCACACCTGGGGGCACACCCAGAGAACAGCTGTGCCCAGAGGTGCACACCCACACACATGTACACGCTGCACCTTTGTGCTGCCATGCACACGCATGCAGAGCTCATTGCACACCTGTGTGCACCTCTGGAACTGGATCTGACCTCAGGAGGCTCCAGCAGAGCCTGGTGACACTCCCAAACCCTGCAGGGATGGGATCCTGCTCCAGCCCCTGGCATTAAGCCAGGAAAAAAGCTACTGGGATAGGAAGGAGATTCAAGGAATCCCCCACCAATCCTCCTTGTATCCCTGGAAGACAGGAATGAGCACCAGAGCCAGACCCTCCTGGGGACATCAGGGCAGGGGGTAACAGTGGAATAAGGATCCTATCTGCATCCCAGGGGACAGTGGCTTGGGGCTCATTAATCCTGGGAGGGTTCAATTTCCATATGTATTTCATGTTCTACTCTTCAAAACGCTGTCTGGGGTGGCCCCAGTAGTGATCATGTCTCCTGTTCCACCATGAGCAGCTCCATGAAGGACATCCCATGGAACATGGGGACAAATTGGACAGCTCAGTTCCACTTGAGATATTAAATATTTCCTGGAAGAAGGTCATGAGAAAAAGATTCAGCCAGGGGTTTGCACCAGGATGTCACCTGGCTGGGCTGGGGAGATGTGACAGTGTGTCCCAGCGCCCAGTGGTATTCCCCACTCTTGGTGACATTCCTGGCTCCTGGTGATGAGCAGGAGACCTGGGAGTACCCTGGGATGAGGGTGGTGATGTCAACAGCTGCTCCTTCTGGGGACACAAAGGGTTGGATGCACATAGCATGTTTATTGCCACAAAGAAATGGGGACAATACAGAGCAAGTGCCTGGTGGCTTTTATCCTCACTCAGTTCCCATTCCTCACCTTGCCAGCCCAGCTGACCCAGCAAGCCCCCTCCCACGGGAATGCCAAATTCATCCCGGCTCCCCACACTTTGCTTCCCCCTTCCTTAAAAAACTCCACCACCCTGTGAAAGCCCAGGACCATCCCCTGCCCCATCCCCGAATGGCACCTGGGCCCCTTGTCACACGCAGCTGCACCCCTGGAGCCCTCTGTGCCCACCCCAGGGCAGCTCCTGCCCGTGTCCATGTCCATGTCCATGTCCATGTCCATGTCCATGTCCATGTCCATGTCCATGTCCGTGTCCGTGTCCGTGTCCGTGTCCATGCCCAGCGGTGGCAGGGCTGTGGCTCTGCCCTCTCTGACACCGCTCGCTCCAGCTCCTGGGTGTTTTATTGTCACTGGGAGTGCCCAGCACTCACAAGAAGTAAGTGATGTTTTTGGGGTTCAGCGGTGCCTGGATCTCCAGTTTCCGGGCCTTGCGGTCCTTCTCCACGATCTCCAGCCGCAGGGTCGGCACCTTGCTTTTCTCTGTGCTGGGGGAAGACCCCTCTGTGGTCTTCAGCAGCTGCTTGTCCGAGTCCTCCACGATGATCCTGAGGGTGCAGCCCTGTGGCAGCAGGTCCTGCTCGTAGGCAGCCGCCAGCTGGTTCACCACGCGCCGCTCCACCTGAGGGACAGACAGATCCTGTCAGGGAACCCCTCTGGAAAGCCTCCCATGGAGATGGCCAGCTCCTCCCCACCCTCAGGCAGAGCAAAATCATGCAGCCTTTTCTTCACCCCACTTATTCCCTGTCTCTGGAGAGTGGGTGTGCCACTTCCTCCACAAGACCACAGACATCTCCCCAGAGATGAGGGCAGTCAGACCCACACAGTCATGAAATCACAGAAGGATTTGGTTGAAAAGGACTTTTTAAAGTTTGTTAACATTCCATAACCCCCTGCCATGGGCAGGAACACCTTCCAGTAGACCACGTTTCTCCAAGCCACGTCCAACCTGGCCTTGAACACTTCAGGGATGATGCTGCTACAGCTTCTCTGAGCAATCTGTATCAGAGCCTCCCCATCCTCACAGGGAAGAATTTCTTCCCCATATCCCATCTAACCCTGCCCTCTTCCAGTTTGAAACCAATCTCCCTTAATTTATTACTCCAGGCCCTTCTCTGAAGTCCCTCTCCAGCTGTCTTGGAGCCCTTTTGGGCACTGGAAGGGTCTCTGAAGTCTCCACAGAGCCTTCTCTTGCTCAGTATGAACACCCTCAGCTCTCCCAGGCTGTCTCCAGGGCAGAGACAGCCCTCAGAGCACCTCCATGACATCCTCTGGATTTGCTCCATGACTCCATCTCTCTTTTGATGCCTTTCCCATTCTGGCTCTCCCTGGGCACTGGGGCTGGAGGTGACAACATGAACTTCACCCCAACTTCCCTCTTGCCTTCACCTCGTGTTTGATGGAGCGGGCACCATAGTGAAGGTTGTAGCCATCAGCCAGCACGTCCATGACCTCCCTGTCCCACTGCAGGGTGATGTTGTGCCTTGCCTTGGCCTGCCAGGGGGGAGAGAGGAAAAGGAAGAAGAATTATGGATGTTCCTCAGCAAGCCTGGCACCCTTCCCCTTGAGCAGCGAGGATGCTGCACTGGGGGGCTGAGAAGGGCTGAGCTCCACCAGGCCAGTTCTTCCACAACAAAGGAACCCCAAAATCCCATTTAGCCCTCAGAGAGGTCAGATGTCCAAAGACCAACTAGACAAATGACATCTATGAAGGCAGCCTGGAGCTCATCCCTGCTGCAGTCCAAGAGGAACCATCTCTGCTGCTCCCAGAGGTCCCAACTCTCCCCAGCAACCCAAGTTCAACAGCCTGTATGACAACCCCAGGGCAGATGCTCCAGAAGTGATTTCTTCTGGAATTATTCTGAGAAGTCTTCTCTAAAGCCACTAATGGTTTTTTACCTTTTTGGCCCAAAAATTGAGCTCCTTGTTGACCAGCTGGATGAGCTCTGAGTGGCAAAAAGGGAGAAAATAGACAATTTCATTGATCCTCCCCAAGAACTCGTCCCGTCTGAAGTGAGCCTGCAAGAACAAGGGAGGAGGTCAGCAGGGAGAGGGATGGTGACCCTGATGGGAACACCAGGGAGAGTGGCATTGCAGAAGGAGCTCCCCAGGGATCATCCCACCTCCCACAGCTTCCAGCATCCATCCAACCCCCACACCATGGAGCTGGCAGCATCAGAAACATCTTAAAGAAACTGAAGATCATGGAGATGTCACTGCAGTCAGGTTTTCCTGACCTTGGGAGAACAGAGAACCCCCAAATCACTGCAGCCCTTCCTGTCCTGAGTCCCCTGTACACCATGCACCGTGGCTCCACTCCAAGAGTAAAGAAGCTGTGATTTATTTCTGCTGGGCTCTGACCTCTGCAACATTTTTAGTGGGGTTACATCCCTTCTCTCAAAGCTGGTAGAGAAACACAGGGAAGGAGTCTGGGACCAAAGCTCAGGACGCCTGAAACCTGAGCCATGAACACGCTGTCCATACCTTCAAGATGGGGCGAATGACCTTTTCCTTGAACTGCTTGGAAATGGTGATCTTGTCAGTCATCTGGACATCCTCTGGAAGAGAGGTGGAGAGGGGTGTCAGTAGGGACAGTGGGACAGTGGCCTCATCTCTGTCTGGATGAGCTGGAGCTGAGGGCAAGGAAGGTCTGGGGGATACTGCAGGGCAGACCTGGGACCTCCACATATGCTTTGGCAGTGTGGTGTCCCTGCACTTGGACAGCAGTTCTGGGTCCTGGGGTGCTCCAGGGGAACATCCTATGCCAATGTGGCTCCCCTGAATGGCCAAAGAGTCCTGGCTCTGCCTCTGCTCCCTGCTCTGTGCCCACAGCAGCTGCTCCCAGGGGTTTTGGGAAGCTGAAGTGCCCAGCTGGGCTCCAGAGCAGCCAATGACCTGACACACAGAGCACACTGGCCCTCTGGGGCTGTGAGAACTGAAAGAGGCTGTGGTCTCTCCAGCAAGCACCAAACTCCTGCTCAGGGTGCCTGCAGCACTGCTCAGGCTGCAGTCTACTTCCCTCTGCTGACTGCAGATGGAGCCAGGGTCTGGCTGCTCTCAAATCCTGCCTCCCAGACACTCTGGATGCTTGGATGCAGCATCACCCTTCTTCCTCCCAGTGCTGTCTTTTTCTCTTTGTCTTCATCATTCTGGTTCTTCCCACAGCTTCTTCCCACCCATTCCACCCTCATTTGCCTCCATGTGCTGTTTGACACCAGGGTGCTCACAGGGAGGAGATTCCTGTGCTCTGGATTGGATCCTGGCAGGCAGGGCAGGGCAGGGGACACAGGCCCATGCTGGGTGCTGGGACCCTGTCTCAGCCTTGCAGCCTTGATGAAGATTGCTGCCCCTCAGCAGCAGTGGCAGAAGGGGTTCTCAGGCTCCACTCAAGAGGTAGTTTATGTTGGAGAAGCCCTCTGAGACCATTAAGTCCAAGCATTCCCCCAGCACTGCCAAGCCCACAGCTAAATCGTGTTCCCACGTTCCACATCCATGTATCTTTTAAATCCCTCCAGGGATGGGAACTCCACCACTGCTCAGGGCAGCCTGTGCCATGGCTGCACAACACTTCTGGGGAGTAAATTTTCCCAATATCCAAGCTAAACCTCTCCTGGCATAAATTGAGACTGTTTCCTCTTGTCACTTGTTACCTGGAGGGATACACTGATGCCCACCTGGCTGCATCCTCCATTCAGGCAGCTGTAGGGAGTGAGGAGGTTCCCCCTAATGCCCAAAGTGGTGCTCTGGAATCCCCTGATCCAGTTCCAACCCCTCTTTCTTGGGCAAGGATGCCAGTAAGTCCCAGTGTATTGGCAGAGGAGAGCTGGAAAGGTAGAGGAGCCAGCACTGCTACCAGCATTCCACTTCCCACATGTAATATCTGCTCCTGTCACTGGCAGATGCAGAGCCCACTGGGGAATCTGCTCCTTCCCTTTATCTTCCCATTTATCTGCCTGCCAGGCACTTTAGTGACTTCCTGCCATGGCATCTCCACACTGAGAGCTCAGAAAATGGCCAGGAGCTCCTTGAAACCCAACTGAGGGCAGCTGCTGTGCCCAAATGCCCTCCCCAGCTCCCCTCCTGCTGCAGCTGTACTGTCCCAGAAATTAAAATTCAATGCTCTCCTCATTGAGCAGGGAAACTGTGGCATTTTCAAATGTTATTCTGGAAGGTTCAGTTGATGATGTGTTTTGTCCTTTACCCAGCCTGACTGAAGTTTAAAGATTCTGAATTAAGCCAGTGTCGACAGCCACTTCTCCAAAGTAAAAGGAAGAGACTGGAAGAAAGAAGCTGGAAAATAGATTTGATGCCAAAATCCAATATTTTTTCCCGCTCCTGTGGAGCTGACGCAGGAATATGGTGTATCTGAGATGGCACAGGCTGCTGGATACCTTGAGAAAGATGTGGCATGCAGACAATAAAGATCATAAAAATGCCAAAGTAAGTTTTTTAAAACTGATGACAAAAGAAGGGATGCAGTCACTGTTCATGGTTTCCTGGTTATCCACAGGCACAGCAGCACCTGATGGAAACAGGCTTTTCCTCTCTCCATGTGACAAACACTGCCTAAAAGGGACAGTCCTTGGTGCCATCATCACCATTCATCTGTATATCCCCAGAGTTACCAGCAAAGGCACTGGATGTTGCTCATCAAGTTGTTCATTTTAGATCTCAGAGGCTGCCCTTGCTCTCCTCATTCCCCTTTTATTACCTAATTCACATTTTGGGAAATTTTTCTCCAGGAGTCTGATATGTGAAGCCAGGGCTCCCATTCCACAGGGAAGTAAAATTCACTAAGCTCAGTTCTTTTGGGAAGGACTGAGAAGAAATAAAACTTTTCCTCTTTCATATGAGCACCCAAACCAGCCAGTCTTTTGCAGGAGGCATTTGGAAAGGTCCCAAAAGAAAGTGAAGGATGAGTTGATAAAGAGAATCGTGGAGTCACATAAGAGTTTGGATTGAGAGGGACCTTAAAGACCATCCAGCTTCAATCCACCTGCTCTGAAATCCTCATTATTTGACATTGTATCCTTCAGAGGAAGACTGCATCTTTAAGGCTCTGTCCAACCTCTCAGCCTTTCTCATCCTGTGCTCACTTCCCTGGAAGTGTTTCAGGCTAGGTTGGATGGGGCTTGGAGCAACCTGGTCTAGTGGAAGGTGTCCTGACCCATGGCAGGGGGTTGGAATGGGATGGTCTTTAAAGTCCCCTCCAACACAAACCCTTCTGGGATTTCTTCACTTTTTGGCAGAGGAGCATTCCCAAGTCATGTGGACCAGCTGGACCAGTGGAGAAGGGACTGAAGGGTCTGGGTGTGCCCCCTGCCAAGGCATGGCTGAGCCGGTGTCAAAGTTGTACTAGGAAGGAGGGAGGTTCTTTAGGGATGTGAAGATTGAAGCTCCAGTACCTAAGTTTTCTGCAATCCTTTTCTTGCTCATCTCCATGGCCTCCTGCCGGAGCTGCAGCGCGTGCTGGGCAATCTCCTCACTGGCCACATTGGAGGTCATGATGAAGATGGCATCCTTGCAGTCAATGGTCTTCCCCTTTCCATCTGTCAGCCTGCCCTGCAACAACAGCAAGACAACACCAGCCGTGTCAGCAGGTGCTGGAGGACATAGCCAAACACCAGGAAAAAGAACATGGACCTTGTTTTTCCCCAGAGTGAATTTAATTTTGAAGGGATACCCAAGGATTGAGGTGGAAGGAAGCAAGGATGAGGTTGGAGAAGTCCTTGTCTCTCCATGAACAGCAGGAACTTCTCCTGCACATGGTCCCAGGCCTGCCCCGTCCAGGACAGAACTGATGGAAGCACTGGGAGACGCCTTGCCAGGAGGAGGGTTGGGCAGTCCATGTCCTTGCTCAGCCTGGAGAGAAGGAGGCACTTCCTGCTCTCTACAGCTCCTGACAGGAAGTTAGATCTGCAGTGGGGGTCTTGGTGTCCTCTCAGGTAACAAGGGACAGGACAAGAACAAATGGCCTCAAGTTGCATCAGGGATGGCATAGGATGGGTTTCAGGAAATATTCCTTCCCTGAAAGTGTTGTCCAGCCTCGGCACAGTCTACCCAGGGCAGTGTTGGGAGTCCCCATCCCTGGAGGGATTCAAAAGCCATGTGGATGTGGCATTTAGGTTTGGTGGTGAGCTTGGCAGTGCAGAGGGAAGGGTTAGACTTGATGGTCTCAGAGGGCTTTTCCACCCTCAATGATTCCATGACTGTGTGGCTGCCCATATGTAGCTCCCCAGCCTTTGACCCTCTGCCTACCTCCCTGTGATGGTTTTAGGTCTGACACAAGCCCCAGGCTCAGCTCAGCACTAATGCTGTCCCTAACCCTGACTCTAACCCTGGCTGTGGCTGTGGTTTGGGCTGGGCAGAGCCCACAAATAACCATGGTATGGCTGGAACAGAGTGACCTGAGTAGCAGAGCTCCTCATCCCTGTGGGACTGATCACCTGGCAAACCAGGGCTGCCCAGCACCACCACTGCTGAAGTGACATCAGCCCCCCAAACCAATCCAGGAACCTCCAAAGCACCAGTGCTCTTGATTAATAATATAAAAAAGAGAGGGAAATAAGGAAAAAAGCAGCATCTCCCCGGGCTGTTTCTTTCCTCAATCCATCTCCAACAGCAGAGATCCAGCACAATGACACAAATCCTTGTTGGGTGCTTGAGATTAACATTTGGGTTATTGCCCTGTCAAGTTCCTGGTACAGGAATTGATTTCACATTGAACTGCTACTGTGATGATCTATGCAAGAAAAATGGTGTTATTAATCCTTAAAACAAAAAAAAAAAAACCCCTTCAAAATCTTCCAGCATGTTGCTCTGGAGTTTGGTGGCCTCTGAGGACAGACTGGGACCTTCAAAATCAACCAGAGAGCTGGAGAGGGACTTTGGGCAAGAGCCTGGAGTCACAGGACAAGGGGGAATGGCTTCACACTGCCAGAGGGCAGGGTTAGGTGGGATATTGGGAAGAAATTCTTCCCTGTGAGGGTGGTGAGGCCCTGGCACAGGTTGCCCAGAGAAGCTGTGGCTGCCCCATGCCTGGAAGTGCTCAAGACCAAGTTGGACATGGCTTAGAACAACCTGGTTTAGTGGAAGGTGTCTCTGCCCATGGCAAGAGGGTGGACTATTGGTGCTTTTAAGGTACCTTACAACCCAAACTCCTCCACCTGTCATCCCTCTCACCCCTCACTGTCCCCTTCTGCATGTCCCTTGTGTTGATTCTAACCTCTGATGTAGAATTACCTCATCAAACAGCTGCAGCATGATGGTGAGCACATCAGGGTGGGCTTTGTCCACCTCGTCAAAGAGTACCACAGCATTTGGGCACTGCCTCAGCTTTTTGGTGAGCTGTCCTCCCTCTTCATGGCCCACATAGCCGGGTGGTGAGCCAATGAATTTCGCCACCTGGGAGGACGGAACAGGAAAGGTGAAGGCTGATCCATGGACAGTGGGAATGAAGCCCTTCTGGTAGCTTGTCAGGTTGCCACCACTCTTTGCTGCTGACAAAACAAATTCCATGTTCTTTGTGACACCTATTGCACCCCAGGTATCCCAAAAGCAGCTCAATAAGCAACAATTAAGCAAAATAAGGATTAAGCAGTTCCCTGCCCAGAGCTCAAACTAGCAGAATCCAAGGAACAGGCATGGCCAGGTGGGAAGGCACCAGCCCTGCTTTGCTATGCAGGGTCTGAGCAACCTGTCTGAGATGTCCAAGACCATTTTTCATTCCTTACAGCCTTTTAAGAGCAAGAATTCAAAGGATTATAAGTGGCAGGTGGTTCTGGTGCAGAATCAAAGCCACAAGTAAAATACTTTTCCTATGTCATCACTTCTTGACATGGTGTTTTTAAAAAGCATTTAGAAATTGAGAAGTTTATATAGAATAGTATTTCTGACAACAGGAAAGTTTTGGCAAAATGATAGTTTTTGACACATAGCTTGGTGCATCTTGCATCTACCCATGTCTGAGTGTCATCCAAAGTCACAGCCTGTTATCACAGAATCATGGAATGGTTTGGGTTGGAAGGGACCATGTAGTGCCAGCCCTGCTGCCATACCTAGGGACACATCTCACTCCACCAGGCTGCTTCAGCCCCATTCAATCTGGCCTTGAACACTTCCAAGGATGGGGCAGCCAAGGCTTCACTGGGCAACCTGTGCCAGTGTTTTACCGCTCTCATTGCTAGGACCTTGCTACTTTTTGGGGAGACAGAGCTCTCCAAAGGGAAGGCTCAGGTCCAGGGGTGATCTTGGCAAGGATCACAGAGAATTTGGCACCTTGGACCTCCTGTGGCACCAGAATTGGGCAGAAGTTGTGATTGGAGGGGGGGACCTGGCACCATTGTCCTGTATTCTGCTGGATTCTCCTCCTTTCCTACATGGAAGGTAGGCTGAAGCAAAGATCCCACACTGGACTTAGCACTGTTTTGGGGATAAGGGGTTTGGGGTAAGCTGTGCCTGCCTGGGCAATGTTAGGTGATGAACAGCATGTGGCTGTGGGTTTCAAGATGATCCTCTGGATTCCACCATCTCTTCTCAGCTGCTCTCTCCCCAAGGGCTGAGCCCACCCCAAGGGAATTCACAGCACTGGACACATATTGTTGAAGTTTTCCTTGCTCCGTTGTCTCTGCTCCTAATTTGCCTCCATGTCTTGGTTCCAGCCAGGACAGGTTAATTTTTGCAGTAAGGGAGGGGCAAGACTTGGACCTGGAGGATATTCTATCCCACCTCATGTCATGGAGCAGAGGGAAAGGAGTCTTCTGGGGAGAATGGGCTCCTTCTGGTCAAGTAAGAGCAGCAGAAGGATGTGGAATACGTGAAGTAGCTGGTTCTGAGCTGAAGGGCATGGCTGGGTTTGGTCAGTGAGCATTTTGCATGTGAATCTGTCTCCCTCTCTCTTTTACATACTTTTGGTTTTAATTTTGTTGCTTGTTTGTTTTCTTATGTAATTTCTGTTTCCAGTAAATTGTTGCTATCTCAACCCATGGCCTTTACCTTTTGAGCCTCCAGTTCTCCTCTCCAGCCCACTGCTGTGGGGAGGGACGAGGCAGGCAGGGAGTGAGTGAGAGGCTCCTGGTTTGGAGTGTCTCAGTGGGAGCACTAAATTGGGGAGTACCATGCCTAAACCACAACACTCAATTAAGGTTGCTTTCTGGCAATTTACTTGCAATTTAATGCACAACTTGTAGCAACTCCTGTTGTTCTGCTGTGCTCCCACCCTGACACACCAAAATGCCCATTTTTCCTGGATTAAATTTGAAGCTGCTCCCTTCAGAGCCCATTTACTGACCTCATGCCTCTCCTGGAACTCCGACATGTCCAGTCTGATGAAACCCTGCAAGAGACATAGGAAGAGATTTGATCAATCTGCTCACTGCCAGAGCTGGAGCAGTACTGACAGGGCTGAAATTTTCCAAATAAAATAGATATTTTTGTGGTTCAGCTTTTTAGAAATCAATCACAAGAAGAATGCAACATCCCTCCACAAAAATCCAGCAAAAATCCTAAAGCTGAGGTGAACTGGGCTTGTGGATGATCACCTAAAACAGAGAATAGTGTTAGAGAATTTATAGCATCCACCCAAAGACCATTTTACATCTGAAAAGCTGATGATTCACTGCAGGTACTGAATGTTGTGATCATGGAGCTGTAATCCATATCCTAGATGGGAAAGGAAAAGAAGGGAGGAAGAGGGAAGGGCAGGGAATAGGAATATTTCAGTCGGAAAGGACCCACAGTGATCCTCTCATCCAGCTGCCCAAGGAGAAGCCAAGCCTCAACTTCCCAGCATCATCCTGGGATAGTCAACCAGCCATAACCCCTGTCCCTGAGGGAGAAGGAGACATGTCTGGGAATACATCTCATCTGGACATGTGGACATGGCACAGCCATAGACATCATCACACAGGGATCCCAGAATTAGAGAACACAATCACTGAACCCTTTGGGCTGGAAAAGCCCTCTGAGACAACAGAGCCAAAGTGTTCCCTCAGCACTGCCAAGCCCACCACCAACCCATGTCCCCAAGTGCCACATTCACACATCCACATGTGTGATCTCTTCAGGAATGGGAGCTCCTACACCGCCCTGGTCAGCCTTTTCCAGAGCTGAGCAGAAAAAAATTTCCCTAATATCTAACCTAAACCTCCCTTTTGCAACTTGAGGCAGTTTCCTCTAGTCCTGTCATTTGTTACCAGGGAAAAGAATGGAATCGGAGAATGGTTTGGGTTGGAATGGACCCTTAGGACAATCCCACTCCACCCCCCCTGCCATGGGTAGGGATACCTTCCACTAGACCAAGTGGCTCCAAGCCTCATTCAACCTGGTTTTGAACACTTTCAGGGATAGGACGGCCAAAGGTTCTCTGGGCAAAATATTCCCATGCAAAAATTTCCCTGAAAATTATTAAAATATCTGCAAAATGCCCAGGGCAGAGCAAGATGGAAAAAAACTGACTCTGCCTTGCAAATGAAAGGGGGACAGTTTCAGGTTTTCCTTTCTTAATCCATCAGTTCCTGTGAATTGCTGCCCCTCATCAGAGCCTGTGGGGGGTATGACCCCCTCTCATCCCTCATTAGGGGACCGATGGCTGAGCTGGTTCATTCCTAATAAATCCCAGATTCCTGCTGCTATCAAACTAACACTCAGGGTTTAAATGATTTCCCCATTGGGTGTCTGGTCAAGGAGCAGTTCCACGTGTGGGATTAGGGATGAAGGTGCTCTAGATCCAGGATTTATGGCTTCTGGAAGGCATTTATAGAGGAATAAGGAAAAGAAAACCCAAACAGCTGTTTTTATAACATTGGTTCCAGTTTGGTCTTTCTACATGTGTTGCTGCATTGTGTGTCCATTCACTGCTGGAGGATGTGGGGAAGAGAGATTCATCTACGCACAGCTCTGCTGGTCTCTCCTTCTTTTCCCTGGCTCCATGTTGGGAGAGAGCTAAGTACTTCTTACAGGTAGGCAGAGGCTTAAATGTGAAACATGGAAGAGAATGTGATGTAACAGAATGGAATGGAATGGAAGAAAATTCCATTGGAATGGAATGGAATGGAATGGAATGGAATGGAATGGAATGGAATGGAATGGAACGGAAGACTGGGATTGAATAGAATGGCATGGAATGGAACAGAACAGATGAGAATAGAAGATGGGTATGGAATGCTATGGATTTGACTGGAATATAATAGAATATTGGAACGGAATAGAACAAAACAAAGTAGAATACATTGCAATTGAATGGATTGAAATAATTGGAATGAAATAGAATTGGCAGAATGGAATAGAATAGATTGGAATAGATTGAAAAGAAGCAGAATAGAGAGAATGGAACAGGTTAGAAATGAATGGAATGGAATGGAATGGAATGGAATGGAATGGAATGGAATGGAATGGAATGGAACAGGACAGGATGGGACAGAACAGGATAGAATAGAATAGAATAGAATAGAATAGAATAGAATAGAATAGAATAGAATAGAATAGAAATGAGATAATTAGAATAGAATAGACTAGACTAGACTAGAATAGAACAGAACGGAAACCCCAGATACCACTGAAGTGTTCTCCTGCAAAGCCACCACCTCCATGAAATAATTCCAACCCATCTTCTCTAAGACCTAACCACTGGGTAACAAACTAAATAATTCAAACTGCTTCTGGATAGCAAACACTACAGCACTTAAAATTTTGAGCAGGAAAATCAATGTTGCATTGCTACAGTCCATACTGGCAGGATATGACAAGTGGTGGAGCTGGGGACATGGAAAACAGATTTCTGGAATTTTATCCTTCTAACAATTTACAGTGATATTAGTAATAGAGGCAAAAAAATATGTTCACAACACAGGATGTCAAAATTAGAGTAAAATTCAACAGGAAGCACAAATGCTACATCCATTTAAACTTTTCCAATTCAAATATTCTGGTAACATAGACAGGAGCATAGACAGTGTCCTGGGCTGATCCCACAGTGTGGGCAGCAGGGTGAAGTGGGGATTTTGCCCCTCTGCTCTGCTCAGGTGAGACCCCACCTGCAGAGCTGCCTCCAGCTCTGGGGGTCCAACATCACAGGGATGTGGAGTTGTTGGAGTGAGTCCAGAGGAGGCCATGGAGATGCTCTGAGAGCTGGAGCCCCTCTGCTCTGGAGAAAGGCTGGGAGAGCTGAGGGTGCTCAGCCTGGAGAAGAGATGGCCCCCAGAAGGCCTTAGAGATCCTTCCAGGGCCTAAACGGGCTGCAAGAGAAGGGCATGGAATGGCAGGACAAGGGGGAACAGCTTGCTACTGACAGAGGGCAGGGTAAGATTGAAGAAATTCTTCCCTGTGAGGGCGGTTAGGCCCTGGCACAGGCTGCCCAGAGAAGCTGTGGCTGCCCCATCCATGGAAGTGTTCAAGGCCAATTTGGATGGGGCTTGGAACAGCCTGGTCTAGTGGAAGGTGTCCCTGCATTTGACAGGAGGGGTGGAACTGGATGAGCTTAAAAGGCCCTTCCAACCCAGACCTGTGACTCCATGAGCTTGACAGGTCCCTCTCAGTGCAGAAGAAGCCCTTTCTCAGGGCAGCACAGCCACACAATGAACCCCCTGATGACCTTCCCAGCATCCCTTTTAGTGCCAGCACAAAGCTGGGATGAGCCATTACCTTTTTGATGTCCTTATGGATGTACTTGGCTGTTTGCTTGGCCAACTCTGTTTTACCTGTTTCGGAGAGAGAGAAAAAAAACTTACATTAAACCAAGTCTGTCCATCTTTCTGTTCATCAGCTCTGCTAACACCAGGGCTGGAACTTCCTGCAACCAATACATGTATTTTCCTTGGGAAGTGGTATTGCTGTTTTATCTCCAGGATCACATTCACTGGGGTTGCCAGCCTGGGCAGGGTGAACAGATGCATTAGAATAGTGACATCCCTGCATTGGCTCCTTCAGCTTTAATTGACTCTCACATGATGGGAACAAAGCTCTTGATTTTTTCCACAAAAAGATGTTGACAGAGCAGAGTTTTGTTATATTGGATAGATCAGATTTTTTGCTATATTTACCCCCAATATTCCAAGTTCCTCGTGCAATGCCTTGTAATCTCCAAATAAAGAATTTCAAGGAAATTAGGTGTTTTTTCTTTGCTTTATATAAGATGACAGTAAAAAAATTCTGAAATTAGGAACAATCAGTAATGGAGCAAATCCACCCTAGAAGGCATTTATAGAGGCCTGAGGCATTTATTGAGGGTGAACACATGTACCAGCTCATGCCAGGCCATGTCCTGTTCTCCCAGCCCATCCATCTGGGGAAAAACTTCATTGATTAAATGTGGAAAACTTCTCTTCCCTGCTGCTACCCCCAGCATGACACTGCTGGTTTTGTCAGGTTGATCAGGGAAAGGATTGTGCCAATTTTGGCTCCTGGGGTGACCAGCAAAGCTGAGGTGAAGCCAGTCACCCCTCTGGAGGATGCACGCTCTGGGGTTCACACTTGTCCCTTGCACACCTGTCAGCAGTGCACTGCACATGGATCCCTGTAGGATTCACTTGCACACTGAAAAATAAATGAGCAGGGACAGAAATAACTATTTTGAAGAAAAAAACCCACGTGTTTTAAAAAGGAAATTAGGTGGAAAAGTACATTCTTACTGGAGTATTGTACATCTACCCACAGCTGTATTGCAGGGACAACAGATCTGGTGGGTCAGATCAGTAAATCACCAAAAAAAGGGCTACAAATACGGGAATTCATGGGGTGTGCTCTGCTCCACCTGATAAATCTCTGCCAAAATTTTTTTTGCATTTGATTTCAGTTTGAGCTTTGCTGACTTTGGATGATGCTGGATCAGACCTCCTGATGTGTAAGGATGCAATAAACTACTTCTCCTATAGAAAAGAAAGGGAAGGGAAGGGAAGGGAAGGGAAGGGAAGGGAAGGGAAGGGAAGG